>OU015463.1:52339605-52939605 GCA_907164805.1 Brachyptera putata
ACGTGCTTTTCAAAGAAGTGAGTGTATTCATTTTTGTTGATTATAATTTCTAATCTCGGTTAAGGAATAAAAACAGTTGTTGTATACTGAGCAGTTCGATATAGGCCACGAAAAAAACGAAATCTCTCTCAGAACTTTTCATTTAGTAAACCCAATAATTCGTTCAAAATTCCGATATTTTTCACATTTCAAATTCGCTTCAGATTCTAGGATATCACATACTGGTTTCCCTTTTTCTCACCTCTAGCAACTTTCCCACCCACATATATAGTATTCCAATAGCATCTATCATATTTCCAGCTTTCTCAATTATATATATATATATATATATATATATATATATATATATATATATATATATATATATATATATATATATATATAAATATATATATATATATATATATATATATATATATATATATATATATATATATATTCATATTTATATATATAAATATATATATATATATATATATATATATATATATATATATATATACATATAGTTATAATGAAATAATTTGAGTTTAAGTTTACTTGCTATTTATATATAGGCCTACAAACATAAATGTGTTCTACAAGTTAATGAATTAGTGATCTATAGGACGAGCACAGCATTCCCTTCAGGCAAAATTCACAACTTCCACTGAACCCTGACGCCAAGCATTTGGTTGATCCACCTAACTATATAGGTAGAAGGTAGATACGGTTATATAATATATATATATATATATACGCATCCTCCATCTAGACTCTAGAGTCCACGCAGCAGTGCACGCTCTAAATAGTTCTATAGCTACTTGCCCGTAGCCTAATTGCTCAGCTAATCTGGGTAACTCAACACTATAGACCGGGTTATTTATCAGGTTAAATAGCTAACATTAACTTAATGACAGAGTTCGCCTATAACTACCATTATATCAATATAGATTATCATGGAATATGACCAGTCAAGACGAGTATGGTACATGTTCACCTTTTTTGGATATGATATAACAAGATGAATATGATCATTGTTTCATACACGTATCTCGAATCATTTTGTATATAAACACGTGAGCTACATGATTCAGTATTGTATATCTGAATAACGTACTATTGGTGTATTAGTGAGGAAGAGCTAATGCATTTCTTTTTGACAAATTATATTATTTGATGAGTGAGTTCTATAGGCCCTAGTATTGTTGTGATCATTCCAATATAAAACAATGATGAAGCACAAATAAAACCTAGATGTAAAATATCCGACGTTGGTGATTGCACTCCAAGAACCACCTCTCTCAAGCACAACACCAGGAGATGAGTCCTCTATAGGCCTAAAAGCAAATGCGGACCGTCGCCCTTTTTACGTCGTACCAACGAGATATCAGCTTCCCCACTATTTATTTATTTGTTTATTTATTCAATTATTCCTTCAACCCTCCTTCGAGGAAATCGGAATGGTTAGCAGTTTACAATTATCAACTACTAACTTATACATGTGGCTTATAACATCATATGATAATAAGTAAATATGTTAATAATTAACAATAATAGTAATGATAGTGATAATATATGTATCAAGTAATCCTGAAGTTCAATTTGAACATTTATTTTATTTTAAAATTTATACTATTGTTGTGACCTAGTATTGTAGTGTTGAGATAACATGTTGTCAAACTGTTGTATTGTTTAGATATGTAATCTTATAGTATAAGAAGGAATCATGTTTTATTGAATAACGTAACGTCATGAGGTTGATTCGTACACCCTTGATTACCATGTAAGGTTACATATGAAAACATACTACAGTACAGAACCCCAAAATTTCAGAATGTTTTCAATCAATTGCTAATGTATCCCCTTAAATTTCAACGAATACGGAAGTCGAGCAATGTGTTCCAATTAACGTTTTACGGCTATTTTGATTTTTGTTAGTAACTACTTGTCCCCAACCGTGGAAGGAAGTTATATATCATAGTTGAGGCATTAGAAGAACAACTGATTCCGGCCATACGCGGACGCTCAGTTTTCGATAACCTAAAAGACAAAAAGAGCTAGAACTTATAGAGGGAAATATAAACTCTTAACCTACTGATCAACATAAGTACATGATCTTACACGTATTTTCCGGTAATCAAATAAATATTATAAGCAATCTATATAACATGGAAAATTAGGTTGTTTGTTTTCTAACGGAATAAACTGTAATTCATATTGAAAAAAAAAAGAAACTCCAGACACGTGGTTACGCTAGTAGTTGGATCAAAAAAATCTTCGCACATTATGGCAATAAAATCACTCCACAATTTGACTTACTCGGGTATACAATGTACAGTTCAAATCTGCTCACATTATAGATCTTACAATGTATCAAACACCGAAGTTTTTGCCAAACAAGTGCTTACTTGTTGTATGTAGGTGCCATTGTTTCTACTCTTCTGATACCTCGAGTATAATGATTCACATCTAACTAGGAAGGACGACTGAAGGAAATAAGTCCCCCCCTCCCTCCCCCCCCCCCTCACCCAACCCACGGCAAACGCACTGTACGGTGGATACCTATCCGAGCTAGCACGCACCTACTATCTACTCCTATACAAAGAAGAACTTGATACTAACTTTCTCCACAAGTTATAGGGGGTAGTAAGTTGAAGGAGGCGGTTAAGATAATTAAGTAAGGACGTACTGAGGTGGTGTAATAGATATCATGCTGTACAGAAGAGCCGTGCTTTCGAGAACATGAGATACCGAAAGAGTATCATTATACGTATGGGCATTAAATGAGGAATTAATTTCAATATGAATATGATATTAAACAGATGATATAGGCCTATCCACATCTACAAATATTGAGTCTCGGGAAATTGAAAATAATTGGTAGAATGGGGTACAGAAAATGAGAGTGAAGATTGGAAGTGTTTACTCGGTTATTAGTAATATAAACTCATAAGTATTCTCAACTCTCGAAAGCATTGCCATGAATAAATAGACAAATATAAATAGAATACTGACAAATAGAAGTAGCAACTAAACCTACTTCGCTCCCAATGTAAAGTAGACCGAGAAGCGAAATACGTATAGGTGTGCACAGGATTGGAAATGATAATTAGATGACCGATCCCATCTTATGGCGCGAGCTGTATCTGTTTTGTTTTGTGTTTGTACGCAGTGCACAGGTCGCAGGGTTTCACTGAACAACATGAAACTTTTTCTGGAACGCGGACTTCTCAAAACTTGATAATATCCAACAACTGACAATATATTCAAATAAATATATATGTAAATATATATATATATACATATATATATATATATATATATATATATATATATATATATATATATATATATATATATATATATATATATATATATAAATATATATATATGGAGAGAGAGCGAGAGAGAGAGAGAGATGTGCATTCTCATATAATATATTGAGAGAGAAACAGAGAGAACCAGACACACACACACTTTGAATGAATTGATTACTCAAATCAGAGACAGATTGTATATTTACAAAGTGAGGAAGAAATCATCGTAGAGCTCACCAATGGGTCTTATCTGTGTGCTGATATAGGCCTATACTTCCAAGTTTCTTGTTACAGGTTATGATATACCTAGCATTTACAGAGCACTATTCTAGATTGCAAACAAAACACGATGAAATGACTACATCAAAGAGGATTTTCGAGACGAGTTTAAAATCTGAGGGAAAATAAGAGCAACTAAATGCATCCCTTCATTATATCTATGTCACTACCAGCTATAAGTTACACAGTGTATAATGTATTACACAGATTCCTTTAGAAAATTGAAAATTGTCATGCAAGTGATGTCGTTTTTCTCACTGAGAATTGAAAATTAAACAATCAGTGATCCATCTAATCATGCAAAAAAATGTCCTTTGATCGAATCAAGTCCCAGCATCTGTTTATGATAAATCAGACGTTTTACCATAATTTCATAATACAGTTTGATGAAAGTTATCATATAGGACTGGTTCATATAAGTGCCGGATTGTTTTTTCAAAAAACATTGCGTGAACATTAATGAGTGCTAGAATTCTGCAAAACTCACACTGTGTGTAATGAAATGAACGTGAAGGCCATAATCTTCCCTGTCAAAACAAAAGGGCTTTAGTAAGAACCGTCAATCTGCATATTATTTATGGGCATTGCCTTCAAGACATGAAAGCTTAGACTATACACAAGGAGAAGACGAGCACCTTCTAAATAATATATACGAGAATGTGGTTTAAGAAGGTGTGAACGCAATCTCGACAGTAGAACACGATTTCTTTGGCAAGATAAAAAACGAAATTAACTATGTAAATCGTTGATATAAGGAGTAGTACCGTAGTTATAAAACAGACTTATAAAGATTATTCTATCCATGACTTTCTCAACACATCAAAGTGATTCCCGAAATATTCAAGTCTATTTGATAACCACATCGTCGTCTCTTGAGTACTATTCTGTGAGCTTGGAAATGAACAACCATAAACCGGCATTAGGACGAATTGAACGTTAGCAGTGGCGCACGTGTCAACAAGATATAGTCTTGGTTATTGTTAGGTAAGTGTATAAAGTAACAACACCAGACTTGTGTGTGGCCCAATAGACAGGATGAGGGGATTAACGCATTTCTTTCAATCTCGCACAAAAGAGGTTGCGTATAGAAATAATGGCAAGCTCGAAAGAAAAGCGCAAATAGTTAAACAAAACGAGCAGAAATAAGTTTGATTTTTTCTCTCTTCACTTTCTGATTCACCACTCGATCGATAACGTACAGACAAGATAAGGGTGGTGAAAGATGGCAATGCCTAGCTTTAAAAGAGATCTCAAGAGCTCGGTTGTAACAGCAGAAAAATAGTCATCATACATAATACAGGAGTTCCTTCATCCATGGCAAAATATTACCTTGCTAAAACAACATACATATACTGCGGGATGTTTGTATGTGTGGAGAATAGATCGTTCCCCGATTCAGACCGTTCGCCTTGTAGGCTTTAGAGGCAAGAGAAGGGCTTTCTTTCTCAGATAGCGGTTCCGATACGTATCCCCACTAAAGATTTCATGAGCTCTAAATGTGGAGATGGGCCTCCAAACGCCCTGGCAAATGTTGGCTTCGTTTAGTAGAAGAGAAGAGAAGGTAGGTATAGAGATGGACGGTCGGTCAATCACAGTGCAAGGTGATAAGGGCATGTTGAAACTTGAGATTCTAATCTTGTTCCGACTTTTGTGGGGACATGAAACGTTTTGAGCCGTGACAGCGAGCGCGAGAGACATTGTCGAGTCGACTTGTTTTCCCCATGGAGATGCTGACCCGCCAAACTAAGCAGTAAGCACAACGAGGACCTCAAAATCAACGATAACAACCACGCACAGCTTTTCAAAAAACGTTTCGAAATGGATTCTCATTCCATCCAATCCCAAAGGCGTTTAGGAAGCGATGAGCATTGTCTTCTGAATCCACTCCCTCACACACTTTTCGTTCTAGTACACTTGGTCAAGACAAGGGATGGGTAAAGAAAGAGTGAAGGAAAAAGTGTAGGTGGTTCGAAGTTAAAGAGAGATAGCGGTTGATGTGAGACGAGATATGATAGTTCAGTATCTTGGAAATGGCTAGAAGGTGATTGGCCCGAAGCCATTCCGAACTGAACCGTCTCATTTATCCATAGGGACCTAACCGTGCTTCGATTAGGCATCCCATCACATACGTGGAACGGGAGAAAAAGAGAGAACGAGATAGCGAGATAAGTTCGACTCTGATTATTTGACCTTCTCTCTATGATGCTCTCTAGTCATGCGCCTATGGAAATCTTGAATTTGGAACGAATTGCGAACGTGGATGAGATGCGGAATCCTTTCCCAAACAACACAAATAGCGACACGGGTTTGCTTTTCTTCGGAACTAATTGGAAATGGTGGACTCGTTGCACAAGCGCCAACGATTCGTAACTAAACTCACTTACTAAATTCGTAAACTCAACTCATTATATACTTCGTAGGCATATTCAAAATAGGGTAGACACATATTTTCATTTACAAAAAAGTTTTTCACATTCCTTCGGCTTTTAGAGACGAGTTTTCTGTCAAAATCTTCATCCTATCGTGAAGACGTAAGTTATCTTCAGATATAACTACGATCTCACTAATCATACACGAATAGAGAATATCACGAACACGTCCAGGCGAAGATAATTTCTAGGTTATGCAGGTGACGAACCTATTCGACTTAGAATGTTAATCAAAAGTCCTCATTTTGGTGAATCCAATATACAATTAACCCATTTTTTCTCATTTCTTTTCTCTCTTTTTTTGGCACAATATATTCATATATTTAAATGAATATATACACATATATATATATATATATATATATATATATATATATATATATATATATATATATATATATATATATATATATATATATATATATATATATATATATATAATATAAATAAAGGTATGAAATTTCATAGCATACCAAGGCATATTCATTTTCTCAGTTATGATAAAATACGCACACGATACATTTTACTATTTACAGTATTATGACTGGTATAACATCATTGCTCGATTACGTCAATTCACCAATCTGCTACTTCTGTTTGCGGGTATCCCTGTAGGCTGTACTGAACCACTGATTTTTTTTACAATATATAAAGCCAAAAACTATACATCCGTGAATATTAAACACAATTACACATGCGTCGGTGATCATTTAGGATGAATGAATAAAATATGTATGGTACTGTAACATTCTATCTCATCACATTACTGGCTCTCTTTTCTCATACTCCCTCTAGCCGTCCACAAAACTCCCCCCACCATTCGGGGGTGGCATGTGACAAATGTTTCGCGTCGTCCAACGTTCAACGGGAACGTTCTTAGTTTCTAAATGAGGGCACATTTCTCTGAATGAGTTGGTACATCCCCATCCCTTTTCACCCCCGCGTCACAACAGTCATCACTCGCTCAATTCGACCACTCTCAATCACAGCCACCCTCCACCGGCTCTCTAGCCACTCACAGGGTCGAGCTCGATCCGGTTCAGCCATCTCATTTAGCATACACAAGGCAGCACAACTAGAATGCATAGGCCACTCGAATGAGGCCGAATTCTCTTATAATCTAAGTGAGGGTGAGGAAAAGGGTATTGAATTTGATCAAGTGATAGTTCTCTGAAGCGGGTTTGAATGTATTGATTAGTATCGCAGGGTTCAATTCGAAGAAATGTGTGGGCTCGCTAGCCAACGGTTCTGAATATGTATTAAAGCGATGATTTTTGTGATTTCGTACCCCAAATTAACTCTATAAAAGTCAGTAACTTGTGAAAAGTGTCACGAAAGTCGAAAGATGAAAGGATGAGATAATTATACTAGTTCTTTTATAAAACACACGTTTAAAAAATTGCGAACCACAATTTTGAAGGCCTAATCCTCCCAACCGTTTGTCATAATGGGTAGAGGGATGGTCGAACGGTAGCACCAACATGAGTGGTAATTGGAGTTTATGTGATGAAATTATAGAAGTAGAAAGTAAAGAGTAGAAATCAGGCCTCACCAGATAGTCAGCACTCTGCTATACTCCGAGGTAAGCGCTTTAGGTAAGACTTCCACAAATAATAAGATCCGTTGTTAAAGCAAATCATGTACATATTCATTCTCATTCGAACTTCTTATCACGAAGCCACCCGCGTGGCTACATTTAGATGTCGAACCAAATAAAAAACAGCACAAAGCAAATGTATTCTCTTCTTCCTCCTGCTGCTTGCTGAAAGTTGTTGATAAGTGACTTAGCCTATAGAACCTTTGTTACCCCCAACCCTGTCTGAACCGCAATCGCACAATAAAAAGATCTTGAAACAAATGGTAAATGGCAAACCGAATCTATAATCCAATAGTTATACCAACCACAATCTTGGCGGCTACCCTAATACCACTACCACTGTTTTATGTTCGCCTTTACTGCGGAGTATTTAAATGAAACTTAATTGAAGTTGTTAGATAAAAAGTTTAATAAAACTTTCAATGGAATGAAGGGTAGCTTATATAAGGAGGGGATGGATTGAATCTGGGTAAGAAGTTTCAACTTTAGTACGGAACAGAAAAGGGAAGGAGAACGAGGAAACAGGAAACTTGACTTTATTGGTATTTCGGGGTCTCTGCCGGACGACTCACACCCTTACCCTCCCCCCACCCCTCATCCAATTGGTCCAAGTTCCCATTGAATTACACATTGCAAGATTACTATTGCAGATGCACATACATTGCATATATTTATATATATAAATCATTTAAATGTATGTGTGTGTGCTATTTAACGAACAAGTGCTACCACAACAGAGTGCAGACTATAAAAACAGCATGATACCCAACCTTGTATGATGCAGACATGTAATGCTCATAAGTACATGGCCTTCATTACAACCTTTACATGTTTACATAAGTTTAACCCAAGTCACACACATACGACTATATTATAAAGTTTGTCTTTGCCTAATAACTTGTACACAAGCTATAATTAGTGTAAGAAAGGTCCGCGTTCTGCTCCTACCCTCAAGCTACCACACACCCCATAATATAAGTGGACCTCTTCTTACCCAGATATCACACAAGATTAGCCCAAGTTTGTATGGCCTCCCACGCACATTCACTATTAAGATCCCATACCAGCGCTGAATTATTAAAATCTCGACGCGTGGAAAAGAGATTTTCCATTAAACATGCGCTCGGTGAAGCAAGAAATATTACGTGCATATCGCAGCTCTTTATTGTACGTCACGGGCGCACAATGACTGGATGGATGAATGCGCTGATTGGCCCCAGAGAATTACTTTGTCATTCGAGTGCATAAATTACCTAGAGGAGAGTGAGAGAGTAACGAAAAATAGGGAGTATGGGGAGAGAGGGGTGTAGAGAAAGAGATACATAGTAATATAGTAATTCAATGAAATATAATTTTCACATTTTGCTGTCCCTATTTTGACGAAGATAATGCAAGTCATTGACAACAGTATGACTAATTATCAAGCATATCCTTGGTCTGATCAGGCGTATGTCGCTGTAATCAATGACATGCATGGGGCCGACATGACTCCAAAGCGTGGCTGAACTAGATGGATGGGTCCGTTAGAAAAAGGAGACGAGGTAATGGATATGGTATATGTGGGATGAGTGGACGATTTTAATCACGTAGATGGCACAGAGTTGGGGTATCACGAGTGAATCAGAATTGACAATTCTTATGAACGGATTGTTCCAACAAAAATGCATATCTGTAAATTACTGTCGAATTTCCAAGTCGACCATTGAATATACGTATAACCATGGAATAACTGCAGGTTCAAAAATGAAATCAGCAGATAAATTAGAACTCGAACTAACTAAATGGAACAGAACTAATTAAAGGACGCTATTAAATTATTGACATAATAAGCAACCCATGTTTCAATAATACTGAATCATAAATATACTCTGAAAAAAAATCTAGATTACCTCAATACAAATTTAGAAATAGATGTCATGGATAACAGTATTCAGTTATAATAATCATCATTTAATATAAGCATGACAATCAAATATACGATGACACTTTGTTCAATTATTTATAAATGGCTAAACCTTGGATAGGCCCTACACATTATATATATTTCAGTTGGACCATCATAATTATTAATTTGTTATAGGTCTATCATCATCCGTTATTATGAAATCCTATTATTTCACTTCTTCACCAATTCTCCAAGTTAGTAATGGTATTATTGTGTTATGATAGTATCTTGACCAATCTGAGTGCGAACACATGATCTCTTTCTTTCTTGCAATCAGTATTATATTTTTCTTCTTCATCATGTGTAATAGTTGTTATTTTTATCAATAATATATTTATAATTTCTATCGACATTGATTGTATTATATTAAATCAGCCTTGTTATTACGAATGATAAAATTATCATCACAATTATTTTTATCATTATAATTATACATGGTTTCATCACCATTATTATTATCTGATTATTACTATAACTCAGCACATAATATTTTGCCATTTGCAATTCCTGATTATTTCTCGTTTGCTCCATGTGATCTTATGTTTATGTAAACCTAATATGCTATTTAGAAAAAAAAAGAAACAAATATATTGAAACATAGGACAAATAGTCAAACTTCTAATACTTATCAAGTACATTATTGTGGTGATTTTGAATTCTCATCCAGTTTCAGCGTTATTCAATTTCAAGAAGTAAACAAAGCGATAAGGAAGCAATAATATTTTCATCTAAATCTTCCTAGTCTTGGCCTACAACATAATATTATAAAGAGATGAAATTACTACGGATATCAAAATAAATTGATGTTATTGTTATTTACTACAGCATGATAGTTCAATTTAATCCGTGATCTGACGATTCAGTCTGGTTCGAGACAATTTATTATTTTGATTCGTTTTCAACGATAGAAAATGATACATGAGCTAGATCTAGCATGGAAAGATCAGAACCAGTAGATTGCGCTGTAATCGGCGTTGCATAGTTTGTTGGCTGGGATGGGATTCGGTTCACAGGAGGGTGAAGAGAGGGTGGGAAGCGGTTTGTAGGGGTGAGGCATGGTGAAAACGGGAGGGGGGGTGGTAACGGGGGTATAATTCGTTAAAACCGCACTATCATACAATTAGGGAGTCAGAGATACTTTTAATATCTAAATAAAAAGAATCACGAAAATGACTCGTCACAATTCGTTATTGAATACCAGCCATGCACACAACAACATGCGATGTCCATTTCCATGCGTATACACGTGTCCTAAGTTAAAAAACATAACAACACAAGATTTTAATAGATAATTACGATATTTATTTCCCTAATTTTAGAGGGAACTAGAAATCATCAACTCAATTTCAGAAATTATAATTGATCTTTTGGTTTGCCAGAGACCATGATACGAGTCATGACGTAGGCATTACCGATTCTGTTTAGAAACATGAACAGAATCGAGTGATGTCTACGTTAGACCTACGACTCGGAAAAGAGCCAGATCTAGGAGAACAAATGAATGAATTATGATTTCTGAAATTGAGATGATGATTCTCATATTTAATTATATAATATATATATACAATAAAGGTCGTCAACCTGGGCAAATATGGTTTCATTCTTCAAAATACTCAGCACTGTTATGAATCCACTATTTGAAATAAAAATCTTACGTCTTGTTTCAGAAACCAATGTAAACTGATGTAGACTAACGTAGACTATCTGAATTTTGTGGATAGTAATGTTCTAGATTTTCAACAAATTGTACATACAAATCCACTTTAATATGTAACATTTTAAATATCAATCCTACCAAAAATATGAGAAGTGATTCTTTCCGCTCAAATATAGACATGGCTTTATTGAAGTATTTTTCTAAATTCTTCGTAAACCCAATGTTAAATGTACAGTTTTTTTCTTCAATGTGATCATTGAATATGAAAACATAAATTGATTGGGTACACTTACCGGTATGGAGTTATACTTTCATTCATTGAACTGCTACATATTTGTATGTATTCATCAACTAAATATATAATCCGTAAGCATGGCATATATACCTGTATGATTATGCGACTTCGATGTTAAGATCGTTTGATGAGAGATTATAAACGCAAGTAGGCAACACGTGATCCGGGATGACACCGATTAATGATCCCAGATATTATAAATGTTGCTAACATACATTTACCACACACAAAAGAAGGGCCTATACATAACGAATAACATATAATTAGTCCTAAGTTATATAGAACAAACAGAGACGCTGAATGGAACTCTTTATATTGTTCACTATGCACTCCAGATTTAACGTTTTCGGGAAATTCAAAGGCACGGAGAAGTTGGAAACTTTGAATAACGTACGAATATTATAAACAAGGATTCCATGCTGCCGTGACGATAGGCAACTCATAACTTGGGTGACAAACGCTATTTTGTTGTGGAGAGAACTTGAAAGTCAGTCAAATTGCGATTCAATTATAATCGTGTGAAACCAACGTTTTCACAGTATCACAAAAGATGACATGGAAAATACTCAAATACGCCAACACACACACACAAATATAAATATAGGCCTATATATATATATATATATATATATATATATATATGTATAAAGAGACAGAGAGAGAGAGAGAGAGTGAGAGATGGATTCAATATGTATTCTGATTTTCCGATAAGACGATACTTTAGCCTGTTCAGGGCACCGTGGGACTTGGGGATTGGTATATATAAAGCACATTAACCAACCCTTCACTGATTAGTAGTGGGCCATCCACCACCCCCTACATTTCCTATTACAGTACTTGCAAGCTGTCAATTGGTGCTGGTGAATTAATAGCATACCCACTCTTTTACAACTATACCGAGATCTATTTCGATGGCAGGCCGTATAGAGAGCGTGTACTATTAGAAAACAATACGAGAACAAATTGGCCATACGCGATCGCCTGATCCACCCTCCGATGCTACAAAAACGTCACCCCACTGATTCTATAATCTGTAAACTGCATCAATTAACAATAAAGGAGCATATATTTATTTGGATAGTATATAAAATACCACATTACTGAATGCAGAATACTACTCGTAGTCGTAGGTCTTAAATGCCCATATAGTATAGTATAATTATAACTCATTTAAGACGCTTTCCCAAGTTCAATCTGATAACCTTTAATATGTAATTAGAATTTGCTGTTATAAACTTATCTCGTAGTTAAGTTAGTTGAAATAGGATGGAGATACATAACATGGCTCAGGCGGTAGATGTGATTATACTTGCCTATGCACACTTCTATCTATGAGCAAACAACTGTCATATAGGGCCCAATGTACTATTCGTTCCCAATATTGTTTATGCTACCGCATTAGGTTTATAAAATTTGTCTTTTGGGTCTTGTTCTGTAATAGAAAATCAACGACAATAGAAAATCGTAATAGAAGATCAATGAGTGATTTTAGTTCAAATTGATGCCATTGGTTGTTCCTCTCACTCGCATCGTGCCAAGTTTCAGATTTATTTCTTGACCTATCGCAATTTAGGATCAATTCGTTTTACAAATGGTCAAATTGCATAAACCACATAGGCCCATAGTCATAAAAGAAAATCATTCATTTTCATCCAATTCACAAAGTATATAAAAGCCAGTACTCTCAAGCAAACAAATTAAATTAATTAATAAAAATGGGCGTCAACGCGTTAATAGTGGAAGAATATGGAATACTCATGTAATGTCGTGGTGATACAGGCTCAAGGTGAAACAACAAGTCGCCTTACATTTCGACATTATCAGATTATATCCAGATCATTGAAAATGGCGATCACGTTCGATTTATTTGCAATTGCAGCAAGTTATTGTTATTATTATTGTTGTTGTCGTGTTTGTTCGTGTTCTTGTCAAGCTGTCTAGCAAACAATGCAGTTGTGAGACTTGGAGATGTGGAGTAAATGCTAGCTGTCCAGATTGCACGGGTGCCAGGAGCAAAAAGTGGTCACAGAATGGAATTTCGTGCAAAATTCCGTGCACATTGTATAGTCAAAACAGACTTTCATTGCGACGCATGAGCACATAGTTCATGACTATCATCAACGTAATGTGACCAACTAACAAGTCAACATTGTTTTGTACGATTATTAATTACATCAAGTCAAGTTATTAAAAGAACTGCAAGGCTAAACAATTGATGTGTACTTAGTGTAATGGTATTATAATTCATGATCTCGTAACATTGTATTCATAATAGCACGAACAATACTATTGCCAATCAGTAAGTGAGGTGATATCGACGTATATTTTTTTATTTCATAGTTTTATGTTTTATTGCAGTGACAGGGCCTACCTACTACATATCATGTGCGTTCTTTTATGCATATATACTGGTACACTATATCACAGTTTTTATCATTTCTATACACATCGATAAATTAATTCTATGATTGCCATAAATACGGGGATCGGGGATCTTGCTTCACACATCAGATATTGTTAGCAGTGTGTAGATGGTAGATGGTAGCGGTAATGGGATAAGGAAATATAAGGCCTGAGGGTCATGGTGCAAACAACAGAAAATGGATTGTCAATCACTCAGGCTACTGGGCCCATGGCGTCGAGAACGCTGCGGGGATTAACAGCGGGCCTACAATTCTTTGACGCCTTTTCTTCTCACTAACATCTTCGAGTCTATGAAATAACAACAAAAAAGAAGAAGACAAAAAACTCGTAGCAATGCTCGGGAAAATACCTGTGTTTTGCCTGCCTATATAACGGAGTCAATTGGTGGTTGCGAGGATACTGCCTACACGGCCCACGCCAAACAGTTGCCCTCACTTATTTAGCAAGCTGTAGAATAACACCATGACAAATAACACATACAATGACTTCGGATAAAGACTGTAATAAAATAAATTAATAACGCATTCTACACGGCATGCCATGCGAGAAGATAGAAGTATAAAAGTAGTCCCCATTGGGAATGATGTATAGGCCATGCTCACGTCTCATGGAAGGTGGCAAATCTCATAAAAAGAGGGGAACTAAAGCCTGTACCAGTGGATGGCATCGAGTTAAGACAGATATTCAAAGAGAACGAAGAGACTTAGATCAAATTGGATAGTGGTAGAAAGAAGCTCAAAGTAAGAACTTTCCTCCATAATGTCAACCGAAGTGTTTTTGTTATATATTTATTTGTCAGCGTTCAGCGATAGAAAAAATAACCCCGCGAATGCGATTATTGGACTGCTGTGAAATATTGACGCCTCATCTCTCTTCGTAGCAAATAGAAATGGCAAAAGTAAAGATTTTCAAAGAAAATTCTCATCTTCTCTCCTAAGGAAGTTGATGGAGTGAAAGTGAGTGTTGGGATACGCGGGCGCTCTTTTACCTAATACATTACAAAAAGAGGAAGTGAAGAAGGGTGGAGACGATGCTGACGAGACAGCAGGCAAATTAGATGGGAACGTGATATGCGACTATCAACCTAATGATCACAGAAATACAATTGCTCGACGACGAAGAGCAAGCAAAAGCAGACGCTTATTTTTGCATCCGATTTTCTACTCATCACTGGTATATACAACAAAAAATCCTATGCTAATTTCTTGTTTCTAAATTTTCCTCTTCGACAGGGGGAGGAAGCTGCACAAATTGCGTTATAACGACCAAAATCAAGGAGGCAAAAAGAAATCCGACACAAAATTGAAATTCCTCCCCTCCAATATTATACAACCAAGTTATCAGGAGAGACAAGAGGAGTCTATCTGTTGGTACTTCCCCGACTATGTATCCAGAAAAGTCCTTTTCCATTTCAGGTATAACATATTTTCTATTTACGTGATTTTAATATGACCGTAATATTCACGTTTCTTTTTAAACAAGCTGTATAATTTTCTCATTGCTGAGATTCCCTTATATAATATAATCGGTTTCTTCACAGATACGATTTATGTCGCCACAAGAAAAGCCACGAGACAAACTGACTTGCACGTGTTCAAATAACTTACGTACCCGAGATCACTTCTAATACATTTGCAATAATAATAATACTAATAATGATAGAAACAATGATATTATTAATATGTTTTTTTAATTGGTGTATCGAGAAAAAAAAGATACACGTATATCTTCACAATGTCCTGCAGAGATGCTTTATATACCTTGTCTGCAGGTAAATTGAACACACAATCAACATTTTGATAATAATACTGATGGGCCTAGTAATAAGAAGAAGAACAAAAATGCTGAGAACACATAATAGATACATAATAATAATAATGACGATAAAATAATGCGCAAAGTTGGCTATCAGTAGTGAGAATACAAATTCATGGTATAGTTTGTTGAAACGGATTAATCAATTCCGAACATTCTCTACCACACAGCTTTCGAAGATCATAGTGCTAAGCTTCTGTAGAGAAACCTAGTCAGGCACTGCTGAAATCTTAGCCGTGTCTCCACTAAAGTTTTCACCGAAATGCTGGAAAATGTGGAAAAATCATAATTCACGTGATTTGTTTACGAGTAGAGACCAACTTATTGTCAAGTTTGATAAAAGTGGAGCAGGAATTTGCCGACTTTCTGTCTCTATATAAATTGCTGCGAGTCAGAATGCAATACTTCGAATGACTCGAATGAGGTTTTCCCATCATGACACGACATAGGCCTAATTTGAATTATCAACCTTTTGAAATTAACAAGATCATTGGAGATGGTATTGATAATTAAATGAAAAATCGAGATCCACATCTGGACGTCCGGTCAGAAATTGAGGACGAAACAAGCTATTTCCCAATTTTTGTCTGCCTATTGCAATTTGCAAATGCCTATACCATCTGATTGTAGGCCTATAGGCCTATATTCACTGCAGCGAAAGATGGATTATAGATGATATAGGCCTATATAGATGATATATATATATATATTTCATTTATTTCAATTCTACCCAACGACCCCACCAACAGCTAGATTATATGGAGGTACGAATGAGCGTTATATATATAGGCCTACATTGGGTTCACCTACGCATTGGAATACGAAGTAAGATCGATTGGCGTCGGGTTAACAAGTAATGATATAGTGGGATAATGAAATGAAGGTTCCTTAGGTAATAGAAAGGACAATGGGAAGAAAGCGGTCGTGATCAATATATTAGGAACCATCTCGGTATTTTTCCCTCGCGAAAAGTCTCTGTAAAGATGGATATAGTGGCAAAAATCGGAACCGATATCCAGCATCCCCTTCGGATCTCATGGAACGAGCGCGTTACCACTGTGCAACTAATGCCGGGCTATAATGCTCAATATTTATTAATGAGTACAACGAGTCTCAATTCACCTACTAGAGAAATAAATAGGGTTTTAATTGTATTAACAGATTAATTAGAGAACTGATTGGAATGACATCATATTGCTTGAAACTGTACAGTTTTTGAGTTTGGCAATTACTTATTCTTTCAAAATGGTATGAACTGAAAATATAAATTGCAGGTCATTATATCAGCTCGAATACATTTATTACAAAATTCGAATTGTCGTGATTTAGGGTAAATCCGAGGGTAAATCAATAACCAGTAACCAAATTACTACTCGCAAAACTTCAATCTATTCCGTACAGATTTTCCAATGAATTTCAGATTGATTAGGCATAGGCCTATACATTTGTACCGATTTATATAGGTGAGGCTATTTATTTATTCATGTTGTGTTTAACGACGCACTCTAATGATACAACTATCATCTATTGACATCGGATCAATGATTAATGAGGTGATGAGTTGAAGGCATTTTTAGGTACCGTAACGGGAAGTATAGTGGGAAGGAAGCGGTCGTGGCCTATATTGTAGGAACCATCTCTGCATTCTAAAACTGATACCATCACATAATTTTATAGATCATGTTTGTGGATAATCAAATGCTAATTATCAATCAATACACTAAAAAACAAAGGTTCCTCAACAATGTGAACTGAAAGTAGGCCTACGTAGAATCACAGCGGGTAGTATCCTATCCACGAATAAGAAAGGAATAGGTGCGGGTGATTTTGACTATAGCCTATATACATGGACGATGGGCGGGATAAATCGTGCGCGACGTCAGGTATACCGGTACTATATAGAATACCGGTACTAATGCTACCCATAGTGATCAGTGGACCATAGCTTGTATACCAATTTAATAATAAACGGTATTGGTTGCGCTGGGTTAGAGGGAGGGAGGGGGGGGGGGGGGGGGGGTTGAAGATGAGGTAGGGATAAATTCCACCTTAGAACAGTTCTATAACTATGGACAATGAAGGTTGCATTTGAGTTGTAATTCAAGTTTAGATATCGAATTGAAATATTTTGTACCGATACTGAGATATCGGCTTTAAAAAGCAATGTTCGTATAAAGATTGTCGTGGCTATCTATATTGACTTTTCCGGAACATCAAGTGCTGAAAGCTTGCAGACCTCTCCTTTTGGCCACAAATTAGATGTAGAGCCTATCTATACCATCAGTTGGTATAGATAGGCCTACGTAAATGACAGAATGGGTAGTTATTACGTATGGGTCTTATTATAGTCCATATTTTATATATATATATATATATATATATATATATATATATATATATATATATATATATATATATATATATATATATATATATATATATATATGTATATGGGCCCTAATAGTTTTTTCGATGAAAGAACCTCTTCTTTCGCGGTAACAAGTATACAGGTCTACTCTAATATTCTGGTTGACATGTAAGTATGTGGCAGTTTATAACAAATAGCGGATGCAGCTCTCTACAAAAGGGAGGTTATGCCAATTATAGAGCAAAGTTAGGAATGATTGGTGTGAGAACTTATACTGTTGATAGAATCGCGTGTAATGTGGAATATTATTTCGAGACAGTCACACTATATCAAGTACGATGAAGGGATAAGTAATTTATTCGTCGCAAATAAGCAGAGATAAACAATATGTACTAAGTGAGTATACCAACTATAGTGTCAACAATTTTTTTTTAACAATATATTTCTCCAACTTCGTGAAGGTAAAAATGTGAATGTATATATATATATATATATATATATATATATATATATATATATTATAAATGATGATGATTATTTTTTGCTCTACGACCCAACCAACAGGTAGGTCATACGGAAGTACGAATAAGCAGGCGATTATGAAACTACGAAGTATAAGTGAATGGATGTATACCAAAACTCATGCTGTAGGCGGGATTTAAACCCACGCCCAACGATAACTCCGGTTTGCCTCAGCTGACTGAGCTACTGTGAGGGTGACTTACATATATATATATATATATATATATATATATATATAGGCCTATATATATAGGCTCATATATATTTAAGCAAAAATGATAAACTCATTCAATCTACAAACCAATACAGAGGAATGGTTGAACAAACCGACTTACAAAAGCACTCATAATAATGAAACAAAATCTAGCCTGCACGATGTGCGATAAAATAAAATGGATGAGAGGAATCGCTGCCATGTTCGGACTATTAGACTGTGGCGACCTTTAGTTCTACCACCATGTGCTTCAGCTATAATATAATAGAGTAAGCTAATGCACTCCAAATAATAACCATCATATGTAATAACAAAAGAAAATACCGTGCAGAATAACTAGAAATAACAGAGGAAATTGTTCATTAAATTCATTTGTCCAAGTGGAAGTTGACAATGTCTTGAACGCAATTAATGACCATCTTACTTAAAACTTCTTGACTTGAAATAAAATCCATCCTAGCCATCATATTTATATAGGCCTACGTGCCATTCTGGATGCCACTTGCACGCGATCGGACACTATATATATATAAGTTGAAGTTTCTCGAGTGACTTCCTGGACGTGTGGTTGCACAATATATATTTTTTTTTTTTTTAAATAACATCGAAACTTGATACAAAATCATTGTTCCCCAATTAAGGCTAATGATGAGAGTAGGATCGTTTGGACGGGGCACCACAAGGGCGATCTTACTACCCCATTTTATTTTATTTTAAATTAAAGCAATGAAATTTGACACCAGGTCTACGCTGTCTATGACCACACATCTTCACCGCAGATAAAAGTCTTCAGTTGTCGAAAGTCCGGAACACAATATAAACTGTTTTTGCGATATATCCTGACACTACCAACATATTAGGAATAATCCAACCACACGGATGTTGATATCTTTCACTTTGAACTAAGTCTCTTAGGCAATGTCCTCTCACAATATAGGACAGTTCATCTCGGTCTATATACATGTCTTTTCGGGACTAAACGAGCAAGGAACGTAAAAGGCGCCCATCACAAAACAAAAATCAATTATAGGCCTACAGTTCTCTTATAGCCACGAAAATTGATTCACAATTATTGAAACATATCTCAATTTACGAATTCAAAATAAAACTGAATAAGATCCGTCAATATTTAAAATGTCTTCTTTGGGCTTTGGTCTACATTTTTTGCAATCATTTTTAACAACCAGTTTTTCAACTTGAATCAAGCGATACTTGAGACCGATGAAAAGAGTTTTGAAAAGTTTTGAAGAGTTTCAAAAACATGTTTAATGACCGAGAAATCAGATGAGAATGAAGTCGTCACAATAGTGTGCCCATCAGCTATAGCGATCGTTTAGTTTAATGAGACAGGTCTGCTGTGGAAAGCCGAAAGCAGTCAATTATATACCAACTTTTATATATATGTCCTCTAGTTACATTCATATTGTGAAAGAATATGTTCCTTTTATCACTCATATTTAAGTAAGAATCAGTTAATATCACCGTGAGTCAAAGCCGAGATAACAAAAAATGTGAAACTCGAGTAAAAAATCTTACTATATCCCACTAACATGTGCTATACGATTTGAAATTTTATTCAGATGGTAAGAATATCCCAATTGGATACCGGTCATCTTGGGTAGCTATTTTGATTTATATTCAAAATGGCAACAAAATATGCAATAAGTAGGTATTTGATGTCATAGCCAATGTACTTTATACATATTAAACTTTATACTAGATTATATACTAGATGTATACTATGGGTCTACATTACTCAGATATTTATATCATCACGTGAATATTAATGATAGGCCCATGCCATTTTAATACCGGTATAAATTGTTGAATTGGGAGACGTCAAGCACTCATTATGAAAAATTGCAAATATTCAGAAGTACTTGGGAGGAGTGTAATTTTATGTGTAGCCTCATTTGTAAACCCGTTTTCAGAAAATAAATTGATTGTACCGGATATATATGATTTACATGGTCAAATCTTCACTGATGTTTTTAATTAAAACTATTTAAATCCACCCTCGGATGAAAAAAGAAAAAACATATACATACATGATAGTCTAACTATAATGAATATGTATATGTATGAATCAAATTGAGCAATTATTTCAATTGCATGGAATAGAATTGAGGTATTGAGGGGGAAATTACGAAAGAAGTAATAATGAAGATGAAGTTTGGAATCAGCCAACTTATGTATACGAACATAAAACTCACAAGGGTATACTCAGAAGGCTATACTCATATCTCTTTACTTTAAGTTATTACTGAACTTTGCTCCTATATAGTGTTGATTTAATTTTTGAAGAATTTCAATAATTTGTGACTTTCACCCTATGTCTGGGCTGTCGTAAACTTGTTGAAACTTTATAAAGAAAGCGTGGGTATAAGAAATAGGTGTCTCTTCATACTTGCTCCCATTACCTTAAGTCTTCTAGAAAACTTGCATCGGAAAATCTGCTCGGAAAAATTGTGCCTGATGAAATAATTCTCAAGAGTAAAGTATAGGCCTAGACATTGTTTACATATAGATCAGCGACAAGTTTGTGTGAAAATAGTACTATACATTCTTTTGGTGACTGCAGCTTCACTATACTATCAAGTTCATACAATTCACAGAGTAAAGGCCCTAAACCACGAAATACAAAGTAATTATTTATATTGGGTTTAACGACGCACTCTACTGATGACTACGATCTATTGGCGTCGGTGAATGATCTATGGGATGATGAGATGAAAGGTTATTTCATTATGTGTTTTTGGATAGTGGTTAAGGAACCATCCCAGTATTGACCTGAACGACAGAGGCACAAACTACGAAACCCCCTGTCAGGATGGTTGACCATTGCGGGATAGAACCCCGGTCTCCTGAATGACTGTTGTTCAGAGTATCGGCCACACGTCTTAGTAATAAAAAGTAATACATGGATAAAATAAACCAGTACATGTTATTGTAATCTTGAAGCAATTTCTGACATAGCGGTATGGAATGAAAAATGTGAAAATCCCAATACGCCAACCTAGAGGTCCTTGATATTCATATTATATAGATTCATGAAATTATATAAATTTATTGCTTTTTATTTATATTAAATTTATTGAAATTCATCTCATCCTATCCCATCAGCTTATCACTCACTTTATCTGACTCCAATGGATTGGATAGTTATCAATACAATATAGTGCGTTGTTGAACCAGATATAAATGAATATATATATATATATATATATATATATATATATATATATATATATATATAAATATATATATATATATATATATATATATATATATATACATATATATATATATATATATATATATATATATATATATATATATATATATATATATATATATAGGCCTATATATATGAGCCTATGTACAGGCCTATGTGTGTATGTCAGATCAGAAAATCGTGACTTCTGTTTTAATTTCTTCGATATATTTCAAAGATCTCAATAACTGTCTAATTGTATAAATATAGGCACAAACTGGTATAGATGGAATGGAATAAAATTTGAGAATTAAATCGTTATAAGGTGTTTTTTTATCTCTTACTATATCTGTATCTATATCAAGTGTTCACTGCCTGAACTTTTCACAAACCCAGCTGTGTGAGAATAGAAAATCATAATATAGCTAATTGACCATCACTAGGCGTTGCACAGGTCACCCATATAACGCCGCCATGCTCTCTATTGAGAGTGTTAAGTAGGTTCAAGATGGAATTTCATTTTCGTTACTATCCAGAACTAGTTCTACATTTTGCGTCTCGCATACATACAGCAATGCTGACAATACGCAGGTAAAATTTTGGATATTTTATTTATATTCCCAAGATAAAAATGGAAAACTTTTTACACCAATATAGGCCTACACACACACATACACATATATATATATATATATATATATATATATATATATATATATATATATATATATATATATATATATATATATATATATATATATATATATATATATATATAACACACACATATATATATATATATATATATATATATATATATATATATATATATATATATATATATATATATATATATGTATATATATATATATATATATATATATATATATATATATATGTTTGTGTATGCTTCGATGATGAAAAAAAGTTTTATTCTCCGTATATACTAAAAAGAAGATCAAATTGTTCACTCTAACTATATAATTACTCATTCGATATGACTGAAATATAGTAAATGCAGTAATATCAATTCCAAACGAGCATAGCTAATTGATCTTCATTTTTACTTTTTGGCAACGGACATAGAAATAGCCCGCGTGATTTGTAATGCATTTTTGTCGTTCAACAACCAAACCCATGTGACAATTCAATCATGAGTGAAAATGTGCCTCAAACTTTATAAAATAGCAAGTGAATGTAGTAAACATATAGTCAGCTGCTCCGATAGGATTTAGACTATGTCAGGTGGTGGTTAGGGTTAACTAGTAGAAGTATTGAACTTTTAAATTATAGGATGTCCATTCTACACAAACCTTAAACCACCTTATTTTAACGATGAAAATCTCTAAAAAGATATATCAAATTTGACCAAAAACACGAACTTAAAATAGATCGTCGCGGCTTGAAGTAATATTTACCAAAAATTTTCACCTCTAATATGCACTTTTGCTTATAATTAGTGAAAGGGCGTCAAACGATTAAACTCTAATTCAACATCTTTAATAAATGGGTATGCGGTTTCAGATCCTAGATACTGAATAATACAACTGGTTGATCAAGTTTCTAAGAAATGAAAATGATGAAAAACTTTGGCGGCTAAAATTATATTTTGAAAGTTGTCATCAAAACACCAGGACCAACTTATTATTAGCTCGGTTATGAATTTAGAACTGATATGCATTGAGTACGGTGTCACCATCCAAGCTCCTTACCTGGTGTGATGCCCTCGCCGCTATCTCTCGGCAGACCACGAGACTCAAATTTGGTTAAATACGAATTCTCAAAATTTGTCAAAACTCACAATATTGAATTAAATATAATATCAAAAACGACTTCCTATCGAATAAGATTTTATGATAAGGAATTGGTCGGCAGGAACTAAAACATTAGATATCTAGGAATCTGATTGGTAAAATACTTGGATTAAACTCAAGTAAATTTTACATTCCCAATTTACTGAACAAAACAAACAATTATAAACCAATTGAATCAAAAATGAAATATGAACTTTGAATATATAATCAAAAAATCTTCAAAATAAAACTGCAGTAGGCCTATAGGTAAAGGTAAAGGTAAATGCAAGGCTTGGGACCATGAATTTCATTAGAGTTGGGTTTTTAGAATATCAAAATTCTCTGCACCACCCGCCACCAACCGGGAATATTTTTAAAAAGTAAGCGCCGTTTTCGCAATAACTGGTAGCTTCTATACCACCTATTGATCAAGCCCGGTGGTAAACTGCTGACCAAGGTCACGTATTGGATTGTCAGAGGTGTGCTTCTACTGTTTATTATTGGATGTAGTTCGTACCCCGTCAGGTTCCACGGTCCCTCATCAAACGTACGTCCTCTCGCTTCGACTGTCGTTTGTATTCTGCCTTTGTCTATGTTTGTTATTGTTGCCATTGGCTCAACTTTGCCGTATTAATAAAGATCTTTTATTATTATTATTATTATTATTTGTCTGTCCCTTGTCTGTGCTGTGTAGTTCTTCACCCGGGCTCGTAGGCTAGATATCACATGCACCTTCGGTTCACCCAAGACTGAGCGAGTCTTCCCTCTGTGACGTCACTTGGATCCACGCGTCGATCCCCTAGTTGTAATCGGTCTCACAATCCTTGTGTCCTTTTGCAGACTAGTTGAATCTCAAAAACCACGGTCGTCAAGCATCGAATATGATTCTTCGAGAACCCCTTTTGCTGACGCGTATTTTGCTGGGAACTAACCTCTGTACTAACACAATGCCATGATGACATACCTAACTTCGTA
Organism: Brachyptera putata; assembly: GCA_907164805.1. Lineage (NCBI taxonomy): Eukaryota > Metazoa > Arthropoda > Insecta > Plecoptera > Taeniopterygidae > Brachyptera > Brachyptera putata. The sequence continues at coordinate 52,364,432 of OU015463.1, forward strand.
TTTACATTTTTTATCTTAATATTAAATCCCCTGGACCCCTATTCCTGAGATAAATGAGATGTGAGAAAAATCAGTGAGAAAACTATCTCATATAATAATGACATTGTTTATCTCATATTTTATGTGAGATACCCTACTCGTTTTCTCACTCATTTTTATTTTCTCACATCTCATTTATCTCAGGAATAGGGGTCCTGGCCAAAAAACATGAGAAAACAATATTGAAATTTGACATGGAGAAAAATATTATACTTATTAGAATCAAAATTGCCGCCCTCATTAGCTCAGTCAGCTGAGGCACGATACAGAAACTGAAGCGAACCGTTGGGCGTAGGTTCGAATCTCGCATAAGGCATGGGTTTTTGTAAACGTCTTTTCACTCATCATCACTTCATAGTTCCATAATCACCTGCTCATTCGTCCCCCGTATAACCTAGCTGTTGGTGGGGTCGTTAAGCAAACAATAATCAATCAAATCAAAATTTAACCTGCAAATAACCAAAACGAATACAGAGAATCGCCAGTTAGAGAAAGTGAAATGTCACAACGGTCGAAACCAATTTAAGATCAATTAATATAAAGATGAGCATTTTGCCGCGCTCGTTAGCTCAGTCAGCTGAGGCAGTTCGAATCCCGCATGAGGCATGGGTTTTTGTAAACGTCCTTTCACTCATCATCACTTCATAGTTTCATAATCACCTACTCATTCCTACCCCCGTATAACCTAGCTGTTAGTGGGGTCGTTTGCAAACGATAATCAATCAAATCAAAATTTAACCTGCAAATAACCAAAAAAAAAAAAATACAGAGAATCGCCAGTTAGAAAAAGTGAAATGTCACAACGGTCGAAACCAATTGAGGATCAATTGGTAAAAAGATTAGCATTTTAGAATACAGATTAAAAAACGATGGATATAAAAAAAACTTACCAAACACACGTCCCGCAAATATAATATGTACGAATCCGAGGACGAAAATAAGGGCTGCGTACCCCGATGTCATCATGGCCAAGATGTTTTCATAACACTATAATTAGTGAAAAACACGGATTCCCACTAAGGGTAACTAATCTCACCATAACTGGTGACAATTCTTCAATTCTAGCCACTTTTTTTTTCAGCACACACACACACCACTCACACAAGCACACACTAAGTTAGTAGGGCCAAGGGGTCGGTTAACGGATATTAGTCAATTAAGGGATATTTTCTTATTATTATTGACAACTTCAGTAAAAGCTGTGAAGCACGAAATCGAACACACTGGCAAACTGACACATGGCAACGCGTCGACTGCGGATCGGACAGCACCTAGCACCACGCGCGGATACGAGGAGACTGACGAGAACAGCGGAGCTGTAGACCGCTCAGACGAGAATCGTCAGCTAGTGGCTCTAGGTACATAGACCGCGCAAAACAGAGCGCTTACTATAATTTAATCGTGGAAATGAGATCGCGTTGAAAAATAGCGTGGATCTTGACGTATAGGATTGCGAGGGTTGAAGATCGGTTGGGGGGGGGGGGGGGGGGGGTGAATGCTTCATGTATTAATAATTAAATATTGGATGAACCGAAGCACTGTAATGATGACTGGGGTATATTGGCGTTGGTGAATGATGAATGGGATGTTGATAGGTTATTTTATGAGATGTTTTCGAATGGTTGGTAGTGACCTGATGTTGATTAGCTATCCCAATAGTGATATGAACGACCGAGGTAAACCACGAAAAACCTCTGCTAGGATGGTCGACCATGTCGTGAATCGAACCCCCGGTATCCTGAATTACTGTTCAGTGTTCAGTGTATCGCGGAGAAAAAAATCTGACCAATGACTAAAAATGACCAGGACGATCGTAGACAATAACATCGCCAGGCAATAAGGTTGTGGAAAATATGCGGTAGATCGCCAATAATGTCGCAGGAGCTAAGAGGTCACCTGATTTGTGTACAGTACATGTACTCAAGTCACAGTACTGATACGATTTTTTCTAATTACAGCCGATTCACCAAATACTATGAATTTTTCTTCAAATTCTTACCTCCTATATTCACATCTAGAAATCAAATATAAAAGTATTTTTCACCATTTTACATAATTTAGATTTTTTTTTTGTAATTTTGGCAGAAGTTCCTGTGTTAGTGTTTCAGTTGTTAGGGCCCAAATATCAATTCATCTGTGAACATTTCCAAAATCAATAATTCAATTAATATATAATGAAATATTTCCATCTCGATCATTTTTTCAACGAATTGACCGATCATCATCCATTTTTTTATCCATAGTAAGTAGCCCATTTTTCAACATAGATAGAATACCGTTTTATCGAGAGTGGAAAAAATACATTGAATAACACAGGGAATGAAAGTGAAAAATAAAGTGTAGACTCATCGAATTGAATATAAACTTTATCCTTGTATATGTACAAAATTAACTAGGTCTAAATTATATCGTTCACGAAAATTGAAAATCATTTGACACACTCCTCCAATCCCCTCTTGAACTCCACTTCTCTAAAATAATACAAATTCAACAGTTTTAAATTGGTCCGTATAATATCGTTGTTCATTCTTCAACGCTACACATGTATAGCGTTTTCCTGGTCATCAATGCGTTCATGTACGTTGAAATTAATGATTTGGTTTTACCATACTTATTTTGCCTCAGTTCATAAGTGTTCGCGACATTTTCACCGCGATATTTTCACCCCGATCTTATTACCAGCAGAGCTCTCTAGCGAGTTTACCACCAACGAAAAGCGTCGGTACGTCTCGTCACTACGCCGGCGCCGGGCGTCATTCTTGCCATAGTGGTTCTGAACTACCGTGGGGCCACGCCTTCAAAGAAGTATGCACAAAAGCGGTGAAATGATTTATAGAGACCGATAAATTTGTTAACAGGCGACTATGTTTAAACGAAAGGCGAGCAGGTAACTAGTAACCGATGAAACGATAAGCGCTGGTCGCGTCACCTCTCTTTTCTCTTTACTAGCCACGGTTTCATGATAGCGTCGCGTTGAATATTGTTTGCGACAAGGTAGCTAACAACGCAACCTATTTTAAGACACGTATATGCTTGCTGCCACACTATTAGCCATGCACTTTGATGATCTGAAAAAGATCAGCCTGATTTTGACGCCAAAGAAAGCAGTAAGCCCAATTATTGACACGCCATTGCGAGGTGTAAACGCAGCCCTATTAAGTCACAGCAAACACCTATTTGTATACAATAGCCTAATTAGGTCGTCATAGAAGCTGTGATAAAAAGTCGACTCGGAGGCATGACGAGGCCCAGCTTTTATAATATATAAATATAAGAATAAACTGTTTGCGTGTGCATGTTGTGAAATGAAATAGTCGAAAAGTTATTCGTATGAACATTTATTATATCCAGTATCAGAAGGGTGTATAATTCAACAATTTATGGAATATATAATCATAAGAACCTTCTATGAATGGTAAAATTGTCAAGACTGTACAGTACTTGCCATTCACGTGGTATTTGTGAAGTCCAATGACGGTTGTCTGTAAGCCTACTTGTATTCACAAAAGAAGATCTTCAACCGACTATTGATTGTAAAATCTTCGGTAATTGAACACAAACATGCAGATTTAAACACTTCATACTTTTGACTTTTGGCAGATATGGTTATATTTCTATTCGTGAATGAATGAATGTTAGGGTTTTGCGGCGCGTCGACAGCGAGGTCATTTTGCACCTTTCTATCCGTTCCCCCTCCGGAAAATTCATTGACGCTCAATTCAAAGTAAAAGTCCATTTTCCATTTTCCAAATCTTGGGCAATGTCACAAGAGTTTGCTGGTTTAACTATGGGTAGAGAAAATACTCTCACATATATGGTTAACGCTATACCACAGACAATCGAGATAGCTCGCTTGTCTGTGGCTGTACTTCTCGTCTCTCTCTTCTCTATATATAATATTATGTTCGTACTATATTTCTTTATTCTTTATGTATAAGTTACTTTATTCTTTAGGTATTCTTCTTTCACAAGGCACAATCAAATTTACGACTGAACGAAAACGGAAATTTAATTACTGAAAAATAATATTATGGTTAGAATAAACCACTTTGGAACAGTTTTATGATTTACATATTGTTATTCAAATCATTTCAAATCTAGTAAATGACTCATGAATACAACAGAATGGAATATCAACCTCTTTAATTAAAAACTTATGGATTGCTTAATCTTTGGAAGTCATCGAAATGGTATGTTCCTAGTTCACTCCTCTGGAATCTTATCGAGTATACCAGATTTATGCGTAGCATCTGGAAAAACATGGATTTACCTCAAAATAACCTAGTTGTTGGTGAGATTGATGAGCAAACAATAAAATATGCGCGACTGGGAATTAAACTCTTTCAACAAGGGCACCCTTGATAGCTCAGCCAGCTGAGGCAGCGCTTCAGAACCTGAAGTCACCGTTGGGCGTGGCGGTGGGTTCGAATCACGCATAAGGCTCGGGTTTTTGTAACGTCCTTTCACTCATCATCACATTATAAATTCATAATCAACTACTCAATCGTACCCCCGTATAAACTAGCTATTGGTGGGGTCGTTGAGCAAATCACTTTCTTTCAACAAAACTTGACACTTATATTCCTGTATAGACCCGAACCAATCAAAATTAAGTTATTGGTCGAGAATCGGGGTTGAAAATCCGAAGCAGTTTCTTGTCGTATTTCAGCGTGTTTTGTGTGGATTGTGGATGCAGTTCAGCACAACTGTTGTCTCTCATATACAATAGTTCATTTTTTTAGAAGTAACGAAAGAAAAACTTTTGCTGTATTCGCAACTTAGTTAATTCAGTCTGTCTCCATTATAAAAAATTTATGGAAAAGTTTTAAAGGCCAAAGCGTTTTTTTATCTTTTCACTAACCTATTAGTGTTCACGTAATAGGTTACACCGTTACACGACGAAAATAGAAATAATTATGTCTTAATATATACGAAAGAAAAAAGAGATCAAAATAAATTGCCTCATTATAAAACTAACATTATAGTCCACAGACGCAAATACGTTGGATGATGTAAAACAGATCGATAATGTAAAGCTTAATTGTCATTGTTGACCCTGTGAGTAATGAGTGTATGACCCATACGCATGGTATCATACCATAAAACTAGACAATTACGGAATTGCGATCATTTACATTTTTGAAATTATCTGTAATCATGATTATTTCCCAAGAATTTTCTGTTCTTTCACGTTCTCATGAAGCGAATCTACAAACACAATTATACTGACATAAATCATCAAATATTGCTTGAGTAAAACATAACTTCAAAAGCCCATGAATGAATAATAATAAATAGCTTATACCATGCTGAATCTCGAGGTACAAACTTACCTTCACTAATTATATTATTATGCACTCATGTAACAATTAATTAAAAGACATGATTTAGTTAACGTTGTAGTTACTGCTCGAATGATTTCGCTGACCAATTACAAGGCGTAGATTGAGGAAAGGAGGAGGTAAATAAGCGGCAGTGTATGTATATCTATATCAATATTCTCCATGTTAGACTCACATACTCCATCAATGCTGTGACCCATGGCTATAACTGGTAACCCTTACCGCGCAGGCATATGGTCGCCGAGCATACAGGCACACCAGTAAAGCAAATATCACCCGGTTTAATAATTATAATAGCGGCGTGCTGTCGTATGGCAAGAAGCTAAGTGATTACGCAAATTAGGAGTTGGCTCAAATAGGCTACAACAAACTTTTCAACCTAGATATACTCACAACCTAAAGTTCGACCTAAAAATCACTTGAGATCAAAAAAATCGAAAGAAATCAGTAAAATCACTCGAGATCAAAAAAATCGAAAAAAATCAGTAAAATCACTCGAGATCAGAAAAATCATTCGAGATCCGAGAAATGTCACTCGAGATCAAAAAAATGAGTCACAATCAGAAAAAATAAGATTGAATGGAAGAAAAAAAATACGACAAGGAATCAAAAAAATTATGAGAGAAAAGAATTCTCATCAGAGAAATTCAAATATATACTGTGGGCCTACGTAAAAAGATTAAATCCCCCGATTGAACCAATTGGAACAGAAAGAGCAATTACGAAAGAAATACATGTGAAGAAATATGATGAATATCATTACAAATTTTCATCAAAATCAGATTAGTAGTTTTGGAGAAAATAATCATTAGATGAGCGTTAGCGAAGATTTCCATCCCACTCTTATAGAGCTTTGTCTGCGTGTGTGATTTTTTTTGTCAGCACTGCACAGTTCGCAGGGTTTGACCGATCGACATGGAACTTTTTCTATGTATGCAAACTCATCCAACTTAGAACTGTGGGCCTATAGTTTTTTTTAGTCAAATCCATTGTACCATTTTTGAGAAACAACATCTCAAAGTTACTAGAAACCTCATAAGATTAGGCTGGGTGGAAAAAATTGAGAAATAAAATCTCTCCAATATAATTCATATTTTCCTCAAATGTAAACACGGAAATGATACACATTATTGAAAATGTGTATGCAATTTGTATGCAATTCGAAATAGTGGTTTCTACTCATTCAGTTCTTGCGGGATGTGATTCACGGCTTTGTGGACTTGACAGTTACCAATTGTGTAAGAATATCCGAACAATACCGTTTTCAGAGCTCTATTAATTTCCTTTTCCAGCCCGCTATTCTCCCTACAACAGACTGGAAGTAATATTTAATTCCATTTGTGATCCTAGCATCACCATTACCCCATCAGTCATCTTCTAATTCGACCACTGATAACCAGTAACCACGCCACTATGAACAGAGAAGCTGCATGATACCACAGATCTGTGATGATATCTTCGAAAAGGTGAACCTCACGTCATTGAGTCAAGTTAACCAAGTCCAGCATTACTCCAGCAGCCAGTACTGGAGCAACAAACCCGACGGTCACGAAACATGGGCTTACTGGTGCAGAACCGCGTATGCCGTTTAGACAAAGAGATATGTATATATAATGTACACTTGCATCAACGAGAAATAATGATACCGATCGACTGTTCCTTCCAACCTACAGCACGAGCGCATTGGTGGGCTTGTGTATGTATATATATATATATATATATATATACATATGTATATATATATATATATATATATATATATATATATATATATATATATATACATATATATATATATATATATATATATATATATATATATATATATATATATGTATATATATATATATATATAGTATAATATATATATATATATATATATGTATATATATACATAGTATATATATTATATATATATATAGATATATATATATATATATATATATATATATATATATATATATATATATATATATATATATATATATATATATATATATAGATAGATATAGATATATATATATATATATCTATATATATATATATATATATATGCAAGGGCAAAACCGCGCCCTCCATAGCCACAGAGTACACGTCACAACTCATATCATCCGTATGGAAATACCACACTAACCATGCTGCATAAGACATTTTCACAATTAACACATTCATACAATTTTACGTATAGTTGAGTTTTTTGCTTATGGCTATGGTACACAAACACACACGCATCAATTCAAATGAAAATATATATATATATATATATATATATATATATATATATATATATATATATATATATATATATGTATATGTGCAGTGTGGGTGTTTGTGTTTGTGTATAATTGAATAGTTCATTGGATTCCAATATATATACATTGTATTTTCATTGTAATATTTGGAAATTCCAGATCAATTCATGTGCTTTTCTCAGCTCGGTCCATACCAGAGGGCAGATACTGAAATTTTAAAATCCATCTTTAATGTCATTCAATATTTGGATGAAGTGTCATTCAGGAGACCAGAGTTCGAATCCCATCAAGAGTAGGCAACGACCCCTTCCTTTCCACTGACCCAAAGACCTTATGGATATATAATTGCATCTCTTCTTTCCATGCATAACTTCAATAAATATCATTGTCAATCATTAATCTTTAGTTAAACGCTTACATATTTTTGCCATCATTAAGTGTGTTGTTGCATACAAATTCATGGATAATTAGTTCTAAATTAGGGAAGAATTTTCGACGCCAATATATCCTAGTTATCATACAGAATGTCGTTGAATTCAATATTAAAAAAATGAAAGACTTTCATCATCAATAACTTATCATTTAAATTTGTTTATTCATAACTATGAGTTAGAAGAGGGCAGCCGAGTCGTTTCAGAAAAATAACAGTGTAATGGCGATCGCAAATCTAAGATGTGAAAAATAAAAATTCTATTAGAAATTTAACTCAGATAGTTCTAGTACTCACCCAACAAACTATAAGCATGATAACTATAGCTGTAAACCGATATAATGGAGTATCCGCAATTGTACAGCAAATTTAACTTTTTCTGAACTAATGCAAGTACATTACCTATTTAAAATAATATATACTTAATACTTAATATACAGTTATTTTATATTCACCCTTTGAATATTTTTGGAAAAGGTGTGTTTGATGCAATTCCTGACTATTCGTATCTAATACCTTCCAAAGGTTATCACAGAATACAAAATACTGTTAATTCTTCAAATTGGCTCTCACTGTCCACTACTCTTACATGACAGTTTATAATCATGACATGATTACGGTATTTTACGTAAAATCAATCACACCTCAGAATATATACCATATTGCATGGACTGAATTGAGTGTAAGACCTAGCTGCACTCAAATGAAGGTTGGATTATTGTATTTTCTCTCTTTACATAAAAGTTAGAAGTATAAAATCCTACATGATTCATATAAGAACTCGTAAATAAGAGAATTAATTGAATTGGTCAGGCAGATATTATCAAAACATATATCAAATACTGCAAATCTATTATGTGCATGTGAACGGAATTTTCAAATTTTATTCCTATATGTTCAGCTGTATATAACAGTAATTATTAAAATTATACCCATGCAAAATAAGGGTCGTTAGAAAAGTCACAATGTAAACCTAGAAATCATAGTTCCGTGTTTCTACTATACTATATTCACTAGGAAAATGCAGGATATGTGTTGTAACACGAGTGATATATTTATATGGAGTTAATGTAATAGAAATCCATTTACCTTAGTATTAAAACGGCGTACACAATTTTCATAAAAATATTTCAAATATTTCGGAGAAAATATTGTTCAATTCTTCCTATACTATAACAGTCTGAGTATCTCCAAAATTTCAATCACAAATTTCTCAGAATCTAATTTCTTGATTTTCACTATAAGTTATTGAAGATTCAATGTCGGGGCAAAGTTTTATATAAATCGGGATGATGCATTACAACTTTTGAAGCGAGCTCAAAAACTAACAAAAAACAAAACTACAACAAAAAAGAAACAAACAGAAAATGAATAATGAATAACAACAACAGAGGAAGATCCTATTGGAGCCAAATGGTAGACTCCTCTATCGCTAATCCAACTATAGTTGCAAATATCATGGTTGACTGACTAAAAGTATGAAGTAGCTATTTTTCTGGATCAGGTAAGTATTATTGACTAGCTGCCGTGTGCAGTCAAGTGTTACACAATAGGTCAAGACTGCATAACTTATGCCATGTTTTATACTTCCTTCTTTTATAACCTCTCTCTCTCTCTCTCTCTCTCTCTCTCTCTCTCACCCCCCAAGACAACCCCTCTTCGCAATCATATTTTGAAAAACACTGCAACTAGATCAACTAGAGATGAATTTGCGTTTGAACGATTTACTATTTTTTATAATTGATATAGGGTTACAGACGAACTGTCATTATAATCAAGATATATTGGTGTCAGTGAATAATGAATTAGATGATCGGAAAATCCTGAAAAACCTCTTCAAGGGTGGTCGACCTGTGGGTATCAAACTCCGGTCTCCTGGATGCGGAAGCGACTGATCTCCCAGTCAATTGGTTCGTGAATATTTCGATTGATTCAACTCAAATTGGTCATCTCCAAAGTATTTTCTCTTCCATTTTATTCAATCAGTGATATTTTGTCTCGAGTTTTCACATTCTTCTTATTTAATACATTTGTATACTATGCAAATGTTATCTCTTCCATTTATACAAAATGTATGACTTAATTTTCAATTCAGTTTTTATTAAATCGATGTAATCTGTTATCGATAACTGATGAAGGTTTCATATATTGATGGAAGGTCCGGGTTTTTCAGTTCTTATGAACATAAACACTGCTCACCTTTTTTTTACTGGTAGAGTGAAGTGAAAACAATTTTAACTTACTTGAAAATACTTTCTTTGAGATTTTTTTGTGATCGCTTCACAGATCAAACGAAAGTACCAATTTTGTTGAAATTTGGCGTACACGTGTGTCATCATCTAACTCGATATTCTGTAGTTCTGAGGCGTATTGGTTGAACCTTTCTTCAGAAAAATCATTTCGAAATTTGTTTAAGAAACCTCCACAAGATTAACCCAGCTGAGGAGAGAATTAGGAAAAATATCCCCTTCAAATAAATTCAAAATTCTCACGGAATTTGAACATGAGAATGATAACCATCATTCATACGGATTAAACATGAATTGGATGGATCAGCCGTTTTGAACAGAATCATTCTTATGTATTGTGTGTTGTGTCAATTAAAAAGCTCAGAAAAAAGTAAACCAATCAACTTGTTACACGGTTAAAAAATAAGTAGGCCCAACAAGTAAAACAGAACAGAAAGGTCGTGATTTACTGGTTGTTGAAATCAAGGTGAGTACATGGCTTTTCACTGTATTCTACATGAATAAAGTGATGATTACATCCCCTTTTCCCTCATCTTACAACGCATATGCTGCTTTTTCCCATAGGCATTATCACTCGTACCGTTTGAACATGATATACATTCGATTTACAATGAGCATAATGTACGGATGCACTCGAATTGTGTTATTGATCCTTGCAAAATACAACATTAGATTCTTATACTTTTTTTCAATACCATGTCAATTTCAAGATTTTTAAACACTCGAGGATTGAGGAGTGATAGAATTAAAACTATTTCCATAACATTAGTAGTCGATGTTAATAGCAAACTCATAAATGACACAGTTGATTTGATCATGATATCAGTTACGAACAAGGTACTTTAGATGGGTCAAACATATAATCGAACTATTGCAAACACCAACGAAAGCTTGCTCTCCTCGGAGACTGCATGGACCATTCATTGTTTATATGGCAGCCAGCCAAAATGTCAATATGTTTCAGCAATTAGCGAACACTGAACGTGATTCAGGGAAGGTCATGATTTGATAAAGACCCCCAATATTCGACTTGCTCAACTCTACTTCCCCTCTCTGTTTATCCATCGAATTAGAATCTGAAGTGGCGTTTTCTTCTTCTTTCACTTCGTGTTAACTGAGTCAACATTTCGTAAACAAGGAAAATAATAGAAAAAGTCGTTGCATATAATATCTAAAGTTTCTTTACACAGGCCAAAGTCATTTGTTGAGGGATGAGGTAATTGTTTGCAATACCACAAGGCAAAAAAGAGAGCTAGCAATAGTTTGTGGTTGCCATGCACAAAGTTTGTTTCCTCTCTTCTCCCGAGTTCCTGAAACGTTCCCTTCCTCTACTATATACCCCCCTCAAAGGAATAGATTGAATCGGTAGGCTCCTTGTTTGGTTATTCAGTGGATTGGGCGCCGGAAGGCGGGAATATAGGCTAGAGAAGGGGGTGAAAGAAGGGGTGCGGGGTATTCTGCAAATTGCAGGCTCCATGAAATCCCATCTCTTTAGTTTTAGACAAGAGAAGTGAAGGGCATAAGAGTTTAGAGTTCTCGTTTGCAAGAGGCGATATACTGTGAACTGAAGCCATACTTTAGATGCTACATAGGCCTTCAGTTTAGTCCGTCTACTCTCCTCTTACTGATTGCACCAACGAAAGAGGTAAAAGCAACTAAAGCAAAGAGAAGGAGCCAGTGTGTATAAAAAGCCTTTTTGTTTTATAGAAAACAACAGTATAGAGCTTATCCCACAGCGTTGCTATAGTATTATGGCTGGAAACTCAATGCTTGCTTCAAATTTAGCACTTTCTTTCGGCAGGAGAGAGAAAGAAATCTGTAAACATCTTCACTATATCCTTGATGGGTTTTTCAACTAGCATTATCGTTCGTGGGATTGTAAATGGTACAACAATGCATTTACTGGACGTGTCGCCCTTTTTCACATTATAAGGCAATGTTATTGTTGGTTCTGCGCCTACTTTTACAAATGTTTCGACAAACTTTGATAGAACAAACAATTCTGATAGGCTGTATATTAATTTTATTATGTCTCTCAAGTATCGAATTGTTCTAGCATGATATGGAGGATAGAGATCAAAATATACATCATTATTACCAAGCATGCAGGTTTCGATAACAATACCGTTTTCACCATGGATGTTGGGTAAACAGTTGATGATACGAGCATATAGAACGTTTCAATTGAATATTACACTATATTCGTGTTTAATCAAGAGGATCACTCGCTGTAGACGTAGAGAATCGAACGTGTAAAATTAATTATATCAATTTTATTCATATCCATCATTCATAAGGATGCTATGCATATATTGTTTTCTGAAAGGTGCACGCGGCACCAGTCAGTCATATATTTAGACTGTTGAGATAACATTTTGTTGTAAGATATTTCGTTGAGCTTTTCTTAATCAAATATCATCGTTTGATTTGGAACAATATGAATATAAACTGTGCTATGTTCAATTTGGAGAGCATCGAATAAATCATAATGAAACATAATTTGATTTGACTCCAAATTCATTTTTTTCCAAATTTGATTTATTTATAAAATGAAGTCACACTTCGTTAATATGATGTTTTCTTCTTATTGCGCTAATTAAATTTCTATAAGTAAGAGTGTGTCTACAACGGGTGTAAATACGTGAGTAAATGTCCATCATCTCACGTCCACATACCACAGTCTTCAGGCCTCGAATTACATCACAACATTATTATGATTTGATTGAATATTAACTGTCTCAAATTCACATTGAGTTGAATTTATTGAAATATATATTTTTGATAACTTCAGAGTGTATACAAGATATTAAATATTTGATACTGGGCCCCACAGAAACACATATCTTTTCCGTATTTCTTCAAAAGAAAGTTCCAAAAGAAAGCTGTCAAATACTGTGAATTAAAAGACCAGCTCATACCTATGGGATTTGATACCGACTCATGTTATTAATACACGTTCTCTATTCGGACAGAACGTAGATTTGCGTGCGTACAGGCAGTTAAGGGGGCAACAGAACTATCAGACGTCTTAATCTATAAATGGTAAAGACAACGTGAGCCAAACATTGGTATACCGGAGTCTAAAAACAAAGTATATATAATTAGAGTCGATTTTTACATAAGACATTACCTCAATACACATAAAAGAAATACGTTAGTACTGTTGATATGGTTTATATGCAAGGGGACTTGGCATTCGTTCAATATTTATCTACGTTGTTCTTTCTTGTACATGCTTACCTTATGTGTGTTTTTTCACTATCAAGGGTAGCTACAGTATAGTGACATGCCGCACGTGGTATATAAAGTCGCCCCGACATAAGCTCACAACTCATTTTGATAATCAATTTCAACATGAGTAAATTTTATGTGGCAACTTCAATAATGGAAGACATTCATGCAATACACGAATTTAACCTCAATAGATTCTGACAACCACAGACTTAAATTGTCGATAATGTGTTTATATTCAAATGAATTGAAAATGTTGTTACAATTTCGTGTTAAAATTGAATGTACATATTCTGAAAAAAAAATGGAAAAAGAAGTATTCAAGTTAAGGAAGCCGAAACACAAATTGAAAAAGAAAATAATGTATGTTGATTACTTGAAATCAAATCAAAGACACCACTTCGGTGGATAAAAAGAAAATGTGGTTTTGAAAAATCGAAATATTTGACTCGGTATGAGATAATTACTTCAGCTTTTCACAAGAACTGGGGGATGGTTGTATATTTTAGGCAAGAAAATAGGGTGAAAAAAGTCGCCATTATTCATTACTAAATATTCCGTTTCGAATTAATAAATTGTGATTGGATTCAATTAGATACAAGATTGAACGCTTTGAATTAAATAACATTTAGGCGACCTGGTTCTAAAATTAATTGTTATTTCAACATATCAATAATGATAATAAAATACTTCCAGTTCTCCAATATCATCCGTTATAAGAATTGGAAATAAAATCGATTTTGAAGATTTGTGACCAACAAATAAATACAAACTTTGTCAAAATCATATAATTTTATGTTGGTGTCTCTTTAAAACATTTGGTGTACGATATCTCTATGGTTCACATAAGCAACACAGTATCTCACCAAAAATATCTCGTAGTATCTCAGTAATATTCTCATACACTTTAGCACAATATTGATCTATATAGCTCGAGTCAATAAATCAAATTAAACATCATTCGAAAAAAAATGTTATGGTCAAGATACACTTTATGTGAAACATATTAATCAAACGATCAAGTTCTCACAATTGCCTCTGGGTGCCAATATCCTTAATACGTCCCTTCCGTTTCTTCCAAATCCCTCCCTCACCATCCCTCCCTCCCTTCCTCCCCCCCCCTCCCAATCATTGCTTCGCAACAACTACTGACAATTGGAGTTATGGGTATTAGTGCCATTCGAGAGTAGTGCCAGATTGATAAAAGCATCCATCCTGTCTATTATACATGTATGTAATTCCAAATCGCCACCTCTATTCTGATAGGCTTAATGGAAATTGAGAGTGCAATACTATTAATATTAAAGTATTGGCTTAAGGAAATGCTGAACCCTTCATAGCGGAATTATATATATATATATATATATATATATATATATATATATATATATATATATATATATATATATATATATATATGTGTATGTATATATATATATATATATATATATATATATATATATATATATATATATATATATATATGTGTGATGGTTAAGGTTTTGAGTGCCGATGGTTGATGTTACATTATTATCAATTTGCGGATTGCCCTTCCGTGAAACAGTTGCCGGTTCTGAAAAGAACCTTGACTCTCGACCTTTCGGCCAACTGCGGCTGACCATCTTCAGGAACTGGGATCGAATCCCAATTCCTCGATTCCAGTTCCTGAACGCGACGACTCCATGAAGATGGTCAGCCGCAGTTGACCGAAACGTCGAGAGACAAGGTTCTTTTCAGAACCGCCAAATGTTTCACGGAAGGGCAATCCGAAAATTAATAATAATGTAACATACATAATGTATACTGGTACAAGTCTGCTTCGTTTTATACGTCATAGGGACTATTTATTATTCTGGAGTGGGGGCACCGACCAGCTAACAGATTGGCACTTGGTTCATATTGGTAATAAACACCATACGGTGACATGAAGATATTGATTTATTTTCATCCCTAAAGTTAGGGTGAGCGATTGGATGAGTGTTGGAGTGAACTCTTATTCAGTCCAAACCACGTCTCTCTATGTTTGTATGTTTGTTTGTGCGGATTGCAGATTGCAAAGGCAAAAATGATTCACACGGAACGATAGGCATTACTTATTTTATAGCTTCGAACTGTGTAGTTATGGGTTAAGATCGGCAAGGTAAATTTGACAGAATTATTTCTCGAATTTCAATGTAACACTCCTTTGTTACTCACTGCGAAGATCTGAAAATATTTCCATCAGAGAAAATTTTAATTTCAAAATGTATACATTTTTATTTTGAGATGTTGAAGTACCAATGACGGACATGATTGACAAGTTTTATGAAAATCGAGTACGTTTATAGGCCTAGATCAAGGTATGCAGTATTTGAGTACATTTACTACAACTGATTCCACTCATCTGCTGTCACATTGTACTGATATGCATAGATAGCAACCAGCAATTCTTGTTTTGAGGTATGTAGAGCGATAAAAAGTTGATAACTGAATAATGTCATAATACGACCACAACTATTTGCCCAGCGTTCAATCCAGTATAATGTGGTTATTCCAGACTTCCAGTATTTCCAGAAATCAAATCACTACCCATCCCATGTCTGAATTCTTGTGATAAATGAAATTGCGTTAATTATTGTGTATAGATATTTGAATCTTCTCAGAAAATAAAGCAATTAATAACTGAATTCAGCTCGAACTTCAATTAAATGGGAATTGTATCACAAGAGACATACTTGACATCGATTTAGAGTTGGGAGTTAGGTATTTGTATGGAAAAAGAACAAAACTATTCATCACTATATCTTGAATTCAATTCATGAACCATTCAATGCATTTGATTAAAACATCCATATCAAAAACCTTGTATTGTGCGATCCACTTGAAAATTGTAGGAGTGACTTATTTCTCTATTCTTGAATAGGAGGTTATACATGAACAATGCGGTATATAAATATATATATATATATATATATATATATACCTATATGTATACATATATATAACTTATATGTAGAAAGACAAAGTCGACTTCCAATAAAATACGCAGATATATAATGTAATACCGTAGATCTGCAATTATTTTATGCACTCAATGCTTTCAAACAAATTAAAATGATTTAATTAAATTGTAGAATGTGTACGGTACCATGGAAATACACTTCTTGATCTTCACCGATGGAAATGTTAATTATTATAAGCATCTTGAAAATTTTCCTAGAAATAAATGCATACAGCAAAATAAACTTAGGATGGGTAATTAAATTTATCTTACAGACCAACAGCATGGAGATATATATTTAATCACATCAACATCCTCATGAAATCGTACAATTTCACGCTCCTTCAAGAATCATTGTTGATGATTGAAGATCTATCATTCTCTTCATCTCACAAAGAGTTCCAATCAGGGGATTTACATTTAAAAATAATCATCAAACCATGTCACTACAAAATACGATATCACCTTGATAACAGTAAGCGAAGAATTCCAAACAGTCCAAATGTTCATCTCTCTGTTTGTTTGTTTGTTTGTTTGTGTTTTTCGGTATACGCTTCAGAGGTCGGACAGACTTTTTGATAAATATGATTTTTTTGGACACGCATACTCATCCAACTCAAGTACGTATAGTTGTTTGTTCAATTTCGCGGTGTCATCACTTCTGCCTAATTCTAATGTGAATGTTGATTATGAATTGATAGTAGCCAGTTTTAGCAGATACTTCTCTGAATGGTACGGAGCAAACAGCTCTACTGAACAACTCACAAACCGAAAGTGCATCGTAAAGTTAGTTTTACGTTATATGTTGACGCTTAAAACGTTACGCTGTGTCTGTATAAAGTATCCCTTTGAACCATCTCTTATTTATATAAAGTGTAGCACTACATATAATTGCATGCAGTGATGATGATTTCTGCTTTGTACTTCCTGAACCATTTGAAAGATTGTTTTCGAATCGAATAAAAAAATGACTGTTCTCGTTTCTAGTAACTACATTGTAGATTAGGTACCTGTAGTGAAGAGATTTAGCGTACGTCTTGTGGTTTACCGATGACGTGAGTGTGAGAGAGACATGACGTTAGATGGAAGGTGGGAACAAAAGGTGAGACCTATTACAAAATGTAGAACATCGTCATATTAGCCGGTGGGAATAAAATAAATACGATGAAAGAGTACCGAACAAGTTCGATTTGCGCCGCCGTCCATCTTTACAGGGTATATTCGTGGTTTCACACTACCGAAGAACCTCATCTCACCATCTCATTGATCATCCATCCGACGCCAATAGATCCAAGTTATCATCACAGTGCGTCGTTAAAACCTAATATACAAAAAAATACGGGAAAACTGCCAGGGAAATATCAGTCCATCTATATAGGATATTCAGTTTTCGTCATTCAAAAATGATTAAAAAGCAAACAGGACAGAATTTCTGAAATCAGAATGATTATCAGAATGAAAGAGTGAAAAGATAATATAGAGTTGAATGTTCTATCGTGACCAGATCTCAACATCTCCGGGCTTCACGTATGTTATAGTAGGCCTACACTTCGCCCCATTTCGTCACTATCGCTGAAAATATATAGGTGCTGCATAAAGGGCAATAATCATCAATACATAATCGGCAATAATCATCAATATTTCAATATTTCAATATGACGACGAGAGATGTGTCTGTATTGATCTCTGAGTGTATATTTGTGAATGTTTTCATACAATTTTGATCAAAATAGATGAGAGCATCCATAACAACGAAATTCTGACCCAAAATTTCCCGCATTTTTTTTTTCTGAAATAAAATCAACAAAGATAATTCATTTCAACCATCAATAGGAGTTTCAGATAATTTTGACTAAATCAACACCTTATCTCGTGTCTGAAAAATTCAAACAATCACATCATATAATAGGGCTACAATTTTTTTAAAAAATACGTAAACTTGTGTCTAGTTTTCACGGAACTGAATCGAAAGAAGAACCCGATGTAAATCCGGGTGTTACCAGATGTGGTTTTCAACAATATTTATTCTCATGTGTACATGATCCCTCAGCCTATGTTTCAGCCCATATTGTTTAGTGTGCCCCCCCCCCCCCCCAACATCTTTCTCATCCTTTATCCACCCTTAAACCAACCTTGTTAGCATAGCCGCGTCGCGACGAAACGTCGTCTTCCCGTAATGATATCTTGCACAGCTCAAACAAGCCCCCTATATACATTATGACACGTGCATTATACCTATGTTGGCAAAAACTCTGTCATCGTGTCTACCGAAAATAAAGAGGAATAAACCGTAGTTTCTCCTTCTTCTAGACTTCTCGAAGGTATAATGCCATCTAACACTTTAACGCTATTTATCACAACAATGTGTGGGGAATATCTTGTGCGTGGACGTTTCTCTATATTATATGAGTTCAATTCAGTTTTGTGTTTTTCCTTTTCGGAATGATGCTAAACTAGGTGTATAGTTAGTTCTGTATAGCGGTAACGTGTCCCACGGGAAATGTACATGCCAGGATTTATATCCCGCTTTTCTGGATAATTGTGTTGTTAACAGTTTGTTTCATCTGAGAAGATGATATTTTACCATTAAATTGAGTTTCTACAACGGAACGGAAGTTAATATCAATTGGCGTGTTTATCGGAATCTTTTATCACTTTATTTATTTATGGAATATGAATAATGCCGGATGCTCAATTTATTCCAAACCATCACTGTGGATAACTGAGTTAGAAGCTTCAGGAAATTGTTTAAATTATTATCACTTTCAGACTTTTGTGGAGTATAAAACATAATCTTATTCAGACCAACCGACTTTCTTTTGCTTCTTGTTCTTATCTTCAGTTGGAATTTCTTATTATTATAGGCTTGTGAAATGACACATCCGATGGGCCGAGACTTTGAAAGGTTATTTACAAACATATATGTATATATATATAATATATATATATATATATATATATATATATATATATATATATATATATATATATATATATATATATATATATATATATATATAGAGAGAGAGAGATATATATATAGATAGATAAAATCATGGTTTTAGGATTGTTCTTGTGTGTGTAAAATAATTAATTATCAATTAAACGACGTTTCGAACGAATTACATCGTTCATTCTCAAGTTACAGAAAATATAAAAATTGACAAAAAACTTGTCCAGCCGACCGATCGTCAGGTAGAACTGATTAAAACGAACTAACAATACAACATCATAGAAACAAGAACTAGAAAAGAACAATCCTAAAACCATGATTTTATCTAAACATAATACTTGTGAAAGCTTACACCAATTAATATATATATATATATATATATATATATATATATATATATATATATATATATATATATATATATATATATATATATATATATATATATATATATAGCCTATATATTATATATATAGGATATATATATATATATATATATATATATATATATATATATATATATATATGCTGTTCGTATGCTGTGGCGCGAGCCGAAGGTATAGCTTATAGCGCCCATCAGAGCAGATCTAATTTCACAGTCTCAGGGATAGTATATTATTTTTGTTCAGGTAGTGTATAAGATAATTGCTTTCTTTCCTACATGCATCCATGCAGCCGCTCAGCTCAGCTCATGTACCTTCTGCTATCTAATTGGAAACACCTTCAGAGTGCATGAGATGAGAGCATCTCTGCAATATTACAAGTAAGCATGCATGAACTACGTTCGGAGAGTTGCCATAACCGACGCCAATAGATAAAACCAATATTTAATAACCAATATTAATATAATACTATAACCAATATAAATTAAATAAAAGACATACGTCTCGATTTTGGAGGGACGATTCCGCCTTTTGTCCCACCTGGACCCCTATTCCTGAGATAAATGAGATGTGAGAAAAATCAGTGAGAAAACTATCTCATATAATAATGACATATTTCATCTCATATTTTTTGTGAGATACTCGTTTTCTCACTCATTTTTATTTCCTCACATCTCATTCATCTCAGGAATAGGGGTCCTGTTCTCGTAATTCATGACGTATTCATATTTTCGCGCCTCTTGTTTTGTCAATTGATATTTCGCGCTATTGAAAAATTCCAACTGAATACACTCTTGAAAGTATGCTTATATTTCAAGTGAATTATAAATGGTTTTGCAAAAATGTCAGTTATACATGATCAGAGAATAGAGAAGTAAAAGCCACCCTCATAGCTCAGTCAACTAACACACTGCAAAAGAAACTGAAGTTTGATCGTCTGGTAGGGCGTGGGTTTGAGTCCTGCATAAGGCATGCGTTTTTACAAATGTACTTCCACCTGTCCTTATTCCATCGTTTCATTATCACCTGCTCATTCGTACTCCTGTTTTAACTCACTGTTAATGGGAATCGCTGAAGATAAAAATAAAAAGATGTGCAAACTTAACATGGACTAAGGTTGTTTGGACATGAGGATGGGGTGATTTTTCAAAGATTTTAGGAATCTTCATGAGTAAAATTGATGAAACGTAAATGAAATACAGACTAGAACCATATATTCTCAAAGTCTAGTTCGAATTCGGAAAGGCTGCTCTTTCATGAGATGTTTCCTGGCGTAACGCAAGAAAAGCAATCTAATAAGTAGATATCTCATGCTTTACGTACTTTTAAATAATATGCTCAGTTACTTTTAAGCGAGGATTCATGGAGCCCTTTCAGATCATATAAAATGTACACAGGAACCAGCTCCAATAAGTTATATCAACAAAAGTGAGAACATATATATCTAAATTACATTTTGGACACGCTCGCGTCAAATCAGCAGTTCCATACGATGCACTGCACTATGAACTAATACGTAAGCAAACTGGGTCAATTGCGGTACGGTACTTTAGAATAAGTTTGACACATTTTTCGATTCCTCTATTTTTCCCGTTATATAACATACGATTGTTCAGATGACCAAAAAACAAAAACAGAATCACAAGAAAAAAATAGTCGAGTCATCTAAACTGCGAGGACTTTCAGAAAGAGTCGACATCAAAATGTTGGAATAAATTTCCTTCCACTGCCATGTAGAGAGATAGTCTAATCGTGAATATAGGAGACAAGAGTCTTTATTTGAACCATTCGATGGGTGCTATTTGGTGCTATATGCTTCATCCTCGGCAACTTCGGTATGGCAAGCTTCGGAATGTGGGGAACGTGCACAGAATTGCTTGTCGACCATAAGACGGAGGTGACGATTCTAGACAGGGGTCATATGAAAGGTCCTTGGCTCACATAAAATACGATAACACCTTTACAGAGGAAATGAAACACACGTGAAGATTGCTTACACTAATAGCCAGACAAAAGATGGAGCAGGAAAATAAAACCAGTGTGTCGGAAGGTTAATCATAAAAGCACTATATATCTGAAAGTGAATGATGAACAGAGAATCAGAATCAGAGAATAGTAATCAGTCTTTAGTGCACAGGGATTTCCTTGATGGCAATTGGTGTCATAAAACAAAGCGTCACATTTTCTTATCAAATTATAATTCTACTAAAATAGTCATTAAAACTGTATAAGTCTTAATTATTACTGCTTAAAGTTAGATATGCCATCTCCGTAAAAATATCTTACAGATATAATTATTTTAGATTTATATGAAAGCGCAAAGTAAGAAGTCAGAAGTTTCATTTATATTTTAACTTAATAAGGATAAAAATTGATATGAGAGACTTTTATAACGTGGCAAAGGTAATTTTCCTTACGAACTTAACTCCTATCCGTATAAATCTCTCGTTCTCTCGTTTCGTTTTATACAAAGGTGAAATCAATTTGGTCCGCCTCGATAACACCAAGTACTATAATCAGTGATTACCGAATTATTGAAGCTATTCGCTCGCTATGCATTATAGAGTAGGCCTGCAGCTGTGGCTTAAGATTCTCGTCTTCCTACTTAACAGCTTTCTACTGCATGCAACTGAGATAAATCTAAAGATTATTAAAATGAACTTCTCTCTTCCGTAGATTACAATAATTCATTGCTTATGCATTACCATAGAAAATTAACTTTGAAAAATTGAGATGAAAAGTGTGAAAAAATAACGCGTAGGCCTATACACCACGCTTTGTATACAGCGGGGCCCCCCAAACCCTTATTCCGTCTAAAAGAGTTATATTATATAAGGATATCAGTTAATTTTAAACTAAGCGTATTCAAGCCATTAACTGATTCTCTTCTGGTGAAATGCAAATTAAATTACTCTTCATTCTACAGAGTAATAGAAACAATTAATTACGTTTCAATTGATCACTCTGTTACAATATGAACGCAAATACAACAGTTTTCAGAATCATGGCTGTTTTGGAATCACACAAGTACTATTTATTACCTTATTAATCATAAAGTATGGAATTTTTTACTTCATATACGAATTCAATTTCCTTTCTTGACTATAATCATTATGGTAATCCGTTGATGTCAAATGAAAGTAAAACTAGTTCTGGAAAATAGATTTCGAGAATTTATTCAAATTCTCATTTTCACAATTCTCCTTGTCTCTATGAACGCATTATGAATGCATAACGGCGTTTGAAGGCGAGTGCGTCAATGATGTAGGATTATAATGTAGTACGGCGGGTGCATTAGAAATAATATATAATTAAATGAGCCTAAGCGAAGTACGTCTACTTGATAAAACAAAATTGTTTTCAGAATTTTTTGGTCGTGCTCACAAGCACTGCATGGCAAAATTGCATTCGATTATTGACATAATATTCAGTTGTAATAGTACTTGAGTGGAATACGTTGGACTTGGATCACTATGGAGAAAGAGCATTTCTTGAATTTTGAAAAAACCTGACAAGATTAACCCAGAGGGCAAAAATGGTGAACATACATTTTTCGATTATTTTGGGAAAAATTCACCGTATTTTAACACCAGAATGACTGGCTTCGAAAACAGGGGAAGAGGGAGGAGCAGGAACATTTCCCTTCAATTTAAGGTACAATGCGTGAGGTTTAATCCAGGGACTCGAAGTGAAATGTTTTTCGATTTCGATTTCGCTTCCACTTCCAACATTGGTTTATAAAAATTTCGATTCCGATATATCACTTCTCAGTGAATATAATATCACAGCTTTTAAATCGATGAAAATATAAAAAAGCAATCATGTTATTTTTGATACACCCCCAAGCACTACAAATTATAAAAGATTGTGGTGATTATGAAGAGCCTTCCCCACACTTTAGACCCCACCTATCGCCAAGCAAGACATCCTGGTTCGGCTGCACCTCTCCCTACACGAATAATACACATTGAAACAATTAGTAAAGTGTCGGATCAGTCATTTTGACATATTTTTTTATCCAGATCAATTAAATCCATCAACATGATCAATCGGTGGAATTAATTATAGCTGCATAACGAAGTTATAGTGAACGACTTCATTTTGTTACAAATCGAATTTGTGAAAATTTCAATAAAGAACACTTCATTTACACATCTCGCTCGCATGCAGCGCATACATGTAGTAAGATGGGTACAATTATAATAACATACATATCAAAACGTGCTAAGCAGATGGAATTATACAATTATATTGATTTAGTTCGAAGAGATTCATCGATGGTTTCTCCAAATTGAACGACTTCTCCACAATACAATTCATCACTGAAATCAATGGAATTAGTTCTCCAGTTCCAGCAGTGAGATACAAAACTGATTTGAGGAGTTGACAGGTGATGGACACACGATGCCCCACTGATAATAACAAACGAGAGTGTTGTAACTCGAACCTCAACTTTACCTTTCAAGAATAATTAATGTTTAAAGCATTTTTCATGTTCTTTTTCGTACACATTAGCTCCTAGCCAGAGTGTTTGTAACATATTACCATTTTCCTAAACGAGACGCACACACACACACACACGCACACAAACACGCATAAAAAGCAAGAATATAACGTTAGTGAAATCAATAATATAAAAGCCCAACCGAGATGAGTATGGAATGCCAACCTGTGATGAATATCAATGTTCAGTGGCCCAGTGGCTGGTCTGCTTAGGTGTTTTGGACGAGGGTGCTATCTCGTTAATCATGATCACGTTATAGAAGGTATCCATATTACACATAGAGATCCTACTAAGTGTCAGGACTCAAGTCCGTTCTGCCTTAATTTCACCTTCAGACGTAGGATTGCATTCCAGATCAGGTATAAACATTTGTCTGTCTGCAACTAGACGATCAAAAATAATATTAATACCAAGTGATAGGTGATACATATTGCATACACACACCCCCACCAACACACCCACACACACTTATATATATATATATATATATATATATATATATATATATATATATATATATATATATATATATATATATATATTAGACGAGTGGTCGAGTGACTGAAGCACACTCATCGGCGTCATTCAGGAGAACGGGGTTCGATTCTCTCCATGGTCAATCACTTTTACAGAGGTTTTCCGTGGTTTACTTCCCTCTGTCGTTCGGCTCATTACTAGACTGGTTCATTGAGAATAGGCCACGACCAACTCCATCTCACTATCCGGGAACACCTATTAAAATATCTGTTCAGCTCATCTCAGAAGAGGTGGAGCCGCGGGGTCAGGAAATCGGCTGACCCCCCAATAATTATGTGATAGGTCTAACTATAACAAAGAACTATAACAAACGTAACAACTTGATCAATCTTGACCCCTCATTAATGTTAGAGCCCTGCCACCTTTATGTCATCTCATCTCAATCACCGACTTCAATAAATCTTGGTCATCAGTACATAGTGCGTCGTTAAAACCAATATCAATGAATGAATGTATACATATATGACTCTTAAAAGGATTGCTGTTAGTACAGATTTAATTCATTTTATTGTATATCGCATGTGCCATATTATTAGATACCATACTCAGAAATAGAAAAATGCCTACTTCCTGTGATGAAATGAACAGATGACCAACTCTATAATATGTACAAACTGATTCTATTGAAATATGAGAATATGCAATGAGAAAAAGTAGCATACTCTAGGCCTACTATAGTTGATACGACAATGAGAAAATGAAAATTATAACTCCACACTCTATATTTTATAGATATCTTTATTGAGATCTCTGTTCATACAAGTATATTGGGTAGCCTAGCAACACAGAATAGCAATGCAATTTGTAATTAGGAATAGGCCTATATACGCAATTACAAATAGGCCTACATCCTTTGAAGATGAAAGAATGAATACATAATATAACAGAGGGCTGAGACTTGAGTGAGAACAATTGGAATAATGAGATAATGAAATTCATCTCAGACTAGAATGATGATAGTAATTATATATATATATATATATATATATATATATATATATATATATATTTATATATATATATATATATATATATATATATATATATATATATATATATATATATATATGTACCGGTATGTTTTTGTATATATATTTACTTATAATGGTTCTATAAAATAATTATGGATTCTTTCTGAATTGATTCAAATAGAATTAGATAATGCAACGTTGATTATAGTTGATTTGTCTTCAAAATAGACAATTATCTTTCAACCAAAATTACTGAAAACGAAGCAAGTATAATAATAGCCCATATGGTATCGTATTCATAGTCAAATTAATAATTTCACTTGCAAGATGTACGATTTACTTGATGGTCATTATTTTTTGAAGAGATCCACTGAATGTGAAAAGCTTCTTTATAGACATCTGAAAAAAAGCCAACATTTTGTTGCATAATCACATTCATTTACTCAATATAGCATATCATGGTATTACTGTTTTATTCGTGTATATTCGATTCAACTGATACTATGACAAACTCTGAGTTTTAGGATCCATTGGTGATGGTGAATGATGAATTAGACGATGGGAAGATGAGATGAAAGGTTATTATCCAGTTATTTTGGCTGAGGGAAGAACAGTCGTGGACTAATGTTACGAAGCCGTCCCAAAATTTACCATAAAAAAATAGGGGAAAACAGCCGCCCCTGTGGCTCAGCCAACTATCGCTAGCGGTAGAAACTGAAGTCACCGTTGGACGTGGGTTTGAGTCTCACGTAAGGCGTGGGTTTTTGTATACATCCTTTCACTTATCATAACTTCATCGTTTCACTCATTTGTACCACATTTTAACCTTATGTTGGTGGGGTCGTTAAGCTGCAACAAGAAAAAAAAAATGGAAAACCAAGACAAATCTCTATCATGATAGTCGCCCATATAGCGGGAATCGAACCCTGGTAGCTTGAATTACGATTTAGCGTGCTAGCAACCATGGCTCACCCGACTCGGTCATGTAACAGTGGTATGGGTGTGTGTGTGTGTGTGTGTTCACATACCCCTAAATCTAGCCTTACGAAGTGTACTCGGACCATTTATCTTGGTCGCACATTTGGCCTGAGACAAAAGGTTCAAAATACTGTAATAAATCCTTAGCCACACCAACGCGTTGTATAAAAGTGACATGATCACTTAAAGGATGGGAAAGAATGCGTACAACCTATGTGGCTTGACGTCTATACAGAAAAGTTTTTTTCTTTTCGAAGTGCGGTACGAAATATAACTTATGTGAATATGTTTCACTTTTTATATTAATACCTGGGTGACTTATAGTTGAAATATTCTGAATCATCACCGACATATTTAATATCAAAAAAGAGATCAGATTATCGAATCAATATGCTAACTGGGCCTGTATTCAACACTGCAACGTTGACTGGGCTTGACTTTATAATAAATCATTTTTCTTTATCATGCAATGAGATTTCGAATTCAAATGATAATTCTTCACAATTCTGTGAAGTAGAATTTGTTATCAGATGTGAATCGGTCGTAGTTTTCATATTATCATGAAACAACTCACGTTCAACGAATCACACTATGCGCGTGGACAGATGGTCACGAGAGCATGCCCTCCCAAACGACCACTCATAATCAAATGCTATAGGCTATAATTGAATTCCGAATTGTGTTTGATATTATAATAATTAGTAATGGTACACAATAATCAATTGTACGGCAAATTAATTTCAAAGTATGAGGTATACCTATACAAGTTGCGCAGAACTGCTATTGCAATCATTTGAAAATTATGAATTGTATAGGCTTAAAATATTTAAGTATACAAAATTATTGATTCTAATTCAACAGTATCGATTGAACTTTGATCAAATCAGTTTTAGTTGCCTATTTTCTACTTGTGTGGCTGTCAAATTAGTAGTAGTGGTTTATGATAGCAGTGCGAAGGACGTTGGAGTTACGAGTGTGTATGATTGGGAGGGGGGGGGGAGGGGGGGGGTGTTGAAGTTTGTGTTGGGGTGTTACATTTTGGGATGCACCCCTCTATGTTCCATTATTCCTATTTTGATCCATAATGGTAATACCAAAACAACCCCTTTTCGAAAACGAACAATAATAATTTTTTATCTATTTGGGTATAGTATAGTTGATAATAGGATGGACACAGCTGGTAATGGATTAACACGTAGGTCTTAAATAGCATTAAAGGGGCGTTAATTCAAAACTATGATGGCCAGATAGCCTGTTTCCTATCCTTTCTTGCGTAATTTTCGCATACTGTGTATATTGAGTTACGTTGTCATTACAAAAACAAAAGCTCAACATGACCGTATATAAGGGTGAAATTAACTCTTTCGTAGACTATGTTTTTCTATGTTAGTGTGAAAAGGGTTGAACGATATGGAAGTAGAGATAATACTAGACTTTGCAACCATTATCAAAGGATTTATTCGTCTTTGAAAATTCGTTTGTATATGTGAATGTTCTTGCATGCAGTACCAAACCTTGAAATGAATGCATTGAAATTAGAAAAGGAAAAAAAACAAGGCGTGATAACGATTTCACTCACTTCATTTGATTTGCAACATTTTCATTTACTCGGTGAATCTGAATCATGGCTCTATATTTTAACAAAAAATTAAATTGTTGTGATGGTGGTATGTGTGAGGGGAGCTATTCATTGAAGAATATATGTATCTCCATCGATTTAGTGTAATTTTGATTATTCAATCTATATTTCAAATATTTAATTAATCCACGGTGATTATTTATCTGAAAATTCGATAATTGGAATCATATCATTTGGAATCGATCCATAGTTGACAGTGTGATAGAAATGATTTTATTTACAATTGAATGGAAATGGCTAATGAATCAGATCCTTGAGATAAATTAATTACTCTAAATATTATTGAAATTGAACCGAATTAGGTATATGGATATTGTATTTGTATCGAATTCAAAATGAGTATCTGAAACGAAATATTTGGAATTTTCTCACTGTTCGCCAGTTTAAATAATCATCTATATCAGTCTCATCATTTTATACACGAAACATTCAATATAACACTGAAATATAATATATTTTTCTTTGCGAGTTGTGAAACATAAGTATATCTATAATATCAAGATGATTTTTTTCTATCAACATCGAAAACTTGACATAGAACAATTGTTTCCCAAAAAATGGTAATATACATTCACCCAGTAAAATAGTAATTGCCTCAATATTGTTTACAGCAAAAAGTCCTGAGGTGGCTGTAGTTCTGACTGAATCCCAAAGTCCCATAGATCTGACAATAGCTATCAATCACTGCTGCTCCTATATCAATCACACCAGATCGCTTAGCCAAAGCAATAACCTTTGGATTAAGGTCTCATACCCTAGGGTACATACCCTCATGGTATATATGTTATAGTTAACCGTATCGTACCCTCAATCTCAATGTGATTTAAGAGCAGTGCGAATCGCCTATCAAGTGGAAGCCAGGCTCCCAACTGGACGGTGTATTTACTATCGGGACCAACATCCATTTGGTTACAATCGATGGGTATTTGTTTCAGTTTGGAATTTTTACAATATATTTATATTTATTGATAACCAAGATCTATTGGCGTCGGATTAATGATCCAAACATCATTCGAAGCAACTGCCCACAAAAATCTCTCAATTTAACTGTTTATGAACAACGTATGAACATTGTTTGAATATTCAAGAGAATTTCGAATCAACAAGGAGTAGGCCTACTAATTGTTGAAAAAATAAAAATTCACGCTCTGGATGAAACGATCGCACTATATTTCGAGATCCGTATGTAAGTTTATATATTCATAGGATACACACGAAACATCTTGAATGAATGAACAAAAAATATGTTTTTTTGAGACAGATAACGGTATTAGGAAAAATGTCCACAAGAATTCAAGCAGCTAATCGGTGAGAGCATCGATTATTTTATTCACAATTTGACCCGGATATATATATATATATATATATATATATATATATATATATATATATATATATATATATATATATATATATATATATATATATATATATATATATATATATATATATATATATATGTGTATGTATAGGCCTATATATATATCCACTTTCTTTGAACGGAAATGTCCAGCAATCCCAGAACATCATTAATATTTGATATTTTCAAGTCAATCACTATTATACTGTATTCATAATGCAGGAGACAAGCACTACAGCTGGATTGCAATGTCTAATCAAGTTAAAACTCATGCCAGCTTTACTTTAACGTTGGAATACTTCAACAATATATGTCAGGTGACCTTTCACTCTACGATTTATCAACTTGATGCCATAATTAAATCTGTATATTTGCATGATGTTGGTATAATAATACGGCGAGTGGTAAATATATATATATATATATCTACACATATAATACATGTATCCCTCTAACATTTGGTTCTTCCCATCTTAATGCCGAATAGTATTAACAGAATGATAAGTGAGCGTGTGGCAGGATGAGAATGGAGCTTGTAATATAGAGAGGTAGCTGTGGGGTTATTGCCAATGATGTAGGGAGCGTCGGGAACGAAGACTTGAGTCTACCCTACGAGGTGCCACATTGATGCTACCAGTGTTAATACTACGTGTGAACCTTTGCAGGAGACACCAGGAAGAAGGTTTCATAAGCCCACCTTCCCATTCCTCCCTGGTTTTCCAACCACCCCCTCCTCCCCCCCCCCTCCACCTCCTACCGACTAAAATTCTCCCACCATCCTCATCGCAACGCCCCCACAAACAGAAAGGAAATCCATTACGGCTACGTAGACGTAGCCTAATCCGTTTAAAATACTCTGCACCCTCTCAAACCCACGAAACGATGATTCTAGAGTTTCTAGTTGTCTATCTCTAGAATAAAATTCTCAGGTTGAAAAAAATGGACAGCAAAAAGCTGGCAAAATATGATGAAAAGCTAACATGAAAAAGGGTAATAGTGACGAACAAGAAAGAAAAACCGACAAAATTTGCAATTCAATCAACTTTAACATCAGTAATAATGAAATATGGTTCAGTAACAGTGTATCTTTTAATTAAACCACTATGAAAATAGTATATTTTGTCTCTTTGATAAATGATTGAGGGGAGATATCAGGAGGGGAAATAGGGGAGAAAGTTCAACACATAATAAGGAAACCTCTTACACCAATGTTTAGTAATCCAAATAATATTTAATCACTATGCAAGTATCAAGCTAACCTTGATCAATTGCAAATTCAAAAAAATATTATAACACAAATGATTGGAATATATGATCGACTTGTTCACTAGCCCCGACTTATTAGTTTACTCTATTCACATACCGTTGACCAAGTTATTGTCATTATTGATCTGAGATAATTATTTCCTTATTTATAATTTAATTATAAATACATTCAACACAATTTGTAATTTGTATGCAACCGGGCAAACGCAGAATATGCGTTGTAAGATGAGCGAGATATCTATTTGAAAATATATAGAGCATAATCGAAAACTCGACACACCTTGATCCATATCAAATATACTCCATTTGGTTCCTATTGAATCTAGGGAGCAGTGAATCTTCCTCTACAACATTTTTCTGTCATAATTTCTTTCTATTTGATGAATGGAAAACATTTAAAATTACATTTTCCTCAAACCAGCTGATCCGAAATGCATACAAATTTGTAACAATAGATATCATTGTTGTGTTAACATTTGAAGAATAGTTGATTATTTTGGAAGAGATTTTATTTCTCAAATTTTTCCGCTGAGCCTTATCTCATGAGATTTTTCGAAATTTTGAGATGATATCTCTCAAGAATGGTCTGACCGATTTAAGCCCAAAACTTTCCAGCTCCAAGTTGGATGAATCTTACTGTCTTGGTCTACATGCGAAGTTTCATTGCGATCAGTCAAACCCTGCGACCTGTGCAGTGCTTACAATAAAAAAAAACACACAAAGCCCCATAAGAGTAGGATGGATGTCTTCGCTATCGCTCATCCAATTTTTCGTGAGTTCACAATAATATGTGTGAATACCTTAATGGTTCCTCAAAATTAAGTCACAACCATCTCCTCCCCATCATTCCAACATACTGACTGAAGTTGACCGAGGAGATTGAGAATACGAATAAGCTACAATAAAAATGAAAAATGAGAAGTAATCGTGACTTGTGATATATGCGTGATATTTGATCAACATATCTCAATACTTATTGTTAGGGATACATCATGATAATATAGTGACTGGTCATGATGGCACTAGCTGCAATTGGACGATGAATGGACCAGAACTAGAATCAAACCATGATTGCTATAATGGCAGAGTTGACAGTTCAGAGAAATGAGGAAGGCTAGTACATTTAGCCCCGCTGGCTTTAGTCTAGTCCAGCCAATTTCAAATAGAAAAAAAATGTTCATATTTTTAGCAAGAATAATGCGAATGTCGTTGTATTCTATAACAAAACATTTTGATACAAAATGCATTCTCAATTTTGTACATATTAATATTGTGAACATCAAATTCTAGATGGAAAAAAATTAAACAGTATAAACTTGTATTGGCTGACCGCTATCCCATAATCGTTGAGTCTTTATGAGTTGAACCACAATAACCTATTGTTCGGTTCCTGATGTTACTAAAGGTACGTATACGTGCTTGCACACTGTACAGCCCGCAAGTCTGATCAACACTGAACCAACTTCACATAGAACATATTGCAAATCTCATACGATAATGGATTGTATATCAGAATTCACTACTGAATAATATTATATACTCTAATATATTTTCCTTTCTTTGCAGATCGTTCCATCTGCAGTTCCGTATTCCGTTTCTCTAATATGCGAGCCAGCAGCCGTGAGAGAGTGTTCCGTTCTCGTTCGAAGTAGGCCTACGGTTTTTAATTCTTACATTTTTATTTACGGTTTTGATCTTATGATGAGCAATAGGTTTATAGGTTTGGGGCTGTCCATAAATGATGTCACACAATTCTAGGGTATATCGAACCCCCCCTCCCTTGTCCGAGTTGGTCACAGAGATGATGACCCCACCCCCCTTTAATGATGTCACAATCCAGCCAATATTTACCCCCCTTCCCATCATGAAATTTTTCATGCAAATTTTAAAAAAACTGTGGTTGGGATATTGAAAAAACGTTTCCCACGTATTTTTAGTCCCCTAAATACCCTAAAAACCACCTAACCACCGAAATTCTGCATACAAATATAATTTCATACAAATTATAAGGCGTCAACTTATTTTCCTGAAAATTGAAAGAAACTGATAATATGTAATGTAAATGTGGATGTCACATTAGTATAAATACCCCCTCCCCCCTTGTCAAACATTGTCACATGGTTGATGACCCCCCCTCCCCCCCCCGAAATGTGGACGTCATTTATGGACAGCCCCTTTATTGTAGATAGCTTGCCCAAGGCAAGGAATGTTGGCATACGCCAGAAGTATTGTAATAGGAGGAGGTCAGTATTGGAATATTATATTCTTCACGATGATACAACGGTCTAGATTCGAAGTTTGAGTAGACTTCTTTTTTCTAGTATTTATTCTTGGTCTCCATTCGCAATATTTCAGGGACCAGGAGTTGTTTTCAGTCGTTGAGTTCAACGGTGATGAAGAGGCAGAGCTATATGTTATACCTAACACCTGGTTAACTGCAAATGGAGCAAAATGCTTCTGGCCGTCATTATTTAGAAATGACAGACAGACGTTTAAGGCTGCGAGACAGAAACGCTCTCCCGATCCGTCGACTTGGGAGTTGTATGATGTTGTAATCAAATACCAAAGTTGTAAGTGAAATCAATACATTCATAAGCCCAACACTTGAAATGCACCATAGAATTGATCCAAATATTTTCGAACATAGCTTTCATCGAACTGTAGTTTTGGAAAAGTGAAAATGATGGATGGAAAAATGAAAAATTGATATGTTCCCGGTAGACTCATATGAAGATCTCCCAATATTCAATGTCCCATTCAGATCTTGCGTTTTTCACCTCTTGTACCTGAACCATCGATCAATCTCATGCTTCCTTGTAGTTCAGGTGAGGATATGGAAGCATTTGGACATGCCCAAAATAACTTACTGTTCCCATCTGGAAAATATTGTCCACAGTAACTCTTCGCCATTTCTTGGCTCATTCATATCAGTATCGTACTACTGACACACTTCCATTACTGTGATGCAGTGACTTATTCTGATTTTGAATATCATTTTTGTTTATTTCTAGTTGTAGAGGGTCTTTGTGGAGAGTACGTATTTCCGTATGTGATTTTTGTATATCTCTTATTCTCAATTTTCAGACCGAATGGAGACTGCTATCGCCAAAATGAAAGTGTTAGAAAAAGGCCTCGATTTGTCGACGTCAGAGTCCGAGAGCGAAGATAGGACACTCCGTAAGAGGAAATCTGTTCGAGCAGAACCTTTGTCGGACAGTGATCTGTCCGATGATCAAACGGAGAAAACGGATCAGATGAACTTCTCAAGTGGCAAGTCGTCACCTATTGTGAAGCTGATTCCTCCTGGACTTGAAAATGCAACTTCACCCAGTTCGGTGCAGGCATCAACCTCGAAGCCTGCAACCAAGTCGTTGCCGCCATCTACCTCGGTGCCTGCACCAAGGCTAACATCAACCCCACGTCGCAGGGACAGCGCTTCCGGTGGAATCACATCTTCAGCGATACCAGTGTCAGCAATATTCACAAACTGTGTTCAGAACACTGGTATGTTCAAGACTTCTTGCTGTACCATTTGTCAGTACCCGCTCCTATTTCGAATTATATCAAAACTCTAATTCACTAATCTGATCCAATTCAATCAACTACAATGGGAATTAACTTCACAAACTCGGTTCTTCATAATTCTTCTTGACGTCCGTTGTTAGTATTTTGTTGTGCTGGCCTTTAATGTGATTTTTTTCTCAACAGCATCTACTAGCCCAATAGTTGGTGCGCTATCGAAACTGACACGTGAAGTTCGAGAGAACTCTAAACTCCTTCGCAAGCTGCAACAGACGGCACGAGCTGTTCCACTTCCACTGCTGGTAGGACATGTGGATGGGTTCCCCTGCAACACTGTGCAAGACCTGGTAGGGTTGAATGCACAGCTTGCAGATACTGCAGAGTTGACCAGAAAGGTGAGATGATTTTCCATGAGTGTACGTAGACGATGCCTCATGCATCACTATCAACCCAATTCACCTATATTTTCCCGAAAAGATAGCATGGCACGCCACTGAGAGATGATTTTTCCATTTTTCAGGTGATGTATTTGGCGAATTTCAGTGGCAAAAATGTTGCTGAGACGTCGTGGAATGTGCTCAGACGAATATTCTCCAGGCCACTGCAAAATGGATTACGCTGGTCTTCTGTATCTGGAAAAACCAGCATTTGCTTATTTCCCAGAGTGCTGGACATGATTAGGCGTAAGTTTGATATTTTTGGCGATCATTCTACCCTTTCTGCATCGTAAAAGTAAGTCTTTACGTAATGGTGATATTTCTGGATAGTATGCTTTTTTGTATGATATTCTGACGTTTGGCGTCCGCCATGTAGCTATGTGAGTGAAAAGTACATTGTCTGTGATTTATAGTTTTCTT
Source organism: Brachyptera putata (assembly GCA_907164805.1). Lineage (NCBI taxonomy): Eukaryota > Metazoa > Arthropoda > Insecta > Plecoptera > Taeniopterygidae > Brachyptera > Brachyptera putata. Next base: position 52,399,925 of record OU015463.1, read on the forward strand.
CTTTGTGATTATCTTATAGTTCTTGATCACGTTGTTGGTTATTCTGGATATCATCCAAGATCTTTCCAGAACTTTGGGGAACTAAAAATTTAAACTGATTGAATATTTTAGTATTTCGAAAAAAATTGTATTTTCAATTGAACGGTATCAAATGATTTTTGTGTTTGTATTCACTTTCGAAATCAATACTGAATTTAGCCCATTGTGCGATAATTCACTGCATCCATATCTCAAGTTACTGCTGCATGTTCATGTACATGGGATTGTGTCCCATGAGAGATGCCCATACCGATGACCAATCACTAGCAGCAGGCGCTGATGAGATGAGCTGTAAATTGATGATGCCCAACTCGATGATTGCCCTAGTGACAAACACTCTCATCTGTTATTTTCATCTTTACAGTAAGCGTACGACAAACGTTCACGAACTCGAAAGCCATTGAAGTGGACGCGCTTATAAAACCGTGGCTTCGAGGATGCCGTGACAGGGCTACCCGCCGACAACAGCGGGCAAAGAAGGCACCGGTTGTAGGACCACAAGAAAAGAATCAAAACAACACTGAGGATGTTCTTGATCTAACAGATGATGCCGATGAAAATGTTTGTGATTATTTTGATGACATGCACGACAATAGTGGTGATCAAGATCAGAATGGATCAGATCAAGATTGGGAACAAGAAAACAGTCCAAGACATGTCGTGCAGAACAATAGAGGGGGGCAAAACAGCAGGCGAGCTGATGATGAAGATGATGATCTGCGGAACTTCGATGAAGACGTTCTAGATTTCGAATTGTATTGAATGTTCTATATCTTCTATCGAATGTTCCGTAGTCAGTACCATAAATAAGTTACGGTGAACCCTCGTTCATCCAAACTTGGTTAATCCCAAATACTAAATATACACCTACAAATACAAATACCTAAATATAGACTATTTAATCAATAATAACAATAAAAAACAACTAGACTATCTTATCTAGACTCATCTAGCTATCTATATTTATGTAGTTCTTTGATAGTATCATTATTTGTTTTACTACTTGTTCAATATACTGTAATCACTAATCGACTACTAATTTGTAAATAGTGGTACTGCCACACTCAAGCTATTAATATTATCTATAAGTTATATTGTAAAATATGTCATTCCCGTCAAATAGAATTATGCTGAATTTTTCTGGCAATATAATTTGAGGTGAAATGAAGGTAGTTTAATGGCAGAATGATAAGGGTGAAAAAATGGTAATTTGAGGGCAAAATATGTGGTAATATACCGGTTGAAATGGGGCAATAACGGGTTGAATGTTGGCATAATGATAAGGAAAAGTGGGCAATATGGAGGCATGATGCAGTTAGGCCTAATTGGTGATGGTGTACTGCGGGCAGCCACCTGGCGGAATTATGGTGTTTTTAGGGTGGACTGCAGGAAGAACAGTCAGTTGCCCCTGCAGGCATCATCCACAAATGTAGTGTCACAGTTTTCAGGGGCCCTCACGGACAGCCCGTAGTGGCCCGTTATGGTTAGAGCATGGGTGAAGGTGTTGGCAAAATTCGGGTGGAGATAGATTGTTTGCTCGGAAGAATCCAGAATAATTTGACCTTTTTATTACTGCTCTTATAGGAAACAAACAAGTCGGACTGATTTATTTTCAACTCAACTTTGTAATATGAATATATCCAAAACATTTAAGATTCTGAATAAATGATAGATTCTCATTTCTGCTTTCATAGAGGACAGTTGGGTTCCCCTGGAACAATTTTGCGTCAATATTGAGATATAAATATTTACTGAATATTCGACTGTGTGAAAGTTATTGAATGCTAGATTCCTAATTTTGCCTTTCTAGGAAACAGTAAAGATCTCCTAGAGTATTTTCACTTCAACTTTGTGATACAAATCGTCCTCAAACATTTGATTGTGATTGCAATTCTATTGACTCTATCACACCATATTATGAATATAAGCCGAGCTCTGTACTGGAAAATGAACACTGTAAGCTATATTATGACCGAGTCATCATTACAGACAAAACTGTACACTACAATAGACCTGATATTATTCACATCGACAAAGTAACTAAATTTGGTTTCGTAATTGACATAGCTGTACCATTGAGCCAGAAACTGATGAAAACTCACAATGAAAATAATTCTAAATATGTTGAACTTTCTCAAGAATTAGGAGGCCTTTATGGGCTGAAGAAAGTAACTGTAGTGCCTTTGATAGTATCAGCAACTGGAGTAACAGCAACAAGCGGAATTCATAAAAGCCTCAAAACTCTCAATATTTCAGACCATACATATATTGAAATGCAAAAAGCTGTCATAATAAACTCTTGTCGAATTTTTAGATGTCCATTAAGGTGTAACAAAATTGTAATTGTAATTGTAAATAAGTTCAGTGGCAGTTTGGTACGCATGTGTGCTCGCTCCACTGAATCTTCCGACCTGATTCAATAAACATAATAATAATAATAATAATAATGATGATTTTTTTCCTTTGGTTAATCAAGAAAACAAAAGATAGGGGCCTACATACATGTTGATTATATCCCGCAAAGATGTTTTATACACCTTATCTGGAGGTAAATTAAACAGAAAATCAGTATTTCATTCAATAATAGCATCTACTCATCAACTCGAATCTTCTCGTGTTCACTCGAAATAATAATGTATTTACAAACAAATATAGGGAGAAGTAACGGAATATTATTAGAACTACGAAATTATCTAATCCAACCGTCATTAACCATAGTTTAACACTGAGCTTTATATTTCGGCCATAAATTCTAAATTATGTATATTTACAGGCTATCATTGAATAAAGTTGGAACTGATATTTTCAGCAGTCGTTTACCATAGTTATTATACCACACAGTACCTGGAGTACTAATAGTAATAATTATAATGATAATAATAATAATAATAATGATAATAAAATAAAGATCTGAAAATTCAGCCATGTTGGTAATGTTACAGGACTGCGTGATCAAGATTGTCTTTGCAATGTACTCTCAATGTGAATATTTTGGTTTTGAAAAGTACCCGATTTCAATAAAACTTGTCAATATATCGTTACTGTCTCATGATTAAAAAAATTTCGTATGAAAATATTTTGCACCATTTTTTAAACGACGTGCTTTATGTGCAGATCTGTGCTTCATGAGAGAATATGTTGATGGTAAATAATAATAACCAATGATTCGTTGTTTCATGGCACCTCCACCAATTTCTCAACTTATAATTCCCAAGGATTCCATTTTCCAATTCTCCTGATTCGAAATTAAATATATCGACAAATACCAACCATGATTGATTTTCGAAAATGTCAAGTACAACCTTATATTGAAAATTATAATTATTCCTTTAACCGTATATTTATGTCAAACATTGATTTGACGTGTAAATCGCAGGTTAATTTAATGTAGGAAGCAATCAATCTACAGTAGTGTTCCGATAAATATGAGTGATTGCAGTGTTCCAGTTATTTTCTTGTCTTCTCTCTTGAGATATATTCATATTACGGTTCATCCTTTCCTTCAATTTTCCTTTTTATCATAATAGTGTCTTGGGAGAAGTATCATGGAATACAGATTTGTTCCTGCTTCACTGCGTGCGAAGGTAATTCCCCCTTATTGGTGGAGACAGTATTATGTTATCTGATTCATTATAGCTCATTATCATTTTTCAGTTGATTGATTGATAGTTATAGAATGTATGAAAGATGAGTGCATATCAATTTTTTAAATTTTCTTTTTATTATGCAGCTATCTATAAAGTATATTGAATGTGACCAAACCAACACGTGTCATATCACGGGGCAAATCACTCTAGAATGGTTTCATATTTACATTCCATTTTTGAATTTGTTGATTTCAATATTTCCTCAATATGAGTACGTAACTCGGTCACTGACCAATAGTAAAATATAATGGAACACCATAAAACTAATAAAAACTAAATTCCTGAAATTGCTGCAATTTAGCATGGCATCCCACAGTTCAGTGCATTCAGGTGCATTTACCAACAGTCATTCAGCTTTCGAATATTCCTTCTCAAGTTTCTCAACTATCTCAAGAGTGCCACATAAAAAACCCCAATCGAATAAGAGTTGATTCACGCAATTCACAAGAGAAATCATCGAGTCTGAAATCAGCAACATCTGATTATGCTGAAACCTTGTTGTGCTTCTTCTCATGTCTTCGGACACAGTTTATACCTGGTAAAATGAACCAACACGGCAAAACGTCACTGTGTGCTCTTGTACCATTGATGTGCTATAGTGTCACAAGAGTGAGACAAGGATACGAAGAGTGAGAGAAGTCAGGAAAAGAGAAACAACCCATTAATGCGCACATACGACGGCGGTATGAATTTCAGTGTTTTGTGGCATTCATTATTTCGAATTATTTCATTCAACCATTTGATAGAGAACTTGAATTGGTAATTTACATATACGCAAAGTTCATTGTTATCGTCCTATACTCGTAGAAAATGTCAGTGAATACTCCCAATTAATAGGAATGGAAGGGATTGAGAGCGGACAGGCATCCGAGACGAAATGAATCGTTCGCTAAGTCAATCACGCACTGAGTTCACTGAGAGTATCTGATCAAAATTTTGTTTCGATGTAAACCTAGTTTAGATTTGAGAATTGAATTTGGAAAATTCAATTGATTTTTGAAAAGTACGGTCGTGAGTGTTCACGGTCTAAGAGCTGGTACTCCTAGCAGACGAATGCAGCCGCTTAAGACTACGGATTATTAGAAAATAGATAGTTAGTGCAAGAGTTCAAATATATGATTTAATCCTGTGATAAAGACTCGGTACAGATTTGATTATATCAATCGGAATGGAACGAGTGATGTATACTAAATTCATGGTGATACGAACGTGAAACTTCTGTGTCGACTAATTGTCAGGCATATTCGGTTAAAATAAAAATACACTTTTTTAACCGTATACGCCTGTGAATCATGCGATATGATATGAATAGTTATTACTTACACTATCTGGAAGAGTACATCATTAAGGGCAAAATGACCTCTGTGTTGACGCGCCTTCAGGCCCAACAACTCTTTTTCTTCATAGTAGTGATGAGTGATTCGTGATTCGTGATTCGTTCATAGAATGAGTGATTCGTGTGTTTTCCAAGTTCAGTTTAGTAGGCCTACAGTAGCAAGTATAAACAAACTGCGTCTGCGAGAGATATTTACATTCATGTTTGGGTCACTACAGTGTGAAATTTGTTCTTTCTGACAGATCATTTCATAAGGGTTGTTACTTGGGTTCATATATCTGATTGTGGAAAATACGATAATTTCTCGACAAATATATCTAATTTTGAATAATCACGTACGCTATACGAAGTTATAATAATATGTTGCGATGAATAGAAATATGTTGATATTATTTGATATGTAATATGGAAAAAAATATTCATTTGTAGTTGGTTGTAGAGTGGGAGCAAACGAAACAAAGTTCTTCAAGCCAAATTCTTCAAACAAGTTTTTCAAATCAAGTTCTTCAAACAAGTGCAGTGAAATGTCATCTCAATTATCTAAATAGCTGTTCAAAATCAATCATAGAATCAGTTTAATCGGAAAAACCATCAGAAGTATCATCTTCATTCAGTATTTATGATGGAAAATGTATTGTTTTTCTGTTTTATATACGATTACAGATGTAAAACAGAATATCCGCTACAGTGATCTACACTGGATTTGTTTTATGCAAATATTCCATCTTAGTTTGCAATATTCATGTCCAGGCCTATACCAGTTTATGGTAAAGAAAAACATTTTATTCTGTGTGTGAAGATTTTGAATACATTTTTCTTCTTGTTATTATCATAACGATTTCGGTATAATGAAAATTATCCATTATAACTTATTTAGTATTTTTCTTCCCTCTAGTCATCAACACGTGACCTAGACATTATTACGAGAGCTACGTCACCGTACACCAATTTGGATTATTGCATCGATCTAATTATAAGATAACATGCTGAAGCAACAGCGAAATTCATTGATGGGTAAAAGTGATGGGATAACTTAACAAGAGGTGGAGGCTTATAGAGGTCCAGTACCGTACGCCCCCGACACCTATAAAAACATCTAGAAAAAGTAGTAAAAAAAGAAGAAGACAAAGGCAAATTGAGGTTAGAAGTGCTTTAGCGAAGGATGACACAAGATACCAAACTTGTACTAGTAAAAAAAAAAAACTGATAACGCAAAAGTCAAAAGAAATAAATTTCATTCTTTTTTCTTTCTTCATTTCACCCCGGCCGTTCTTTTTGATAAAGGAAGAGAATGTTCAAGCTACCTCGGTTCTTCATTCTAGTAAAGGAGTGAGAAAGAGGGAAAGCGAGAGAGCAGGAGTTGGACCAAGTCAAAACTCTGAATTGCAGGGCTTTGAGTCGTGTCAGAGGAGAATGAAATGTGTGGTAGGCTACAGTCGAAGGGGCCATACCATAGAAAACACCTTCATAGTAGGTAATATTCCATTCGCAGCAATCTTTCTACGAGCGATAGGAAACCTTCAAAAAGTTGAAATCGCAGGAAATAAAGTACACTTGAGAGTCAAAGATCAACTGCTATGCGATACCACGAACAAGTATTTGAAATCTTGGTCATTATTTGTTATACATGTTATATGCACGATGAGTATAATGTAAAATAGTCCTAAAGTATCTCCGCTATTGTGAATTAGAATCAAAATAGTGATTGATTATAAGATGTGCCATTAAGATATTATATAATTAATCGGTGGATCAAAGTAGTTGATTTCAATCCGTTATTGTTCTCTTTCAGAGTGATTTTCTGGTACAAAGATAGATTGAACGACTTGGAATTTTCAACCAACTTATATGTAATGTCACCTAAATACTTGAATATTCCACGACGTTTTTCAACTTACACTCAATCCTTATACTGATCAATTGCAAAATAATTGGAACTGAACATCTTGTTTTAAGCCCTGCCCTCTTCTACCCGGGAACCCTCACGTCAATAACTACCATTACCTAACCTCTTGTTCCCTCCGACTAGACAATACGCGTGATGCCAACTAGAATATATTCACAAGGCATGTAATATAAGGCTGCAGACTGTTGTAAAGCCTACAGTATTTGGTTTCGTTCCCAATTAATTGTAGGCCTTGCATTCAACCTATAACGAGGAATCAACTGTACCGCACGCCACCCATAATTGCATTTGTCTGAAATTACATCAATGTCAATTCGACTTACTCATGTGGATTACTTTATAAAAGTACATTACTCTGTAACCATGCGATATTATGATCATTAGTGGAAACTACAATCTTTTGTGTTCATTTCGAACACTGCATTGGGGTAGGTGTGTATTTTAAATTATAGGTATACATTGCGTCATTATTCAGGTGAATAGATATAGGTATAATAGGCTATATTGCAAGTAATGAACGACCCATGTTCAAGTAACGAAGCTGCCAAATGGCAACCGAATACATATAAAATGGATAATGATCATAACTGATTTTAATTAGATCGTATACGGTATCGTTAGGCATGCATTTTTGTTTCATTTCTTGGTTTAAATTGGATGACAATATTGGATGCATTTTAATCAATTGAGTATTGTGACAATTCAGTAACATGCGTTTTGGTATTCATTCTATTTGAGTTTCATCACAGCCACTTTTGTTACGTAAAGTTTGTCGAATACGCACAGCAACACTTATTTTCAGAATAACAGATTCTGTTTTGAGTTGCGTTCGCGTCCGATTATCACTGACTGCAACTGTGAAGGCGAAATATCAACTGTCCATTTTTTAGTGCCTATAAGTTTTGGCATTGAGAATGAAAAAATATTTTATGAATTTATTCAGTAGATATCCTATAAAGAAGAATACGCTACTCATATCTCATGAGAATATCCAAATGCTGTACAATTTCATCAACCGTCTGGTTTGAAATGATTACTTCGACAGTATCATTGTTATCGAAATCAATTTTGTATTGACCAAAAAAAACTATATTTCAAGTTGTATAGTTTTTTTACTCATACTCATAGAATCTCAATTTTCTAGTTATGCTTCTTTGAGAGAAAATCCATTTGTTCCCACTCACATTTGTTTCAAGCACAAATATTGATATTGTATGAAAGTTGAAATGTATTTCCTATATATTTGTGGCCCGGGACTACTTCGGAAGTGACGGTAAACATGCCACATGATATTTTTATCGGCACAAAAGATGTAACTCATTTCTTTTAACGCATATTTCTCATACAGAGACAAAGAAAAAACATCCCGAGAGCTTAACTTGATTTGTAATAGTTTTTGTCTCGGATGTCGGAAAGAATTATGCCTATTCCAGTTCTCATTAAGAGACTAATGTAACTTATTGAAACGTCACGTGATTATATATTAATGTGTAGTATGTTCTTCTGTTTTTATGTGTATAGTCATAGGTAGGAATAAAAGCACCATTAATATTTATAAATTCTGAAAATTCAAAATGAATTGATCATGGTATTGGGTTAAATGCAGCATATGATCCCCACCCCCACCTTCCACCACCCCACCTTCGATTTGCATCCCTGCATTTTGTCGTTCTTACTCATTGTCAGTATCGTATACAATAAGTTCATCCAAATATTCCACCATCGCATGAACTCATCATTTCATCAAACTCCAGAATGGAGGAATTAATATTATTAAAATATAACTTTACTTAGCTCTTCTCATACATAAATTGTGTTCAGATAATTAAACACTTACTACTTCGTCTCCATTTGAAAATAATAACATTTCAGTTGATTGAATTATCAATTGGAACTAAAATTATAATTTCTGTCGAAACTCATAAAGTACTTACAACGAACGCTGTACTTTTGCCTGCCCTGGAAACACATTGATCAAGAGTATTCCACTAGTAGAGGCAGGTAGTTGGTTACCGCAGGTCCTTGGTATATGCGTTCACTTGAAACTTAGTCACAAGAATGATGTTGGTGTCTATGAGGAAACTGCTTACAATATGCTACACAGTATTTACTTTCCTCTTAGCGACAGCATTGCAGAAATCATTCAAGATTTTAAAGTAAACAAGAAGGAGCGCTGGAAACTTTAGGAAACTCGAACTAGAGCGCGGGAGAGAGAGAGAGAGAGAGAGAGAGAGAGAGAGAGAGAGAGAGAGAAAGAGAAAAAGTCAACGGCATTGCCATTATCTTATTTCTAGTTTGTTATTGGAATGAATAAATACAAGTAAATTTTCGGTAAAGAATCGACATCGATAATTATAGTGAGAAGAGTAAATAAAACATTTACGAAAACCAATAGTTAATTGTTTTCAGTGACAAGTTTCAAGTTATTATCATTGTTTACATTAACGAGATGTATAGTCACAATGTTAGAAAGAATAATTACATCACGTTTATCTCTCTGGTATTCTCTTGTGATCTTTTGTACCAATATTGTGATGAGAAGTTTAAAGATGCTTACGTACACTTCTTAATTGGAGATGACTCGAGTACAGCGGACAATGATTATAGGTCATAGTGTTGGCTTTCATGAAATCTCATATCAGCTAAACTTCTGTTTGACAGTTAATGCATTAAATTATTTGAAGTTTTCCCAATGATTTGTGCTCAAACGAAGAATGGGATTTTGAGTTGTACAGTAGCTATAAATAGTATAAGTATATTATTTTATCACAAAAAATCAGTGAAATTGTTATGTTCAATTTGTAAAGAGCTTCTTATTTTGAAAAGTAGTTCCTATTGAAGTAATAACCTACATAGATTGGAAATATTACCTCCAGACTATTCAAGTACCGCATGCAGGTAGAAGAAATCGATTATAAATTATTGCGGAGCATATAGTTCAATATATCTTATTGTTATGTTCCTTGAATAGAATAATCATCGCAAATTATTGGCTGGGTATCAGCTGACATGTGAAGACAGACAGGGATAAAATACTTTGTAAATGTACAAAAACAAATATGATGATATGAAATAGGCCTACACATAATTCACAATGATATTTCAAAAATATATTTGACAGATAATCGTGACTTATGCATCACACAAAGTAGCAATAATTGTATCTTTGAGAACATTCTTGTAATACACTTCTCATGAAAAACCTTTTTACAAATATATTTCCATTTCAATGTGCATGATTGTTTTGAAGTTCATTTTGTTCGTGAAATGATAACGAGTGTTATATATATATATATATATATATATATATATATATATATATATATATATATATATATATATATATATATATATATATATATATATATATATATATATATAAAGGCCTATATATCCATCATCAATGCAGTGTGTGTATTTCGTATTGTAGTGATAATAATAAATAGATAATCAATTGAATACGATACATATTGTTTCATGGCTAGATTTTGGTAGGCCTATCCACTCAATAATGAATTTTCAAGATACCAATTCCAAAACATTCTAGCGGCGAATGTAGAAATACTCCTCATTTTCAAGGTACGAGATAAAATCAAATATGAACATGGGAGATGTATTTAATAAAAAATGAAGTCATACATTTGAATCACAAAATACAAATGAATCGGAAATACTTATGTAGGCCTAAATAAGTTGAAAAATTCATTTAAATACCAATCATGTCTGCGTACAAGTATGAACAATGTAACTATAATCAGGTTGTGTCTGGTGTACGCTCTATAAATACGTACATCACTGGTAGACACTAAAGCATAAGCGTAACACTATAACGAGTATAATGGGAATTGAGTAAGATAATATGAAAACGCAAGACGTTAGACCTGACACGTTGAAAAGATATACTAATACACAAGGCCTGTACTACATACATTATGAGTGACATCATTTTCATTATTTTGGAAAATCTTGAGAATTATAATTCCTCCATATGTACACGAGATACTAGAGTGCTTTTCATGTGATGAAATCTATGATGATGTACATTTTCGGTCACATCAAATAGATTATTCAGAAATCGAAATTATTATTTCACTTAAATCTATTCACATTTAACATCTAACTTTTCCACAGACTATGCGTGAAGTGCATACGCACATTGTCTTCTAAGTTTTGTGTGTATAATATCAGTATATTTGCTTCAGAATGCATTTTAATGTAGCTTGATCGACCACTTCATGTGACCGCAACCTTATACCCACTTCAAGGAATTTGTTGCAATAAGTTTTGCCCTTTGAGTGGCAATAACGCTGAAAGCTGAGATCAAACATAGATTATATATCGAAGTATCAGAATCGAATTAAATGCAAAAAAAAATATTCAACAAACACCTGATGGATAGTAATGATTATGAATAAATGTCAACACCATACAATTGAATCTCAGAATAAAATACTTTTGGGTACAATAAATACGGTTAGAAGTTCTAACCAAATTGGAAACGAAATGGAATATAGTTATAAAATCGATAATTAATCGTTTTACCTTCATCGCAGCAGCTTGCATTGTTTGTGTTCGAACTTCTATACAATCTTCGAATCTCACCAGTTGACTTCCGTCTTTCGAAAATGGTCCGTGAATACGTTTCGTATATTGTCGGTACAGTATTCACAATCTCCTGAGACTTCAACCATGCATATTCAATATCACACCGCTCGACGTGTACCATCCCTATGCAATCCTGCCCTTGGGCCCATCTAGTCCCATGGTCTGTTCCCAGAACCAAACCAGCCCCAGAGTAAAGAAGATTGCATTTAACCAGCGTTCTCACTCTCTCTCACGTTCACTCTCCTGTCTTCTCGACGTATCTGACAATCCCCACTCAGCACATATTATTTGTCATTCCCATATGGGAGTTTGGTGTACCGCAGAAGAGATCTGGGCGGCTAGGCGTATATAGAACTGCGACATAGATAGACGTCTATCGCGTGCACGGTTGGTTCATCCGTGCATAATATGGAGCCAGATGAACGTTGACACTTTGCAGTTGAAGTTTGAGATATTGCAGATTTCTGATTTGAAAGAAAAAATTACCTGTAATAAAATAGTACATTGGGCCTACCTAATAATGTGTTATTAGTATATTATGATGAGTTTTATATGAGCCCATATATGCGAATATAGCTTATTTTGTGAAATTCTGTTGTACAGAAATGTATAAATGGAGAATTCAATTTCACATCATTTTATTCATGGAATTGCCATTTATACTCGTCTATCCAAGTAAGAGACAAAATATAATGAAATAATTGTATCGAGCGAGTCTATCATTTTTCTTTTTTCTTTCTTGTAATATTGGTTGATATTAGCATATTCATTTCGTTAGACATGACTCGAATAAACCCAAACAGTTAGCAATTATTAATTTACATGTTAATTGGAATCGACTTAACCGTTCAAAAGGTCACAGCATTTAATGAAGAAAACTGTCTTTGAAGAAGAAACTTGCTTATTTTAAATTTAATTTAAGAATTTCAAGTTTATGAATAATTCTGGAACATTTTGACTGAAGTAGGTTCGTTCTTCGTAAAATGTACCCTACGTTCTCTACGTTACACTTATTGATCTAGTGTTACCTGAATTATCATGTCATTCATTTTCACAGAGAGTTTTTGTATAGTTAGCAATTGAATCAATAAATATCACTTCCATCAATACATACATTTTTATCATTATCTGTCGCGTTAATACTGTTTATATTCTGTCAAAATATAAGTTATATAATTGACCTCTTCCGTTTTCTTACTCCCTGGACGTCACAAAACCTAATATCCAATCAAGTGGTACATTTATTTGTGAGTGGGGTATTCGAAATCTTCAATCAGGTTGCCTCAAGTTTCATAGATCTAGGTGACCGTTCAATAAGCCACAGCTAGCTATTCTGTATGTGCTAATTACTAGTCGTTAACTCGCTATGAGACAAAATATGTTACGCTTCTTACAATTTTCCAGCGGATGTTTTCAAACAATTTGCAAAAACACGATTCTATTTTCACATGAAATAATGTTTGAAAGATGGCCATTCTTCTAGTTTACCAAATTTTCAAACTCCGCTGATCAACCAACACACTTTTACCAACTTTATTACTCTGTCTCGGCCTACGAATACGTTGCAAACATTATACATAAATGTCTCGCTGTGAATCCATCATTAAAATCCAGCTACGTCTTCCTCCAGCTAGGCCCATTCAAATGATGTCATTATATGGCTCTAATGTTGCAAGAACTCGGAACATAGATAACAAGACCAACAGTCTCTCTGGACTAATCTCGCGGTCTTGTCTTTCAGTTTTATTATAATAGTACTACTACGCCCTTAAACGATTCTGTGAGGGGGAAATTTAAAATTGAGGATAAAAGAACATGTTTCAAAGGTGTAGGAGGTTCTTTTATGTGTATGTAGAATAATATATAGACCATTATATTTGTTTTTCACCGACAAATAAATGCTGCAATTTATCATCATTCATCTAAATGCCTGAACAGATTCTGCTTAAGGGCCCGCATTTTGTTTTATGAACTAAATAGTTGATCCTCATTCAAGCTTTGTTTGGTTTTCCACATGAAAAAATGACAGTACTGGATTACTCTCGTTAGAAAGTCATTAGAATTATTAATAATACAAATACGGATCAGGATATAGGAGTCATTTTCATTATGTTATCATGCTATTTCATTACTTGTTATTACGTTTGAAAAATCAAATTATTTGAGTACAATTAGAGTAGTAATTTGATGTAAAAAAAGATCGATTTAATCCAATACCAAGATTAAAAATGCTTTTTATACACAAGTCGCTAAAGCGCTGTTTCTGGTAGGCATATATAGCTTATCCGAGTCTGGTATTAAAACGTGGCACTTCCACCGATTGTGTTAGAAGCGTTAGATCATAGCAAATACACGATGTTGGGTGTCATGTACAGGGTATTACAAACACAGTTATAATGTATGAAACATTTATGACGAATTCATGATTATTTGTTAATAATGTGGCATTTTAATGACATTATTTCATTAATTAGGTCAATAATGCTTCAGAATCATTAAAGCACAAACAATAGAGGTAAACACCCAATCGTTATTCCACATTCTACTATTGATCAATGTGAATTCGATATAATTGGTTGATGGGTAATCACTGGACGGCATAGGTACAAATGTGACGCGACACATTGACTTGCCTCTATACTCGTATTGACGTTTATGCAAATTGACCGTAATACAAAGTTCACACCTACGACGAGATGCAAGTGGTTGTACGGCTGGTTCAAGACTCAGGGGAATACAATATACTATCATCAATCCCATTTCGTAGATCACTCTTGATATTCAAAGTTCCGTTTATGCACTCGAGTTATTAGAGCTAGGAATTGTGCGTTCAAATACGATATACGGGGTGACATAAGGGAGGCCCCCAAACGTACAGAAATAACGTCGGCATGTCAAATTGTTGACACTTGACAGTGGTTGCGGCTTGAAGCTTCATGGCTTATGGTAAGTTCCACGAGGGATGAGTTCACCCCTGCAGCTATAGCATCCTCTTGGACATAATACGAAATAGAGATGCCTATAACCTCTATATAAAGCAAGTTTATTTGAGTTCTAGAATTAAGTTATATTGTGAGAAATAGCTCATGGAAAGCAATTCATCATAATGGCTTCGTTAGAGCCGTTCGTTTTGGGCTAGGTACTTTCCCTCATACTTCTCCTCCTTCCCCCACCACCACCCGTTTACAACCCACCCATTACAGAACTGTATTCCCTGTAGACTAAAGTAAAGCACTAATATACTTCAGATTGGATGGAAGACGTCGAAACTTGGAACATACGAAGCTCACTCATACGAAATTGTATTATAGACGAAGAAAGCGTCTGGTTACAAATGAGCAAGTTTGGTTACATATAAAAGAGATGTAGAAAGGGGGAAATTTGATTTTTAAATAAAAAAATCTAGTCCCGCTTGTTTACAGATGTACGATGACAATTCTTGACTTTGGCAAGGTTATATAATGGAAAAAACAAATCGTGGTATGACAGGGCTTTTGGAATATTATGCAACCAAACACGGTCTTAGCATCTGTAAAACAATGTATAACTTCATTTGCACTCTCTTGGCTTTCGCTCACACGGAATACTCAAGAACTTGAACTTTCTTCCCGATATCAGTGTTATTCAAAACTGAAGCGATGGTCTGAATATACAGCATAGAGAATCAGGTACGAGTGCTGCATTTAGTAACATTTTCGAGATTATACCAACCATATTACAAATCTTAGTATCTGTACGCACACACACATCCAATTTGTTTATACGTGTTCTGATATTTGGAAGAATTGAAATTATTCTATTACTTCATTTGTCATCTGCAATTTCTCAGCAAAGTTTAAATATACTTAACTCAATCATCTATGGCATGGGAGTAAATTTCTTCTTGGTGCTAATTAAATAACACAAGTTCACAACTACAGGCCTGATGTTGTACACTTTCTGAATCTCAGCATATTTTCGAATCATATTTCTTTTGTTGTGTCGAGTGAGTGCTTTCATAACATGTTTGAATTAGAGGCGAGTAATAAACCCTGATTTCTTTTATAGACAATAGAATTGTATGATCCAGATGAGCAGTGCAATATTGTCAGTACATCCTGAAAAAGTATTTGTCTTTGTATATTTATAATCGCAAGCAGTAAATTCTACTGGCACCAGAATAACACGTCTCATCTTGGTACATGACAAAAGCGTACAGACTCTAACATAATAAAATAACAACGGATATATCTAAGCCCACATTTATATAGAGATTCTTGATATATGTCTTATCATTTCGTGCTCTCACATTTCTTCATTTGACTAACCACGGATGAGCTCAAGCATTTTATTATATTTTCCGTGTTTTCTTGTAGAATCTATTCCCCATGAGCATTGCCCTGTATTTTTTCCACAAGTCTCTCACCACCACCATTGCTCCACCTTCCTTAAACCCCATGGACTTGCACCTCATTACGGAACATAGTATTCTATGCATGTATAACAGCTTGGCGAATGGCGATAGAGATCTTGAGACAGTATATAAGTTTGATCTGGGAAAGCTAGATATATTTCTTCATCGTATAAGATATTTCAATATGAGATATTTCTATTCGAATCTGATGTTATTTTATATATTCAAATATTGAATTATCATTGTGAGAAACAATAAACTTGAAGAAACAGGAAATACATCTCCCACAATATATTTTTAATGAACTCTTTTCCTGTTGAACTATTGTTGTGATGTCAGAACGCCAATTTGTTTTATCAACATCATACTACCAAATCTTCATTCTCATTCTCAATAAATTGCCCAAAAAGATGGAACGAGTCACTAATTCCACTAGAATCTTCAAAATCATAGGTATACTATTCACATCATCATATATAAAAAAAATTGTCGAGCAAAATTCAGAGATAATTAAAAAAAAAATGTACAATTCAGTTTCAATCTGTTCTCTGTTCTCTGTTTTATTTCCTTTCCAATTTTTGAAATTTTAATTAATTTTGTTCAATTCTCCCTCATATTTTAGATATAAGATTAGGTGGAAGAGCAGATGCTCATGTATTTGAACCTCGCCGATTTATTTTTGTCTTGATTTATTGTCTCATATTGAAAACTATAACATAAATTGTGTTCCTGAATTTTCTGTTTTGTGTAGACGAGAAAAAATGGAGTCTTATAATAATAATAATAATTGTGTGATTTTTGAGAAAACATATAATTATCATTCTTTTAAAGTACTCATCAGGTATACGTATGAGTTATATTCTGAGAAGCACAACGATTGTGGAGCATGACGGGAATCGAAACAAAGTTTACGGTTTAGCGCTCCCGCCTTTTATAAATCAGAAATCATTTACAATAAATATTTTAAGCCAAGGGACAATTTTGTAAATTTAAAAATTACTAATAATTGTTTATTCTGAGCGTAACGTGACATAACGGCTTTAGAAACTTGTTCTGGTGAACTGTATTAACGTCGATAGGAATTGGAGATATCAAGAGGATTATCTACATCCCATGTTTCCTATTAACAGTATAGTCAGTAATACTGCCAATTATAATGAAAACATTGGAAAAGCGAATACATTTATTACCAAAATCTAATTGCAACGTAAACGAACAGACCCATGATAATGGTCATGATAATAATATCGTTATTAATGACCAACATAATATGATCCAAAAACATGATACATAAACCCAACAAATATAATCGTGAATATTGACCTGGTATTATAGAATCTACTGAATTTTGATTAATATAATCTATGTAGAACCATGAGTTCACTCCATCAAAGTACAAGTTATAGTAACATTCGAAGTAAAAGTAAAGTTATAGAAAAGTTTTTCTTCGAGTCACGGTGAGACGTTAGAAGCAATCAAGTATAAA
Organism: Brachyptera putata; assembly: GCA_907164805.1. NCBI lineage: Eukaryota > Metazoa > Arthropoda > Insecta > Plecoptera > Taeniopterygidae > Brachyptera > Brachyptera putata. The sequence continues at coordinate 52,417,337 of OU015463.1, forward strand.
CTTATACATTTTATTGGTCAGCCTATGAAAAAACGTAACAATTGTATCGCAGCGATCGCTGATCAACGTACCGACAAGACCTGAAGTTGATGGGTGGAATCCCATCAGTCAGATACAAGACGTGGCACAACCGAACAACTCACCTTACCATGTACCATCGGCTATAAGAATCCCCGTGAATATATATATATATAACCCCCGTATAACCTAGCTGTTGGTGGGGTCGTTAGGCAAACAATAATCAATATATATATATACAATCAATTGAAAGATATAAGTGTTCATCATAATCACCAGCAGGAATAAGACCAATTATCTCATAGCTCGAGAAAGAATATGAATAAGAATAAAGTAATATTTAGTCGAATTCATTCGGAATCTAGTGGTTTCAAATAACTTCAAAACACCCAAGATGAAAGTGTATAGAAAACTTGGTGCGAGTACATTTTTGTTAAAACATAACAAACACATTTAATCTTGCGTTCATTGTAGCACGCGTATAACATATTGTATCTATCAATTTACTAGTTACCATTAGTGAAGCCACCAGAGGATAATCTACAATGATTTATTATGATTATATTGTATAAAAATGGAGATATAACTTAGTACACTTAATTACAAGCTCTCAAGCAGCCTATTGTAGTGGTTGAAGAGCATCACAGCCCTGAAACTAGATTCTGACGAATAGTGACGATATCTATTTGCTTAATTTGAGAGAAAACTAGAATCATCATCTCAGTATCAGGATTTATAATCCATTTTTTTTTCCACCAGGACCTGGGGTTTTTTCGGAGTCGTGACGTAGACTTTACTCGCCTAATGTTTCTATTTTCATATATAATCGGTAATGCCTACGTCATGACTAATGATCCCTGGAGGACAAAAATATTAATTCTTCTTTCTAAAATTGAGTTATTGATTTCTAGTTCTCTCTGAAATTGGGGAGATAAATATCGTCCTCATTCATTAACTTTTCGTTTCAGGGTTGTGATGGCTCTTAAGCATATACAATTTGTCAGTCTCGCTCGTGGTATCTCGGGCTTCCATCCTGAGTTACTTGGACAATTTTGTAGTCTTGGCGAAAAAGCTATTATCCTCATACTTACAACCATATGAATGCTCTTCTTCGGTGTTCAAAGAAACTCGTAGAGGGTAGTCTGAAATACTAACTTTAATTATAAGTGATATAAATTAAAATAATAATGTACAGCGAGGATAGTCATAGTCAAAGTTGTCCAAGAACGGTTTCCACGTAAATGGGTCACCACCCAACATAAAATATACTTATTGAAAATTAGAATATAAAGTTCTAGAAAGAAGCTGTGAATTATCTGATGTATTATGAACAGATATTCACAATTTGTTATCATATTTTAAGAAAACAGGAAACCAACTAGAAATAAACTTTACTGGAAAACTTCTTACCTGGCATATGGCTCTATCATGCATAATTTTGCGTAGAGTTAGAATTAGAACTGTAATTGATTTATTTCAACTTCAGCGCATATACATCCTTCGTGGTTATTTTATACATTGATAATGTAGGCCTATGGTAGCTGAAGAGTAGGCCCTATGTTATTAGAATATTGTTCAATCTATTTTATTCCGTTTCCGTCTGGAAAATGTGTTAATAGCTGGATAGGAAGATTGTCCCGTCTCCGGATAGCTCTACTCAGAGAGAGAGAAAACGAACCATACGTCGATGTTATAACGACGAAGATGTTGGTTGAATGAGTGGTCCTTTCTACTCAATTGGCTTGCTTTTTCAGTATAGTTCAAGAGATCTCTCCAAGCAGGTTCACCTTAGAGAGCCTTATGGAAAAACTTTAGGGGCTTCTTGTTTCAAGGTCTTCCCAGTCTAGGTTTTCTATTAAATTCAAAATATTGATATCTGGTATCTTCCGGATCGAATTCCACTGTCCATGGTTGTGAGTTAAGAACGTATATTTCATAACCTTTCTCTTCTGACAAGAACCTTCTTTTATGAACAAAATGAAGGAAAAATTCAAAATGATATTCTGTAAACTGCGACCACTACTCTCTGTAATTCACGACGTAAAAGCATTACACGTCTAACAGACGCCGTCGGCCTCTTAATATCATAAGACAGCCAGTTTATTCCAAGACCAATGGAATTCACACTTCGGTAATGCACGGCAACACACTAAAACGAAACAACGAAAGTACTCAGGCTTTCTAAAAGTAATGCGTATACTTGTGCAGACCCGTTCAGGGTGTCGATTGGTAATCACTCAGACGCCACAATATCAAACATCTTATTCGTTCCTAATTCAAGGGAGGGGAATAAAATGTTGGCGTTTTGTGAGAGTGTGTGCGCGTGTGTGTGTGCTGTGGTGTTGAGTGATGGGTGGAGGGGTGGAGGGGAAAGGGGTGGTCCGTGATACACGTCTTTTTGCATTTCAAAGTGTTTCCTCGTTCCCCACGCATGGTTTCCTGCGAATAGCAACAGCTAGAACTCAAAGCCAGATTTTAACGAGAAAGTGACAGTATTCATTTGTCTATGAGAACTCGTTATGCGTAACAGAAAGCTGAAACGTATCCATTAAAAGTCTACCAAAAATAAAAAGGTAAAATAGAAACTTTGAATCGCAAGGAACCATATCGATTTTGTAATATTATGAGGTATACATTTTAAAGCATTCGAAACTTATCAATCGATTCTTTTTATTAAGAGTTCATGGGAGTCGATTTAGCGGAATATCAATTGTATGGCGATAACTTTTGAGCGGTATGAGATATTTAAATTCTGAAAACAAGGGAACACAGATATTTTCAATATCTTAATGATGGTGTAAGTAATAATTATTTGTCGGAAATCGAAGTTCGCCGAGCTACAAAGAAGAATCCCTGATGATCCCGAATGAGACCGCAATATGTATATATAATGATATATATATTTGAATATACATATTCATATTGATGTAAAAATATAGAAATTCCTAATATATTCAATATATTCTAATAAATCAAATGAGTGAACTCAATGACACTTTAATCGAACAACATCCACTTTAATTCTCGATTGATTGAATTATCGATAGTTATAGTTCGGCTCATCACATGAATTGTAATTCATGAGCAGTAATTCGGTTTGTAGATGCAAACAGAAGAAGGCAATAATCATTTGAACAATTTCACCAGATAATGTAGTGAATGATCTTCTTGCCAACTATAAGTTCTTAACTGCTCTGCTCTCCTGATACAAAATGATTCGAAATTTGTTATATGTCTAAATATTCGTGTAAAGAGTGAGTGAGAGAGTGAGAGAGTGAGAGAGAGAGAGAGAGAGAGAGAGAGAGAGAGAGAGAGGGAGAGAGAGAGAGAGAGAGAAGAGAGAGAGAGAGAGAGAGAGAGAGAGAGAGAGACTCCCTTCAGTTCACAGTTGTGTTAAACCTTGGATGTGAGCCCCTGAGCGCTAATGTTAAGGTTAAGGGATAAAGCCGAATGAGGATTTCAGCAAATGAATATGTAACATAGGGCCACAACTTTTGTGCACATTGGTTTCTGATATTTTAATTGAAAAATATGCAATTCAAACAAAAACACAAAATAAGTTCGCAATTCGTAAGTTACTTTTTTCCTCGTGAATACCCTGTCTGTCTATCTTGACGAATGGGTACTCAGTGCTCAAACCTGAGGACTGATATATATATATATATATATATATATATATGTATGATATTATAGCCATACCAAAAAAGATACGCCTCGATCGGTCCCGGTCGAGGCGTATCTTTTATGACATGGCTATGATATCCCACGTATTCCGAAATTGGATCGTATCCAAGAAGTTTGATTAGACTATCATTAAAGTGTTTTCATGCGATGGAAATTGTGAACTATCTTCCACAAATGGGTGTTTTTGATAACATGTTTGGTGTTTTGGTGTACATAGTTTTTTTTAATGACATATCTAAAATGACTGCAGGTATGTATATATATATATATATATATATCATCATCATCATCATCATCTGAATAAAAGTTCACATAAAAGCAAGTATATTCGATAATGATATGCGAGGCACATATTATGAAATCACTGTTCAACATTTCATTAGGTACGGAAGTAAATGTTTGTTGTATGTAGGAAGTATTGCTTCCGGTAGGTATAGGTAAGTTGCATTGAGCTACATGATGATGTTCATTTTTCATTTTTCTCCATTAGGTTACATTTCGTGTTCAGTTCTCTTTGTTCAGTGGAGAGAATTGATCAGAATAGGCTACCTGAATGTCTAGAATGAATACTTTTAGAAAACATACTTCAATGTATTTTCCATTAGTTTAATTTTTATGAGCTCTGTCATATTTCAGAGAGAGAGCGTAGAAGAGCTCATTCTGCTTCATAAGTAAGGGGAAGATTGGTTGAATTTATTGCACAGCCTCATTCTTTCAACTCAAACCAGCTCAAACGAAGAGAATGTTTGAATAAACTTTTTCCGCGTCAGTAAAAATGCGAAATTTTCATTATAAAAGAGTATTAACTAAGCTCTCACAGAGAAAACTCATTAATTTAGATATTGCGAGCAGATTTTGAGATGATTAAATAGAATTGGTACATAAATGTGAACTATAATCTGATATTTAATCTGGTATAGATAATTATCAAATTTATTTGCGCAACTTGATCGTCCCGTTTCAACACATTCTTTTCAAATATGAAAATGTAATGGTTACATAATTGATTAATTTGAAAAAAAGTGTAATGTGGTTTTTCCAAACGTACAGAAGGTTTTAGTATTTCTCATTGTGAATAATTATTTGTCCACACCACGTATTGAATAACACCTATATGTTTATCGACTAATTTCAAATTGTATTCCAACTCTCATTCTTATTAACATAATATAAAATTTGGGAAATAATATCGAGAAAAAATGTCTATGGTTCGATCATCATGAGAATGATTGTATTATTGGTGGAGGTGCCCGGAAACAGACGCCTGACCGAGTTCTTGAGGAAAGTTACAGTAATAAACAAAGGAATGCCAGACGATGATCGCTCTCATCAATCGAGATGTCAGTACTCGAAAAATCAAATCTTACAATATGAATTGGATTGATAATAATCAGTGATCAATTTTAAGGATATGACAATCTTTCCAGGTTTCTAACACTAAACATTTCGATCACGCTTCAGGAATGGATTCACGTCAATTCAAGGATGTCGTTCTACGGAACCTGAATTCAGACAGGTATCAGGTGAACTTTTTCATCAAAATGTTTGAAAAAAACATAATTGTTGATCATTTTTCAAAATTGGTTGCAGAAATTTGTTGAAATTTTCGATAAATAATTTCAGAATGTTTGTTGATAGATTTATCGGAATCGAACATTTTCCAAAATTTTGTTGAAAATGTTTTCAAAATTTGGTATAATGTTATCGCTGAAATGTTCTCCCAATTTTTTTATTTCCATTCCCAAGATTTGTATGGAAAATGTTCACTGAGAGCTTGGAATTCCACTCCAGATATAATGAGCAGCTAATCCTACTCATATGAGTATATACGTTATCAATTTCAGAGAACATCGATGAAATTGAGTGAAATATATTATCGAATGAATGCAAATTGATACATGCCATCATCCTATTCTTTGTACGTCATATCGACTATAACCGTCATCTTATCAGCAACAGGGCGAGCAGCATTCATTGAGTCATCATCAAATTCGGCCCAACATGGAAATACCGCAAATTTTCAACAACCGTCCCTCCAAACCCTGTTCCGCCCACCACCCACCCATCAACCAAACTCCTAAAAACACACACACACCTTTCCACTTGCACACTTGTGCCACGTACAGGGTGAACTTGATACTATGGATTTCCTCTTTATCAGGAGCAAAGTGTGAGAGGAGTATGGCGGACGGGGGTGGAGTAGGGTTGGATCGAGTAGAGGGTTCAACGGAGAAATAGCCCACTGATTTATGATCCATTAGTCACTGTTGACTTCCTTCGCCCTCCGTGATTTAGCCTAAGGAAACGAAAAGAGAAAAAATCTACCGGCTTATTCTCTCCTGCTGCAAACTTATACGTAACCGATAAGGAGAGTTAAAAAGAATCCGGTAGATGGTTTATATATAATTAAATTACACTAAAAACAAAACAAAACAATATATATATATATATATATATATATATATATATATATATATATATATATATATATATATATATATATATATACATACACGTATATTATTCTTGCTTATCAACCCCACCAACAGCTGGGTAACATGGGGGTGCGAATGAGTAGGTGATAGATGGCGTGTAGTGAAACTCATATGCCCTACACGGGATTCGAACTCGCGTTTGATTTTTCCCATTTAATGAACCAATGCCTCATCTGTATGAGCCACAGACGAGACGTATGTATGTCTACACCTAAACTTTGAAAATTTAATCTATTCGCAAAAGCTTGAAAATAAACTTCAATATTTTGAGTGGATGCAGAGAAAAAAAATGAATGGTAAAAAAACTGAATAACTGATGACATTCTTCTTAATTAGTTTATGACGACTCTGAAGCAATTGTGAGGGAAAATGAGAAATACTTTATTCCACAAGCACAGGTTTCTTCAAGTATCCCACAAAAAAAAATGTCGGAAAAACCAGAACAAAAAACAGTGAAGTTTTCTTGCCGCAGATGTTGGCAAATGATGTCTCTATCTAAGGTACGGTAACCCTATATAGACACAATCAAGTGGAATGAAAGAATCAGGCGACGCTTTCGACGGCATTAAGGCGGCAAATTGGCTGACTTTTTCTCCCTACCACCTCTCCTCTCTATTCACCTTCCTTATATACTTCTATATTAAAAAGTACGCTCAAATTTAAAGTCGTCTGCCTTTTATAATACGTGGTTGAATTAAGGACAGTGAAGACTTCCTTTATATATATATATATATATATATATATATATATATATATATATATATATATATATATATATATATATATATATATATATATATATATATATTTTTTTTTTTTTCTACACATTTAGAGTGCAGAAGCAAAGTAGAGAATTTCATACAACTCCTTTCCCCTCAAAGTTATAGTCCAAGTTGAACTTCTCTTGTCTGTACATTTCTTTCAGTGAGAAATCACAGCCCGCTAGCAGCTTGGAGATGCACGCCCTCAGTCCTAAGGACGTCTCTCACGACTCATTAACACTAATAGATTCTCTTTTCAAACTCTCCCTCCAGGCCTATTTGTTATATTTCAACCACGACAAGGGTAAATGGATTATTACAAGAAATAAATCATAGGTTAATTGAAATACTTTGGAAATATTAGAAATAATTTATCGAGTTGTGATATTATAACCTCCCCCGTGGCTCAGACAATTATTGCTAGCGGTAGAAACTGATGTCAGGTTGGGCGTGGGTTCGAACTTCGAGTTCTGCATAAGACATGGGTTCTTGTGAACCTCCTTTCAGCTATCATCAATTCATTGTTTCTTTATCACCCGCTCATTCGTACCCCCGGATAACCTAGCTGTTGGTGGGGTCGTTGAGCAGCATGAAAAACTGTTCAATATGGAAGTGACGTGATGTATTCACAATTGAATTTGGTTTTCAGCCAGAATTATGTATCACCATCATAATTTCATTTTCAGTACCATTATGCATGTCCGTCAAGTTGGCCCCACAAGGATTGGAGTTGGCCAATCACTTTGACAACGCGTTATGATGACGGAACTAGTCGAGTACAACGAAACTTTTTACGATAATTACTGGTACTAACGAAGGTGTAAGGAATGGTTAATGATATTTACATATTCTGATTTCTGATTGGCCAGATCACGGACGTTTATTATCGTTTTCATTCAAGTACCGGTAATTGATTTGTAAATATGCTTCATTCATAATAAGTGCAATGTCAATTGATTCTCAATAGCTCACAAATTTATAATAATGAATACAATCTTCAATCCGAATATATTCGATAGTATACTAAAATTTGAAATATACACGAATATACATAAATATATAGGACTACATGTGAATGATATATACATGAATATTTTAATATGGGTGGAGGTGCCGGGTTAACATTCTATTATTTTTTTTATATTTTTTGCTCTATCTTCACATGCAAGAAAGACGGTCAAAACCAATTTATGGACAATTTGCTTAAATTCCGTATTACTGGAACGTTGATATATATATATATATATATATATATATATATATATATATATATATATATATATATATATATATATATATATATATATATATATATATATATATATGTTTGTGTGAGAGAAAGAGAGAGAGCGAGAGAGAGAGACAGAGAGAGAGAGAGAGAGAGACAGAGAGAGAGAGAGAGAGAGAGAGAGAGAGAGAGAGAGAGAGAGAGAGAGAGAGACAGAGAGAGAGAGAGAGACAGAGAGCGAGAGAGAGAGAGAGAGAGAGAGAGAGAGAGAGAGAGAGAAAGAGAGAGAGAGGGAGAGAGTGAGAGGGGGGAGCGAGAGAAAGTTGTTACACGGTCAGCCAGCGTTAGGACTATCTCATAGCTGTCGAGTTATAGGCCTATCAATATCGTCTATATAGTTAATTCCTTCTAATATTTATTGGGAAAAATACGGAAAATTTACGAAACAGTGTATAGCAAATGGATTGTATTGAGTTATATGGCCCCCGTATTTTTGCTATGTGCAATTAAACGATTCAATCTGTTAAAGTATAATTCCTTCAAATTATAAATCAATCTGAATCCCAAAGCGTCCCATCATATTCACAAATTATTCTGAGGAGCAATGAAAACCAATATAGCCAAATTTAGTCCGATTTGAAGCTGACGAATAATACTTTTACGAATGTATCTTCCAGTCAATCAAATAGAACAGAACTTAAACATTAGGGCATTCAATTATGGTCAACGTTTTCTGAAATCATTTTTTTCAAATCTAATAAATCATTTGAGTGATATGTTATATAGACTGATAGGGGCTTGGATGCAAGTGAATCTTAAAGATTTGTGTCCCTTCTTCTTTTCCATTACAGAAGGAGATGATAAACAGTCAGCATAAAAGATTTTCAATGGGAAAGGTACATCATATCATGAAAATAAAAGAATGATTCAATGATCTATCCTAGGGTGAACGTCCCCTCCGAGGTATAGCCACATAAATATAAGTATCGGGGATTTGTATCCACATAACAATTAAGTGTGACTGCTGAAAACTGCATGGTTTGTATACATACACTTCGGTTTTGATAGTCAATCATAGATGGTCTCAATTTCAGACTACATATGACAAAAATAACACAGAACATGCAATGGGATAATATGGGCGTTAATGAATGAGAAATAGTCTACTGGATCTGGAATCTAAATGGCAATATTTCAAATTAATTACGAAATATTAATTCATATTTGATCACAGTTCAAAGTTTTAGAATGAAATGTTTGTAGTTTCATTTTGCGTCATAGTTATTACTTTGTCCAGCTGAAAATGATCAGCTCAATACTGGTAGCAAAGAGGTAGAATATGAATAGAAAATGTAACTTGAATTTAGAATGGTTGTGCCATTTTGGAAACATATTACATAACATATTTTTCATCAGCATTTTCATATTCACCCAACATTAACACAGTTGGCATCATTCAAATACACCGGTATGCCCACGAGTGTCACTACATTAGATAACCACAAAAAACACGCAATTACAAATGCTAATTATAATTTTAGTTGCCTTCCTATTTCCAGAGAATCAAACCTACCAGTATTACCAAAACAGGTGCATCAAGCAAATGAACTAAAATAAACTACATTCATTCTTATCAGTATACGTATATAAACGAATTGCTTTGCAAAACGAGAATACTATTGAATCATTCATTATCCCACTTGCTCTGAACGAATTGAATAGCACGTTTAAATCCACAATTTCCTGTAGTTGGTGGTTTTAAATCCCCGCCAACGTCCTCTTGTATATTTTGTGGCTTGTAGAGAGGGAATTATTGGCACGGTTTGTGGGTGTGTCGTTGTCGTTGTCGTCGTCTTTTGTTGTTGGTCGATACCACTAACGAAGTCAGCGACTCGATTGGTGCTACGGCTCGGCCCTCAAGCTTTTCCATTCACCCGTCTTAGTAGAAACTACCAAAAGGCTTAACATCTACAACTTATACAATTCGGTTGTTGCTAGCTAGAGACACGTCTAATATATACTCCAAGCTGAAGCTGTACATTGCCGGCTCCCATCCATCAGTTGAACTTCCACCCGTTCCCGTGCTAAAGAATCAATGGACATATTCAAGTCGAGATGGGGATATTTTCAAAGGAATTCCGCCTATCAGAGAAATTGTTATTGCTTCTTTACGGACCTTTGTAACCGCTCGTTCAATCACCAAGCTTGTCAGGGTAGTTGTAAAATACTCTGAAACCCCGAAATACTCATGTTGAGATCAGACTATAAAGACATAACAGAGATTGAAATGTAAATGCCAAAATAAGAGATGAAGGGCCTTCTTAATATTTTACATGGTTTACTTTTTATTATCAAATCGGTGAGACACGGATACAATTGGTTCTGGAGTAGAGAACTAGAAATAAGAGATGTACCAAATCGGTGAGAACACTTTAAAATAACTGGTTGGAACGGCTAAAATTGGTTCAGAAGAAGAAAACTATTATTATATTCAAATACATTGGGGATATTTATGCTTACTGGAAAACTATGTATTTTCTGGAGTAAGTATTGTAACAATTGTTTATAACCATGACGTCGGATTTAGATATACGAGAAACTGTTTCTTCCCGCCCCCATATTTTTCAGCTTTTACACTTAATCTTATCCGTAGCAATATTTTGTATAGCTAAGAAGAAACATGGCTTTTCTAGAAATGTAGTGAAACCAAGGTGTTCAATATTTTGATTATTTTCAAAACACGCCCTAGAGCATTCTATAGACTATACATGAGTCTAGTCGGTATATATTTTTCCCTTTAAAGATTGTTTATCTTCGAAATAAACGTTCTTGGAAAAATACTGATACCCATTTATAACCCTGGTATATGTTTAACTCTAGTTGTGGGTTCATGGGCAGGCGCAAAAAATATATCTTCAGATTTCATGATATTTCTTTTCATGTTCATGATTTGAGAACAGAATTATTACATTTATTCAACTGTAGTAGGTTGTTTCAATGAATGATGAACAATCATGTCTGGTGAAATTGTATTACTTGAAAGCTTACGTTGCGAAAATACATGTCTTCCCATATTATAGAACAACTAATAAATACTTCTAAATTGATCTTATGTAAAAATGGAATTTTTTTCATTGACTGTTATAACTTACTAAGACAGGTGGATCAGTCGATAAACACAGAACCGTCTTTCAGGAAATCGAGGTTCACTTTCCACAAAGGTTAACTACTCGGAAAAAGTTTTTCGTAGCTGTCGTTAAAGTGGTACTCTCAAGTAAATAGCTTTTCATCTTATTTATTATCTCATTCACTGACGCCAATATATATCAATTATCATCAAAGTGCGATTAATACTGGAACATATATGTTATGTATCACAAGTGTATAGTTTTGTTCGAGAAGGTACTATCAACTGTACTAAAAACAACTGTCCTGAAAAATCAACTGTGCTGAAAATCAACTGACCTGAGAACCAAGTGTACCAAAAACCAATCGACCTAAACTTCTACTTGTTTAGCAATGTGTACAGAAGTAAAAATGATTTGGCAACTTCCTTTCAGAAATGTCATTGGACATAAACATAACCCACCTAACCTTAACCATCACTAGAGCCTACAGAACATGCAATGAGTGGTGACAATTTGTAAAATGGAAACCCACCAATTCCACTTCTGTACAGATTGCTTAAGAAATAGAGGTAGACCTAAATGTCATTAGATCAGTTGGTTTTTAGTACAGTCGGATTTCAGTATAGTCAGTCGTTTTTCAGGTATGTTGGTTCTTAGTAGGCCTACAGTTGATTTTTAGTACAATTTACGAATCTTCTATTTGTTTCATAATTACACGTGGTTGAAAAGTTTCATTTGCTGTTGTATTCCTAATTTTGATTCCTCGCTTATGATTTTGATCGGTAAGACGAAAAACTGATATTTTGCTTCCTACTCTTCCTTACTCTTCCTACTTCTACTCTTCCTCCTACTCTTCCTCCTCTTACTCCTCATCTGCCTGATTCTGCTCTTCCTCCTCTTCCTCCCTCTCTTCCATCTCAACTCTTCTCACCACCTCCCTCCATTTCTCTCTATTCTTCCACCATTACCACTTTCAACTTCACTCCATGAGTCCACGCCTTCCCTCTCTCCAATAGCTCTTCTCACTCTCATCTTCCATTCCTCCCTCGGTCTCCCCACTCTTCTTTCATCTCTTTTATTCTTTAATAAAATCACATGAGAAATAAAATCTCAAAAATGTCAACATTTTTTTTTTTTTAATGTGTAGGCCTATATTATATTCGAAGCATGTATTGAGAGATTATTTTAGAGAAATCAGGATGATATACGATATGCCATATTAACTATTCAAACAAGCTCGGCTCTGTTCAAATATTGGTTGAATTTAATCACTTGCAAGGTTTCTCTAATGGATCTAATGTTGAAATGAGGATTGGATTGTAATTGTAGTGCTGCACTTTCATGATACTACTGTCTAGAAAGAACTTACATGATTATGTCAACTTGAAGGTTGATGTGATTTAATATTTATTCAAAGTGCTCTTTTGTGAACTGTGTTGTAACGATCTCAAACTTCAACATGCCATTCATTGTAGCTAACTATCACAAGACGTCATGATATCTCGAGAATGAAAAGTCCCATTAGTAGGCCTAACCTGTGAAAGGTAATTAGGAATATAACTAGATACAAAGATATTGATATCGTACATAATAGAAGGAGCAATTATACTGATTCTCTGATTATATTTTGTATTGTACTGAAACGGCTACTACACTTTTAACTGTAAGTTGAAACGAGACAGGACTATACTGATGTTATTCGAGATTGTTCTTAAAATGTTACGAGTTAACGCTTTTGACTTGGTATCTTAGTCTTAGGTGTCCAATTCAGTTTCATTGTTGGATAAGAATATGCAAATTGCCGTCTATATACAATCGTGTGTATACAGAAAGAGAAAAGTGGTCAATAATATGAAACATGAAATTTAAAAAACGTTGCTATATGTATGTGTTTAATATTTCCAGATGATTCTAGGATTTTTGATTGGTTTTTCTTTGATGAATAACAAGTATACTTCAATAAAACGTCAGCACAACACAAAGGTGTTTAAGATTCATAGTTTTAATTCCATACGCGAACATGATATAATTTCGAATGAAATGTCGAATCACATTGCAAGAATAGTAATTTAAAAGATGTCAAGCAAAATATAGTATTCGTGAATATATGTTGATACATTTTCTTGACGTATTTATCAATGTCGTATATATAAAAGAAAGAAATTTGAGAGAACACTCTTCACTTGCACGTTAACAATAGGAACACAGATGCACAAATAAAATACTTGAATTCAGAGAAATACACAAATACTTGTATATAAGACTTTTATTTCAATTTAATTCTGTTCAAATTCATCTATGATTGGTGAACAGCTTATCTATACAATATCTATAAATAATAAAATATAAACAATGTTATAACAAGTATTGCGAAATCACTAATCGCCAGACATAATCATTGAACCTATTATTATCAAATGAATATTAGATCAAGAATTCTATACACTTTTCATTAGTATAGTGCATTGAACTAATTGATTGAGCTAGCTCTCTCTCATTTATGTTATGCAATTTCAAAATTTCAATTCTAAAAAAAAAAATCAAAGAATATTCATCTGCATATACACCATGTTCTATGTATGATTTTCATGCCAAGCAACCTAATATACCTACTGCTGAATGACTGTAATACCACACGCTGTATTTTCATATTCTATTTCGGTTGTAATCTTTATGTTAAATTACTAGACATCAGTCTCTATAGCCTACAACAGCCATTCATGTGTTAAACTGTCAAGAGTAACGGCGAGAAGAAAATAGCATATTAGAGTACAACCGTGGAAAAGCTAAATTACGCATGGAAATTGAAAATATATGGGGGTCACTACTGAACATCAAAGTAGTAGACTTTGAACTTTATTCAAACTACCCATTCCCTATAGCTATACGCTAAAGTGGTAACAATCAATCCTTAAAGTTTGTCATAGTTTTGAAATAGTCAGCTCAATCTGTGCTCCCATGAAATGAGCATGACAAATGTTGTAGAATATTTCTTGCCTGGTGGTATACTTTGGTAGAAATAATATGTTCTCAAATGTGGTGTCAAACTCAAGCTCAAGTCTGACGAGTGGAACAGAAACATTTGTTCCTGCAGCAGCTAGAAACTTCTTACAATGAACAAGAGAAAAACGTAATCGAATATTCCTTGGTGTAACAAGGATTTGATATATAGAACGTGTGAAATATCTTTGTATACGACTGTATTCCAGAGAGGTGTGTATGTAATGAATGTTTATTGGAATTATGAAGTGGAATCTTTCAACTTGAACGAAACAAAAACTTCCTTTTTTAGTTTTCCACAGGTAAAACTTTCAACGTGTTAATATGGTAGATGGGTATCAATTTAATAGTCGTTTCTCGTCTTCTATCGAGCCATGTAAATGGACTAAGGACAGCAAGACTTGATGTTGCGCACTTGGCGCCCAACGTTTGGCTCACTGAAAGTTCGCTCGTCCATTTGGCAATTCCTACCGCGGTTCATTCAGAATGACTGTGGTGAGTAACTCACTCTCTCCGACTTTTGTGATTGAATGAGCTTGCATTTGGGCTGCTGCCGGTGGCATTACTGTATAGTTAGGCTGATGCCATGGTCACACTATATAAATATATAGCAGACCTAACTCTTCTATATCCACACGTACCGACCAAATGAAATGAAAGAAAACTAACCGCACACGTTAATGTGTCGACTCCTGTTTTCGACAGTTTGTATATATAGGCTGGCTAAAGTTCATTCTGCACATATTACACAAACGTCCAATATAGTCCACCACCCCTCCCTCCTCCATTCCACTATACACGCCTACAAACTAAGCCTCTTAACTTCAAAATGTAAATCCACCAGACGAAGGGGTTGAGGGCGTTGGGTAGCGGTCACTCACCCTTTTCAAGTTTCCCATGCAGTCCAAGAGTTGGTTTAATCCAATTTCGTAACATCAACCATGTGGCATGTAGTACAGTTGTAGCATAAGCTGGACTACCACCATTGGTAAATGAAATGCAATCTCGCACTTAGCTTATGGCCGTGTGCTCAAGAAACGAGTGCTCCAGAAACTAGGGATCAAGAAAACTTCACCACAACTTGCAAATTGAATTCATCCAAACCTGTCCGTTTTGTGAGATATAGTAATAGATAGAAAAGTCAGAGAAGTTTTCCCTTTATGGTGAGAGAAACTTTGCACTCTCCCCGTCCAACTTAATGGAGACACTGGTCTATCATTTTCCTCCTGCATAGGCCCCCTACAGTGGACATGGCTTCTCCACGTATGTGTTTGTGTCATATGAAACACTATGGAAATATGAAAACTGATGATGCCTGAGACTTTTATTGTTATTTCATGAAGCTATGACTCTAGATAAAGATGAAACGGAACTAATGAACTCTAGATGAACAATTAACAATAAAAAATCAGAATAGATTAAATAAATGAATATATATATATATATATATATATATATATATATATATATATATATATATAATATATGATAATACATGATATAAAATATATAATATGATATATATATATATATATATATATATATATATATTTATATATATATATATATATATATATAAAATATATAAATATATATATATATTTATATTATATATATATGTAGGTCTAATACAAATTGTTCTCAAATTTTCGAATACAAAAAATGGATCCTCATAACAGTACTTACGTTATAGGACTTGTAATAATGTGAATAATACAATTTTCGTTTGAAAATGTTACACTTGAAAGATGTTACAACCATCCATTACCGTATAATTATACATTTTATTGGATGATAATGCATTCGTTCATGCATGAAATTCCGCATCATATTTTTATTTTTTCTCCGTAGATTATGCACTGAATATTGCAAGTGAATACTGAAAGTACGCTACCGCGTAACAAAGTTATTTTATGTTGCCGCAATGCTGAACGGTTCACCGGGAAATATCTATTTTAGTTTCCTATTTTTATATGAATATCAAATAGACATTATAAAGGTACCTCATCCCTCAACCTATTTGTACAACCTGAATCTACTCACTCTTATAAACACATTATATGCACTTTTAATGCACATATATTACCATGCCCTTTTCCACTTCCATATTCAGAATATCAGTCTTCGTTTCAACTCGCCTGTTTTGCGCCTATAGGCCTACACAACTTGATTATGTTTTAATCTATTGGTAGATATAAGCCTAAACACACAGGGTCGAGGAACATGCCATATATAACACACTCATATTCCAAGAATCAAGTTAGAGAGTAGAGAGCACACAATTAAATCTAGCAACGACAATCTTGAACTCTAAAGACTGGTAATGACAATCCTTGGGGACCTATACGGCTATAGAGTGAGACAACGAGCGCCAAGCTGCAGGCAAATACATTCAAATCATAACACATTATTGCTTCTAAACTTGATTCCTCCCGAACCCTCATACCACCCCTACGACGTTCTATATCCTACCAAAATATTCCCTCTGGGGAATTACACCTTAACAATACACCATTTCACTTCTAACTCGATTCACATATAAGCCTAACATTTACTTAGAGAAGTCTCGCGAGATCTCGTTTCATGGAGCACAAGTCTTCTTGAATAAAAAAAAGATTCTATGAGAAGTCCAATTACGAGTGACGGATGGATAAATTTTTTCAGCGTTTAAATATCTCAAATAAAATATATCAAAATGGTGTATGTTAGGTAAACCGACGCAATATATTCGAGGATATTCGAGTATAAAGCAGTTATGAACACAGAATATCTGTAACTTCATGATATTAGACCCATTTCCTTATTCTAACCTCTTATGTAAGATGGAGCAATAAAATATTACTACGGTTATTAATGCATTATTGTAATTTGATGAAGTTTATAAGATAACTCTATTCTGAATAGACTCAAACGCTACTGGAGCTACTTTCATCTATAGTTTCCCATCGAAATTGTGATTGTTGTAGATACATTTCGGAAATAGACCTCGTATAACAAGCAAGGACGGAAGTCATCATACCACGTCGCGTTGCGTATGTTATAATAATGCGTTTCATAACAGAATTATTCGACTTTCTTAGATCTGAGCTCATACCTTATCCGAGACTCTGTATGGGTATCGAGTTTACGGCACCCAAGGGCATCGTTTTATTTCAGAGACCGTGAAATGCAACTTGGGGAAGCTATACCTTATTCTCGCATAGAACTCGTGAATCCAGCATTGTACGTTTTAGATAATATAAATATACGTTTGACCACTAAAACGAAAAATTCAAAAAAAATGTAAAATTTTTATTGAAGATAACTTTCGAGAAATATATTCCTCAGCCATTATTGAATAGGATTTTTCATTGGATATCCAGCTATCCTCCTGACCATTTATATTATAAATTATCAATTCCCTCCACCCCATCCATCCCCCCCTCCTTTCACCACCCCCCGATTATCAATGGCTATATCTGATGAAAAAATGTTTGAAAACTCGGGATCAGGGAAGAAACTCGTGCAAATCGCCAATTTCCATGAAAGGTAGATCGTAGAAGATGAAAAAAGTTTGTTGAACTTCAACTCCTGTTCGCAGCACCTTACGGCCTCCATCCTAAAATATGGCGTTTTGACTCCTACACCAGTCTCCTTCTTGGTCTTTTCTGTAGAGTATATTGCTAATAAATCCTAGACAGGATTTCAAATACCAACATGGTGTCGCGCGTCTTATACACATCTACTCCAATCTTCCAGCTTGGTATGCCACTATTGATGACATTTGAAAATAACTATAAAATAATACGCTCTCTTCTTACGATCCTTCATCACACTTTATCTGTCTACTCACACTAATAACTATATAATACAACACATGAGGTATTTTTATCAAACGCCAACCCCCCATATGCACTATGCACTGATCTGTGACTCATGCAGACAGGTGAGTGTATCCAATATGGGCCCATTGAATGCCTCTAGTGTGCCTAACTCGTCTGTATGGGCTCTGCCACTAGCCTAAAGCATGGCAGGAAGTTTGAACATCTTCACGGATGAACGGTCAAAGCGGAATTGCTATCCTATGAGGGAAAATCAATGGCCACAAGCAAAGTGCATCGCTGTAGGCGGCATTCTATGTACGCGCTTGTAATATATGAAAATGGATAAAAGCTGATTTCACCCATAGACCCGTTAGCAATATATATATATATATATATATATATATATATATATATATATATATATATTGGGTTCACCGGCGCACTGTGAACATAACTAAGATCTATTGGCGGTCGGATGAATGAATAATGAGATGATGAGAATGGATAGTGATACGAAAGCGGTCTTGGCCCATATTGTAGGAATCATATATTCATTTATTCATATATATATATTCCATATTCATGTATATATATATATATATATATATATATATATATATATATATATATATATATATATATATATATATATATCGCATATACTATACACAGCGGTGACAGAGGGATATATAAAATAACTTGAGTCGGATATACCTTTGAGAATAGCAATCACAACAGAAACAAGAAGATAGTCCTTTTCGAAAGAGTTACTATCTTTGACATATCTAAAGCAAAAATCCACAAAGCTTGGAATTCAATGTAGAAAATGCTACGTGACAAAACGTATCACCGACAAATGTACTGTGATTGCAGTGGTTGGGGTATGGACTTTAGATAACGCAAATACCTCCTCTCGGTAGTCGTTTACTTGCATGATTGCACTAGTTTGCAGTGAGACGGAAGGTGCATCATTGTATTCAGTTTCTATAATGATGGTTCTAAGATAAGAACTATATGCATTGAAGGAACTAACTGGAATGGTAAAATATCATCCGTCTATTTTTATAAAGGATAGCTTAAAGGACATCACAATCCTGGAACTAGATTTTAACGAATAATGACAATATTTATTTCCCTAAACGTGGAGAAAATTATAAATCATCATCTCAATTTCAGAAATCATATTCTATTGATTTTTCCTTCAGGACCCGGCCCTTTTTCCGAGTCGTTCTGTTTAAGTTTGTTTAAGTTTGTTTAAGTGTGGAGGGAAAAACAAAATTAAAGTTTCTGAAATTGAGATGATGATTTCTAGTTTTCTCTGGAATTAAGGAAATGAATATCTTCATTATTCATTGAAATCTACTTTCAGGATTGTGATGTCTTTTAAATAGATACAGTAATTGTCATACCAGGCCTATATTGTATAAAATGTGATAGCGTGAAGTGTTATTTTAATCTAGCTGTGATAAGCTCACATACCTAGTATGTTTGCTGAGGTGTATTATGGAAATGTCGGCTCTTTCTGTCTATCTCTGTACACAGGTTCCAACAATCCTGAAATGGTGTATCGCCTTTAGTTTGAGTACAATAAGAAAACATATTGAATGCTGTATCAGAAAGAATATGTATAAAGTTATTATCTCTGAAATAGGAAGATATTATAAAAGAATTATTGAAATGTCAGAGATTCAAATGAGAACGTATATGAACATGTAATAGAGTAACAATGTATATTTATTCAATAGTATATAAACATTGGAAGAAAAACATAATTGAAACGACAAATGTAATATTGTGCAAGGGAATAGCGAAATACAATTCGCATTGTTTTTATTCTTGCAAAACATGGATATTTTACTAACAACCTACATAATTCCGTCTCCAAACTGAAATAATTGAGAAATGTGATAGTTGGTCTACTTATATACCGATAAATTATCTGAAATATTTTCTTTATCAAAAATTAAATTTTATCACTAGGGCATATTTGTATGTTAATTGAAGAGAATAACTTGATTCATTACGTTCGGAGAGCTACAGCAAATCGATTTGTGCGTCATAAGTCATTACGTACTGACCTAACTAGATTAACCATCATCGTTTTTTATATCAATATTTTCCACAAATAATACACATGCCCTTAACAAAATGCCTGAAATAAAGAGTAGATAATGGATGAAAAACATACTAACATAATGAGGATGCATTTTATGTGCATGTATCACAAAAATGAACACTATATACACATATATTACAAAAGCATTATAAAATATATATTCATGTAACATACATGTTACATGTGCCCAATAGGCATGTAACATTCTATGGAGTTTTTCCAGTGAGGAATTTGTACTTCAATTATGGATGTACTACAGCTGACGTACAGTAAATAATAGCAGTGGATATAGAGATCTCCCTATCGATATTATAAGTGTTATAATTGAAAGAAACACGAAAATTGCTCTCTGTGTATTACATCATCAATATTATGATTAAAAGAGTGTTTTGAATATTCATTATTAATTAACGTGAACATTTAAACTATTGAAAGTTTCATCTTTTTAATTAACATCGAAAATTTATACAAAATCATTGTTCCCCAATCAAGGCTGAGGATGAAAGTAGGGTTGTTTGGAGAGTGAAGAATCTTACCAGCTCATTTTAATCATTTCAAATCATAAACAATGAACTCTGATACCTGGACTGCGCTATCTGTTACCATACCTTTTTGTATTTCAGTTTTCAAAATTCCGGACCACAATATAAAATAATAGACAGTATTTGTAATATAGGCTCATCTGGACATAACCAGCATTGGTACGAATGTTGATATCTTCAACCTTGAACCAATTCTTTTGGACAATGTTCATTATTTTCCATCAACAGCAGATATGTGAAGTTTATCAATATAAAATGAAAACAGAATAAGTGTTAAGCCTAAGTTGGTATAATTAGGCATCCACTTATTATAGACTTATTATTGGCTTATCATCACTCGACTGGTTATAGGTCGAAGCCAATCAGTACCTCATTCAAAAAGTAATTCCGAGGAAAAACCACGTCAGGATGGATATAAAAAGGTGTTTGTTGCGTGGTTTGTTGGTCGCAAACTGGACATTTTCTTCTTCTTTCTCTGCTCTTCTTCTCTTGAAATGTTTGAATTTTCCTGAATTTTCTATTGGTCTTGAATCAGGCACATTCATGATTCAAAAGCGGTGATCATAAGCATGCAAATGCCACCAAGTGGCAGTGAAATGCCTTGTTCCTCCATAGTCGCCCTGATGTTGATCACATCCTGATGGCGTGCACCAAAAAAATTCAATGTTCTTGTATATTATTGTTGCTCAGGTAATTTTCAGAATTCGGGGACTCTTAGTAACTTGGAAATCCTGAAAATAAGAAATGTGCTCGCATACATATTTTCCAATACAATAATATATTGAAACAAAAATACTGAAACCAAATTTCAAAGTCGTTAAAATTGTGTGATCACTAAATTTCAAATCAGCTCGAATTTCAAGTCAGCCTTCCTTCTGGCCTAGAAAGTCATAATCTAGTGTATAGTAAATATTTCTCAAAATAAGTGAAACAATTACTTCCCTCTATGTTCAATTGTAGTAAGTAGTATTGTAGTTGTAGTATGTAGTAGGGTCCAAGTTCATGTTGACTTCACCGAAAATAAAATGTGTTCACTTTCAACACTTTAAAACATTAATCATAATAAAATACGGACCGATGAAATTTGAAAAACTGTTGTTATCCATGGGTACTATGGAACCCCGATGATGAAATATAATTACAAAAATATTGAAATAACCCCATCGCAATATAAAATAATACAATACAAATAAAAATATAGAATGACGTTTCATGCAAACCTTATCAAGCTACACAAAATTATATTTTTTCGATAACTAAGTCAAATCCAAAATACGAGAATGAAATATTCATTTTTATAATACGTCATAATGAGAAAAATCTCTCAGTTAATCATCGTGTTATATCTTGCTTCAGATGGCGATTGATAGACTAGTACATTATCTTTATAGAACATTCCATTTCCTGTTCTTCCACTTGGTGAACTCGTTATCTCTATTTCACATCCTGCACCAGGTATCATTAAAACGTATTTTAAATGATTTCAGCTCTGAAATCAAGACATTAATTCATTGGAAAAAGTTAGGTCGACGTCGGAAAATGTATGAAAGATGTTGTCGATAGCAGCTTTTCCTCTTGGGAACAAGATGTCTTCTTTCAATTCAGTTATATTATTGAAAACTGTTCTGCGGTTTTCGGTACGATTCAATAAATATGAAGACGCCGTAATAAACGAACCCGATCGAAAGTGGAGTTTTGCTTACATTTGATAAGCTATAAAAGTAAAGTTAGATAATTTCGTTTGATGAATCGCAAAAAAAAAACAAGGAGACAAACCACCACGAACGAAATAATGAAGATAAATATATACAGCGGTAGACTTTGATTCTAGATATGATTTCCGGTTCAAATAAATCTAATTACCTGCTCATTTCAAAATTTTAATCTTTGTACATTTTTAGATTTGTGACAAGAATTTCCATTTGTGTATAAGGAAGTTTCCCCTCTCAATCTCAAGAGACTCGAAGCCTTTGGCGCTCTCTCCATCACATTAACTTTCAGAATCAATAGTTTTTATACGATATTTCAAAAATGGCTTCTCAAAAAACCTGCAGCTTATCTATGAAGACAGGCCGTTTGAAAGCAGTAAGTCACTCACTCCTATTCTATCTAATGATAAGATGAAAATAGATGGATGATGAAAACTGAAGGAAACAAGATTGCTTCAAGAACAACGACACAGTCTGCTTGCTTTTGTCTGTCCATCCTTTTGTCTTTCAAATTCCATTTCAATGTGATTAGGTTCGTCTGATGTTATGGGGTTACATACGGATAACATATTTGACGAGTTGCGATGGGCATAACAGCTGACGTCGCTGGTCACATGACATACCAAGATGGCCGACTACTCCTGTCCTGTGTTGTTATTTCTTGTTGATTCAATTCCTCCGTACTGCTAATTAGTTTTCGAGACCGATAGAATTTTATAATTTCCTTCAAGTTTACGTTAGTTTGAATAGATTCATATAGATGTTATAAAAAATATTCGTGATATGCAAATAATAAATGACGTTATCATTTTTTTATTTCAATCAACATCGAAAACTTGTAATGAATTTATTGTTCGCCAATGAAGCTTGTGGATAACGAAGTAGGATCTTTTGGACGAGGCACCGCAAAGGAAATTTTACAATGCCAAAAGGAATAATAAGTTATAATGAAACTCTTGAAAATAAACTGTACTTGAAGTAGTAAAGTAATAAGCGCATAGATTAGAACAGCTCAATCAGTTTTGTTAAGAAATGGGAATCCTGGAACCCCAGATGAATCTGCGATCATAATTGAGTATCTCTTCTTACGAATGTTACCATTTTCTTTTACCCGTCATAATATTTGTCTTGTTTTTTGTCATCAAAATACCAATATTGTTTTCTCTATAAATCTTCATTGTTCATATATTTATTCCGAAGTGGCCTGATTTTCCTGCAATAACATAATGAGAGAAAAAAAATCTATTCGGAAATTTTTCAATTCTGAATCGTAGTGAGAAAAGCATTGCGGACATGAGTGACAATTGCATATCAGCTAAGCGGTTTCAAAGAATGGACGTGTAGATTCCAAAGATTCAAAGTCTTGTGGCTCGACATGAATTGGTTAGAAAATGTAGGGAAAGAACCGACTCTTGAAGTCCATGCGTTTTGACAACAATGCTTACTGAAACATTTGCTTCTACAAATTTAGAATGATTCTTCAAGTTCACCACTTGACTTGAACTAATACGCTACATTGAACGGACGGAAAAGTAGATGAAAAACAAGTCACAATGACGATTTTTCAGATGTATATCTTCTCCCTTTGTAACGTTTTTCCATTTCACTACTCTCTTTGAAGCTCTGGTCTAAGACTAGCTTGATACGATGTCAGCGTTATATCTCGTTCTCATTGCTTTTGTTAAGATTGAACGACGGAACATAACATTTCATATTTACTGCAATGTATAATACGGGATTAGGTATATCGTTAGACGTAGCATTTCTAACTATCACGGAAAGAACTTAAGACAAAAGTTATCATTAATGAAAAACACGTCTAAATTTATACGAATTTCCAAATTCCCTGACACTAGGCTTCACTTTCAACATACGATGATCCCGGAAAAGGTTTGTCCCTCGTAGTTGAAATTTCACTCGGGAAAAAAATAAAATTAGATGATCTACACTATAATATAATATTGTTGAAACAAGGCAAAACAAAACAAATATTCACATAACTTTCAAATCAAGTCAGTAACAAGATTGTTTGATGTCTTTTACTATTTGAGTTTACATAAAATTGTTTCTGTATGCCATTTAAATTGCGAAATTCTAATCGATAGACTAAAATTACTTCCTGAATGAAAATATAAACTAAAGTTTCTCCTGTAATAGACAATGACGGATATACATAATTTATTTGTAGAGTTAATTCAGTACTAAATCCCATTGCTTCACGGTATCACACTAATGAGCGCAAGTTGATTGTGCGTACAACACCAACAATACAAATCCAACACTATATAGCGTGTGAAAAGTCTATCATTCACTTCTCTAGTTATTTACAACCCCGTAATAAACTCTTATAATATAGTAGTGTAGGCGGCGATTCATTCATTTATACCATTTCGCGATTTCACGAGAATGTATCTGTCTAAATAACGTACGATTACCTTTACTTTCTGCACTGTGAAACACGTAAAGTAAGCATGATGTGTGATGAAGCTTAGTCACTGTACACATGCATGTTTACCCGAACACACACACACACACTCCTACCAAATAAAGCCTCATAGCACATATGACGTAAATACCTGGACACCCGGTTTATTACACAGATACGTTGTAAATGTGCTAAATACCGTAACAATTATTCAAGCATACATTTATATATTAATTGTACATAAAAAGAGAGGAGTATTAATCGAACAAAATAGTACGGAACGGAAATTGAATTATGTTTTGTTTATAGACGAATAGATGGTTCTATGGAGATTGTTTCATTCAGCTGAAAATCCATTTATAACTGAGTATAGCGACGGTCAACCGTGTTGCTGAGATTTGACATCAAAAGAGGTTATGTCTACGTTAAGAGCGCATGGGAGTCGATGTAGCTAAATATCAAGTTTTTGTAATAACTTTCAGATACTGAACAGTATAAAAATGAACTTCGAAATCATTAGAAACACAGATCTCTTCAATAACTTGAAATGATATACATTGTCATTATTAGTCTTGGATTCAAAAATTCACAATCACGGGAACGCAGATGAAAAAAAAGAGCTTTTAGCGAGGGGTTTACAACTCGAAAATTTGGTGTACACCTGATTTCAGATTTCAAGATTTCAGGTGATTCCAGGTGATTTCAGGGATTTCAAGTGATTTCAGGGATTTCAAGTGATTTCAGGGATTTCAAGTGATTTCAGGAGATTTCAGGTGATTTCAAGTGATTTCAGGGATTTCAGGTGATTTCAGGGATTTCAGATGATTTCAGGGATTTCAGCTGATTTCAGCTGATTTCAGCTGATTTCAGCTGATTTCAGGTGATTTCAGCTGATTTCAGCTGATTTCAGCTGATTTCAGGTGATTTCAGGTGATTTCAGGGATTTCAGGTGATTTCAGGGATTTCAGATGATTTCAGGGATTTCAAGTGATTTCAGGTGATTTCAAGTGATTTCAGGTGATTTCAGGGATTTCAGGTGATTTCAGGGATTTCAGGTGATTTCAGGGATTTCAGGTGATTTCAGGGATTTCACCTGATTTCAGGGATTTCAAGTGATTTCAGGTGATTTCAGGTGATTTCAGGTGATTTCAGGGATTTCAGGTGATTTCAAGGATTTCAGGTGATTTCAGGGATTTCATGTGATTTCAGGGATTTCAGATGATTTCAGGGATTTCAGGTGATTTCAGGTGATTTCAGGGATTTCAGGTGATTTCAGGGATTTCAGGTGATTTCAGGGATTTCAGGTGATTTCAGGGATTTCAGGTGATTTCAGGTGATTTCAAGGGGATTTCACGGGATTTCATGGCAAGTGTATACCTGATTTCAGGAGTTGTTAACCCCTCGGCTTTTAGCTGTAAGCATACTTGTGACAATTATGGGATGAAAGTTGAATGAAGGTGAAATTGATATCGAATCATTCCGTGGCAACAGAATAAATGTGACATGAATCTGTGAAAGGTATATACAGAGATATTTCTATAGTCAAGATATGTAATGAATTCATATCAGATTAATATTGAACGCATAACTTTATATACCTTGTGTTGATTGTGTAAATACATTTTGTGCAGAAATTATGTATGATGCTTTGACACTCCTGTGATTTTTCAACATTGTTTGCTTCTGAAAACGTATGTGAAAAATTTAATTATAACATATATAATGTGATCTGAGAACTATATAACGTGTTTATTAAACACATTTTGAATAGAAAAACTAGAACATTCTGTTTGCATGAACGGAAGAACATAGGCCCATGTAATATTTCCAGAGTTGAAAGCGAAAAGAAGCATGTCGATCACGCATCTGCTTTTCATTTAAATTTAGAGTTCACTTGTAATAAATATTCAACAATAGTTTGAGCATATACTTCCATTTTTTGAAATAGTTACCAAATCATGTTGTTTGATCGTTCATATTGGTTTTTATTTCATATCCATTTTATATAGTTATATAGTTATATGTATATATAAAGTTCAATTCCAAAAAGTGCCGTTTTTGAACGGTTTCACTAATTCATCTGTATAGAAACAAGTATTGGGAAACAATTTCATCAATATTCCGATATTATCGCAAAATTTGTTCATATTGTATATTGTTCACATGATTATGTAAGATTTGAAGTAAAGAAAACGAAACTACTTCTTTGTACCACTTACATTTTTACAAAGTTTGTTCTCAGAATAACGTAAATTTTGAAGTGTTTGGAATAAGTCAATTTGAGCAACTTCTTCCATAAATCAATAACTAAAAGTTCAAAGTTGAATATTATGATATAGTAATAATAACAGTTTGAAAATCAAGGTCTTTTTCTTTACCTTATCCATGTTCCAAAACAAACTCATTGTGTATTCTTTCCTAACATAATCTGAATCACTGTTTTATTGTCTCACATAAAAACCAACCACTTTTGGGACGTTATTCCAGGACTGAGTACATTCCAGTTAGAATTGCAATTCTTTCATCTGCATTCGTTTACTATTGTGCTGATCGAGCAACGTGATACCTTGTATATCGACGAGCTGGTGAGGAAAACACATTACAGACAGTAATACTTTATATTCAAAATAACCGAGTCGAAACTGCTACTCTGCTGAAATAAGCAATCGGCACATTATAATATTGTAAGAGAGAAAGCTTATTCGAAATTCAAATTGACGTAACTTCATGAATTGATGGACTTTTTTCTTCTCAAGTTTTTGTGAATATACCATCCAAACAAGCTCAATCGAATCTCAATTACAAGAGTGAATATAACCTGTTTTGGTAACAAATATAATTAAAGGAAATCAACGGAAATCGTTCATGAAAAAATCACATCATTGCGTTGATTCTGACTAAAAACTGAAAACTACGAAGAGAAAAATAGATTGACGTTTTGAAAAATTCAGCCGTTACATTGGAAATTGGTTATACATATTTTCACACCTACCTTCTAGTAGGCCTACTGAATAGATGTTCTATAAATTATTTTCGGATCCGCGTGGTATCAGCTTCAATAAAATGTCCAGATCTTATTTATCACTAGATTGCGTCGATGAACCCAATATAAATATATAACCATCCCTCTTGATAACTGCTGAAATGTCCAAATAGTCAACACCCGACAATGAAAACCGTCTAAATCTCCATCTGGGAATGCGATCTTATAAGGAAGATCAAATCACAACCACAGAACCAACTAGAGGCTATGATGGCACTATAATAATTATAGTGATTATATATAATAATTAAAGTAATTATATATTATATATGATTGAGTACAATTATTGTACTAGTAGTATGTAAAGTACATGGAAATATGAAGCGTATAGCATTGCACTATGCGGTAAAGATTTGAGGGATGCCGGTGGGAAAGGTATAATATACAAGGTATGCCTTTGCGCATCGAGTACCTCACTATTGTACTGCTGTGACGTATGTATGTATGTATGTATATATATATATATATATATATATATATATATATATATATATATATATATATATATAGCAATGTTCATCACAGTGGATGACAATAATAATTGATGCTCTGTATATTATTATCAGGTGTACAGATTTATGTGATACAACATGTGTTTATAAGCCTTGAAGGATTTGATGGAGTTCAATGTTCACGGTACACGATCATACACATTATGAGGGTAACGCCATTTTCGTTTGAATTGAGAAAAGCAGGATAAAATGGTATGAGTAAATGACGGAAGCTAGTGAGATATTTGTTAACATTATTCGTTCATTTTATTGACGGTACAAAATTCTTGCGAGGATTTTTTTTGAAACTTGGTTGAAACTTATTCATTTCATGGCAAAAATATTCTCATCTGGAAAGGGAGTTGAGAAGGAGGGGAAGGGGTTAATTTGTTGTTGAAAATTCGACTTTCTGTTGACAATATTGAGCAACATTGATTTTTTTTTAAATTACATATAGGCCTATTACGTATATATTATCTCATTTTCATATTTTAATTTTGTATATGTATATATATGTATATATAAATATTATCACTCCTGATTCCGAAATGATATATAACTTACATATTCATATATTCTTATATTAATTGTATCCACGGTAGAAAAATGCTGCTACCGACATCACAGACACAAATATCGGCTTTATCTGCGCATAGAGCTTCGATACTACTAGGTCACCATGATTGTTCAGAACGAGGTAGGTGTGTACGATAGGAGACGCCACTGCATTGTCCAAAAACTTCAAATACTCCACTATGATTATTCAGAACGAGGTGGATATGCACGATAGGAGATGAAACTGCAATGTCCAAAAACTTCAAATACTTCACTATGATTGTTGAGAACGAGGTACAGGTATGTACGATAGAAGACGCCACTGCAATGTCCAAAAACTTCAAATACTTCACTATGATTGTTCAGAACGAGGTGGATATGCACGATAGGAGATGCCACTGCAATGTCCAAAAACTTCAAATACTTCACTATGAGAACGACATGTTATTAGGGCTTACTTGAGTTTACACAGTTCTTCTGTCAGTAGGCTACCTTCCGTCATGGATACTAGTTCCGCCCGCGTGGCTTAGTCAACTATCGCATATAGATGGCGGTAGAAACTGAAGTCAGAAATGTTTCTGAAGTAACATATCATCACTCCATCACCCGCTCATTCACCCGCTCACTCGAACCCCCGTATTAACTAGCCGTCTGTGGGGTCGTTAAGCAACATCAAAATGAAAAAAATGGGTGCTTGTTTAGGCCTTCTATAAAATACCAAGTTTCGTGTATGGTACCAAAAGGTATGGTGACCACATTTATTGCACTCCAATTATTGGAAAAAACTTGTGCTCCGACATTCGAAGAAATAAATCCGATATAAACATTGAAAATATCAATCAATATCAAAAACAAAATGAAAAACGAAATTTGTGATCAAGTCTTGTTATTGGAAACGTATTCCCAAGAAGATGATCACGGTTTAGTTTACTTGCAATGATTACAAATATATACTCAATTCTACCGTTCAGCTTTGGTCTTACTCTTGTGTTTCACTAAACCACATTTTCTCCACAAATAGCACTGTAGTAATGCATTTTAGGCTATAATAACCCCCAGAATTGCAAAGATGGCTTTGCAGGATGAATAAAAAAATTGTTGTATAGATTATATTCAGATAAAAATATATTATCAATATCATGAATTCTTTGTATTTTCTTTCACATAAATTCTCTCTTATTAAATTACTTCAGCTTCTGCGTAATAAAATGTGTAATTGGTTCATGCTATTGTCATCACTTTCGATGAAAAACAATTAAAATCACATTTGTATGGAATTGCACGGTAAATATGACAATGTGTTTATACTGGGTGTATACTCTCTTTGTGAAAAAAAAAATACGCAGTACAATTTTCAACCTTAATTATGTGCTAAAAACACAAATCAATTCATTCCACTCCAACAATATTTGTTCTAATTAATTTATTTTTGCGTTTTACTTCGAAATATAACGTGATAACTATACTATCCAGACTACCTTCACCTCTACTATTCGCCATGTCCCTATGAAAACAAATATGTTTCCATTAAAAATAATTTTTTACTGTAGGCCTACTGTGAAACAATGTAAAAGTGCCACATATTTTCGATAACAACCTAAAATAATGAATAAACGTAACAAAACATAAACATAGTCAGAGTTTCAAAGTAAGTATACTAAATATTTACGGCCATATATGAGCATTTTGTTTCATGTTCGCTACTTATGAAGTAAGTGCAATTGAAGATTTGATGAGAAAGTTAATTGATTCTATGCGACGAAACCAGAGAATAGAATTAAAATCACATATCAATTTAAAAACTTGCATTACATACACTTTTCCGAATTACGTACGTTCCATGATGAATTTGTTGTGTTACTAAAATTGAGATACAAAGTTTGTCGAGTCATAACCTGTGATTAGAAAAAGGTTATAAACAGTGATTATCAGGAGGTCATAATTTTCAATTGAAAAATAAATCATCTGCAATGGTCCTTGATTGCGAAGTATTCACAGTCACATGGTGCACAATGATAAATGACATGTGTCATTTGCTCTGACATGTTTGGTGATTGGGCCACCGATGCTTGCAACAATAGAGGATGGAAACATTTCATCAGGATATACGGGGGAACAAAAACACACATTCGGTGATAGAGACATATTATTATCATCACGTGTGTGTTTGAATAAAATGTCAAAAAGCCAAATAGAAATCAATTACGTGTTCTATCGCTATACGGTGATATGAATAGGATACTTTCAACAAGTTAACAAAAGAATTCAAACCGAATGGATTAGAGTGGCTAGAAGCCTGGGAAAATGCTACTATTAATTCACAGAACGTGTAATCCTAAAATTATTAATTAGAACTTATTCAAACCAAACTACTCGAATCAGTTTTTCTTTCAAGATGAAATGAAGAAATCAATTGCTTAGATAGATGCATATGATGTATACAAATAATAATATTCAATGCTTTCCCACCAGATCTTAACGATCGGTATGTTTGTTGAAAAAAGCATATAACACGATTGAAGCGAAATGCTATCGAATTACATCGAACAGATTTATTTTAATCCACCTGTACTCAAACTGAAACTCGATGTTAAATGATTACTTCATCTCTTTTATGACGTACTAAGTACTCGTCCATGCATTCTCCCTTTTCCAAGTCGTCAATATTATGTAGCCTGTAGAAGATCTTCCATCTACTACACCCCCATAGCACCTCATACCACCTCGTACTACTCCTCATCACCATGCTAAGCAAATCACTTGAGCAATGTGCAAGTTAAACAGTAACGTTCGAACCTTTTGAAATGTCAACTGGTGGGGGTGGTAGAATGGGCGCCTGCCTTCCTTCCCTCTATATAGCCCGAAAGCTCCCCCTCCCTCTAGTTCCTTCTGCTTGGTACAAACACAATGCTTCAAAGATGGGGGTGTGCGGGGGCATAGGGGGAAGGGATATTCTTTATAGGAGAGTTTAGAAGGAGTTTCACATCCATCTTGAAAGCTTTAGTATTTTCATTGGAAGTTTAAAAAACCTGTTTGTGACTGTTCAGGAAATTACAGAAGGGAAGTTTACTTCAATTACATTCTTCAATTGGATTTAAAATGACAGAACTGAAGATAATAATATGATTTTCAGGCCAATTTGTTCTCGAATGTCCCTTGTTTTATGCCTACTGACAAAAAACATATGTATAGCGTCTGACAGACATATTAATTAAGTTCAATTGGATAGAAGTATATTAAAAATTGGTTATGATTCTGACATACTCCTTGTTATAGCAAATAATTCGAACTCTTTTGTTTCAAACAGAAAAGGAGATTTCTTTTTACGGCATCAATTTCGAACAAAGTTTTTGAAATGATAATTTAATAGTGGTCTATTCAATTCACATCACCAATGATTTTGGTATATGACAACTTCAATATATGCATTAACAGTACATTATGTCATTATTCAAAGTTAAAAAGTACTGCCGTGGATTATTCAATGTGGTAAATACCTTCTGCAGAAACAGCCGAGTGTCATTAAGGTAAGTAACTAAAAAGCAGAATCGTCCGTTCCTACCAAGAAGGTATATACTCTTGAGATTCGCATGTTTCATTATGAAACCCAACTAGTATCATGCAATCGCATGAGGATACGTACGAGACGTATTATAGAGGTATATATCACAAAATAACCTAGATAAAGGAAACATAAAATAACATGAAAGGGTGGACTAGAGTGCATGGCTCTAATAGTTCCCCCGGAGAATTAACCATGGGTTAGTTGTGACTAATTAGCTCTAGTATGAGAATATAATTATCCGTAATAGGCTTGCAAATGTAATTTCATGTTGATGTTATATCCATTGCAATACGTAGATGTTTTAAAAGGTTTCCACTGCACTAGACTTATGTCATGGTCGAAAACGATGAAACTTCAAACTTCTACGGAAATCGGGTTTAAATCCCCAAATAAGACGGAGTTAACCCCATTTCATTCGTTATTGCAGACCCATATACATATTCCCGTTAATGGTGCCGTTTACAATGAAAAGGTGGTAAATTGAACGGTGCATGTTGGAAGAAACCATATTTTTCGATTAATACACCTATACGAGAATACTTGAAAAAAAGTCTACGTTTGACTGATTTATGAATTACTGATCATGTCGAATAGTTGCTTACAGTCTTCAATCAACTTGGCATGTACTTGAATTCAGATTATCTGCAGAGGTTTACAGTTTTTTAATAATTCTGAGCGAACAATTAAAAACTTCTGTAAAATTCTAATTTGACATTCATCTCAATTAAAATATCAAGCTGGATTGTTAGTGACAACTAATGTAGATTAGAGAATAACACTTATTCGACAGAATCTCACACAAGGACATAATGTCGAGATAAGTGTAAGGAATTCTCAGAGAACATCGCAACCCTGGAAATGGATTTCAACCAATAATGACGAAATTGTATTCCTGATTCAGAGAAGACCTGAAACCATGCATCACATCAAGTTTAGAGATAGTAACTGATTTTGACGTCATGAAGAAGGTATTACTGTATCTATATCTGTAAGGAAACATGAGAAGAATCTAGTGATCTGCGTCACGACTCAGAAAAAATACCGTATCTTGGAGGACAAATGAATCAATTACTATTTCTGAAATTGAGATGGTAAATTTGAAATTTTCTCCAAAATCAGGAGAATAAATGTCCTCATTAATAATAAAATCCAGTTTTGGGGTTGTGATGTCCTTTGATTCGAGAAGATACGTATTTTTAATGAGCATACAGTGATATAATTGTAAGAGAGAATAAAAGTATAAGTTAAAGTTCCATCTAGTTGTTCATGTAGAATACTGTTGAATACTGACAGCGTGTTTTATACAACAGAACGAGAGATAAATAATAATGAATGCAATGCAACGCAAGAAATATGCCCCATCAATAGTTTTACTTTGGTATTAATTTGTGTTTAGTTTGTTTAATTGGCAGGGGAGAGTTGTGATTATTACAGATGGGTTATGCCATGGTAAGCAGAAGCCATTCGTTTTTTGTTAATTAGCCTCCGCGAATGTAAACAAGAAACACACAAACCACGAAATGCATTGTTCCAGCGTTGTATTGAACTATACTGATTGAGCATCAAACGGAAATAGATTATTATCAATTTTCATATATATATATATATATATATATATATATATATATATATATATATATATATATATATATATTTATATATATATATATATATATATATATATATATAAATATATATATATATATACATATATATATATATATATATATATATATATATATATATATATATATATATATATATATATATATACAGGCTCAATCACGATTGTTTCATTAATTTCGCTTTGAATGTTTCAATTTTGCATTTCTGAATTCCGACTTACCTAACTTGGCTGTAGAAGTAGGTCAAGACTTTGTGTTCATTTGTGTAACAATATAGGTGCCATTATCGTCAAGTGTCCTCGCTTTGAACAATCACGTCACCTGCACCCTTACGAATTACCACCCTTAGGCTAGACGCTAACTCCCACAAACGAGATGCTGAACACTCTCGAGCGCCCCCGACTCGGCCTCACTTGCTTCCCCGACTTCTGGTTAGAAACAGGGCCGTATTAAGGCCCAGGCCCACGGGAGCTGGGCCTAGGGGCGGGCGGTAAATTCTCATGGGGTTGTGAATTCTTAAGTGGCGTCAGTCCCTTAGAAATCGAATAATACGTACTGATATACATAAAAAAGCGTATATTTTTGTATAATATTCATTCACGTTTCGATATTGAATTTTGACAAATAAAATCTCTCCGGAAATAATCAAATACTCACTGTTCGGACTAGAAGTGGCCGTGATAATAGTGTACGATATTCTACCATTGTTGTCGACAGTTGCCCATTGTTGTAGTTAGTTGATTTTGAGCTCTGAGTAGGATCATTGTGGACAGATTAGTGATGGGAATAATAAAGCGCTAAGTACGTTCAGATTCAAATTGTTTTACTGTGGCTCATTGATAGAACCAGAAGACAAAATACTATCTATGCATATATATATATATATATATATATATATATATATATATATATATATATATATATATATATATATTTGTGTGTGTAGGGCCTATATACTCATATAATGCATTAGCTGTTATTCGTTCCGTGATGCACAGTTCATTCAACGTATTTTTAAACGGAAACACACTTCCATTTACCGTATATAAATAATGAGTGGTAAGGGAATTTGCCAGCTCGAAATCGGGTATCTATGTGTTCGTATAATATTGAAATAAAACAGCGCTGGAATAGGATGGATTATAATGTATTATTTCTGTATTTACTAATCGACATGGGCTATGGCGGAAATTCGCTAAGCAGTTTGTCGGAAAAAATATAAAGAAGAATTATAAGAGATTTAGTGTAAGAATATATTCAGATTATAATGATACATATAATAATGTAGAAATCAGATTAAATGTATGACATGAATACAAATATAACGTTTATATTTGATTGGTAGATTCTATTGTATGTTTGATAAGGGTGGAAGTGGGAGAAAATGTTTCATCTTACATTAAAAACCATTACTGATAGAATAAGTTAGGTATGTTGTATTGGTGCTCAACATTGCACTGTAATGATAACTATGTATAGTTAATGAGGTGATGAGATGAGGAGATGGATGTTCACATGGGAGGGCAAGTGGCGATGGAAGCGGGACCATCTCGACACTCATCTTGTCTGTAAAGACTGCAACCACGAAAATACTCCGTGAAGATGTACGGTAGAGGGGATCGAACCGAGGCTCGATACTCCCTCGTCTCTCGGTCATGTGGAACAAGCGCGTTGTACCAGTGCCGGTAATTAATATAAAATGACAACCGAATTATATTACTGTGATAAGAATTGAGAAATTCCCGGACTTATCAATTTACTTCCAGCATCACCTGGCTGCATGTACACTGGAACCAAAAGTAAAAGTTCGTTTCCTCTCCGTCTGATACCCGTTGAATCACATGTAATATCACAAAGTTGACTCTTTAATCCAGGTGAGAAAAGGACTATTACTTGTGGTTAAAGTTGTACACCTCTCATACTTCAACCCTTATGCTGGCCTTCCATACCTGCGTTATTCGGATTGCGATATCGGATGTTGAAGATCGGACCAATCAGGGACGAGTCCGATGCGATTCTCGATTATTGAGCTCGGCTCTACTTTTTGCGATTTCGGATTGCGATATTACCGGAAGTTGTGTGTGTTTCTTCTTAATTCATATTGTACAGTCTCTTTATCCCAGCTCTAAAGTTATTTATATGTCTAAACACATGAGGCTCTATATCTACTCTTAAGATGGCAGTCTGAAAATCGCATTACGAAATCGGATTCCGGTGTCCGAATCGCATACCGTTTAGTATGAAAGCCCAGCTTTAGCCGGGCACTTCATTGCCCTTAACAATAAACCCGATAACATTGAGCGCGAGAAATGGAATAGAAATGGAAATACACTGCTTGGTTCTTCGTCCTTGACGACAGTCGAACCTCTATTTCTTACTGGTATCAAAGAATACTAAGAATCTTCAAACGTAAAGTTAGTTCATGTTTATGTTCGAAGATTGTTTTCAGTCCATCCATTATCGGCACAAGTTTCTCTCAATAATAGGAGAAAACACTGCACACACACTGCACAGACCTGGCAATTCTTGTAGCACCGTAACGGGCATCTTGAAGACTAAATTGATATAACTTGAGCACAGTGCGAAGTGCTATGAAGATAAATGTGAAAATAAATATATGCACGGACATATATGTTTGAGAAATGTACAATACAAATCCAGTTCTCAGACTTCAAGATGACGTCACTCAAACAAACTAGAACATGAAGATAGAGATGGCATCAACCCGGGTAGACGGAAGAAGAGTAACCTCAGTCATGTCCAACAATTGCGCCGCGACGCCAGGATGCCGAAACGGAAACTTTCTGATTGGATTTCGTTACCAACCAGGACGGAAAAACTGGGCTAACGTGTCACTATATGCATCAACTTGTTGGTTATGTCAGGCTATGATTTGTTTGAGGACCCAGACCTCACTTTTTTTGTTTTTTGATTTTTGCTCATTTTTTTTTCTGAATTGTGACAAATATATGGATATGATTTTTTTGAACAAATTCATAATATTTTGGTTTCAGGGATTATTTTCAGTTACATGCCAGTGCTATTCCAATAGGCTTAGGCCTGCTACGCCTGAATTCTCACTTCTCAATGCCCGTTATCTCAGAATATTATTTTTTAATTTTAAGTAACCTTTATCTCAGGATTACTTCGACCAAATCTTAAAAAAAAAAATGAAAAAGATTCGTGCATGTATTATAAAAACTTGAGGCGAGATAATTCGTGATTGGACAACACATCAGAGTACTAAAAATATATGAAACCAATAAAATGTCATAAATCCTGAGAATTTGCAATTTTTGGAATAAAAATGTTGAAAATCATGGAATAATTTTTGTAATCAAAATCGCTTCACCAAAGTTCAGACAAAGATCTGAAGAACATGGAGAAACAATTAATATGTTTTTTGAACGAAAACTTCCTGATAAAAAGGTACATTCACTGGCTCTTCACTGAATTCTAACACACACTCATTTTCAAATAATTCTTGGATTGAAAAACGCCACTATTTTGTGCCCCAGATTGCTATACACGTCTCCATATCGGTACCGCGTTCATCCCTGCAGTCAATCACTGACTCTGATAATATTCAGTCAACCATAATTTTTATGTTCCATTTACATCATGAATTTCCTAACGTGAACCTATAAAAATAAACAAGGAATATTCAATAAACGACGTATATTTGAAGTCATCAACATAAGGGGGTAGAAGCGAGCCATTCAATGCAATTAAATTCTCAATATTATGCTTATCAAACTTGGGAATGAACCATACGTAGTTTACTCTTGAATTGTGTATATAAAGCAATTGCGGTGGTATGTACTGCATGAACTACATGGAGCGTGGTTCATTATAGTCTTTTGCATAGTGCACTTTTCCCCCATAGCATACCAATATTAACAATAAAGCCAGCCGAATACAGCCATTGCATTCGTACTGTTCCATTGAAATTTAAATTGAAAATATGACGTAAATTGGTCAACTGGAATTATTATATTAGTCAATAAAAGCCGTATCTAAACTCTGGCATGAATAAATAAGTGATAAGTTTAAATATTCACCCTGTTTAAGCGTCCTATATTGACATACAAAATTTGAATAGATGTATGCTTAAAATCTACGCAGTCCTCCATCTTCTCGTCCTCCATCTTCTTTTCATTTATGGTAATATCTAATTTATTTTCTAATTAAGTTATTCATCCAAACATACTGGAAAAGCTATTTTTTGTATGTTGCAAAAAAGAGCTAATGAGCGGGGATGAAATGTAAAATTTCCTCCACTATTCTTCTCTCGAAACAATTGTTGGTAACAATTAATTTTGCATGAGGTCATAATTGAAAAACAAATTCATAGAATCAACATATTTTTCAAGTATATCTCACAATTCTATTCTGAAAATACCAGACATTTTTATCCAGCTTAAAATATCCTCAAAATCCATTATCGTCATCGACCAAAGATTACAAATGGAGGCGAATGTATAAACTATTTTATTGGAACTAATATGAATTCATAAATCCATCTCATGGAAGCAACATGAATCACGTCGTTGACTCGTCATAAAACTGCAATATTTTCATTCATTCGTGATAGCACACTAGAATAATTAAATATGTTTCAATATTTCATATCACTACGGGCATTAATGTTATAGACATACGTATTCATTTAATTCAACAATTGCAATATACCATCCTACTAATCCTGTAATGGCATATTTTCTTCAAAATGAAATTTGGTGAGATACAGTAATAAAGTAAAACGATTATATTCCCTGGCGGTCTGGGATCTGATGGTTTTTATGTTGTTTTCGATGAGATTGTTCCTGGATTCAATACCTTGGGAGCTCCCTAGGGAATGAGCATAGAAGCTTTCTCAAGCGACGACGGTTACGTTTGTTCCCTAGATAAAAGCAACTTGATTAGTAAGACTATTCTAAAGCTCAACGTAAACAACCAACGTTTCAAGTGCTCGCCAAGATATTGCCATAGGCTAAGGTGAATTGTCAGGCAAAACAGGGAGGGTATTCTTTTTTTAACGATTTGTTAATGATGCCGTCTCTTTTTTCTCATCTTTTAATATACTCATTGAATATATTCACATGTAAGATCATGTAGTAAAACTATTAAGTGCAAAGAATGCATATTCCAAATACCTTCTGTGAACATTGTTAACGTTGTACATAGATATACAGATATTGACAGAGAAGAAAAGTTCAGGACGAAATGAAAAGGAATGCTATGTGTTTTTTTGTGTGTATTTATTGTGTCACAAAGTATATTAATTATTCATATATAAATCAACAATAACATTGAAAACACCAGTGTATAAAGATGATATATAAGGCATAATTGTTTGGCTTATATGGCTAAGATATACACTGCTAATTTTTTAATGTATAAACAAAACATGTCATGAGTACTTTTCTCATCAACGTTTTACTACACCAGTCAAATCTATAGTCGACATAATGAACTATGAACACATAGCAATCGTATGTGATTTCCAATTCTATGGAGTTAGCAGAAGCAAAACTGTACTAAATTGGACCAAAGCTGAAGCAAATATGGAAGTATATGCACAGATTACAAAAATATAATCCTAAATCTATGTATGCCATTGAATTTTATTTTTTATGGGTTCACATCCATACTAGAATGGAATATAATATCCTCTCTGAGCAGTAGTATATTATTATATGATATAAAGCGGAATGATTTAGTATTGTGAGTATATTATTACTCCCACCTATTGCATATTCGAGTAAGATGTTCAAGAAAAGTATGATCAACACTGTTCAGCTAACGGTTGACAGTTTCACAAAGTGAATTGCTTGATATTGGTCAAACCAGTGAGGAAGATGTTCTCTGTAGTGGCCGGTGCAGCTGGAACAAGAATTGAAGAGGTCGTTCAAAAGAGTGCATATAGTGAAGGAAATGTATTGTAACTTGCATTACTGATTGATTGACGACCCCACTAACAGCTAGGTTATACGGGGGTACGAATGAGCAGGTGCATTATGAATCTATGAAGTAATGATAACTGAAAGGACGTTCACAAAGACCCATGCCTTATGCGGGAGTCAAACCCACGTCCAACGTTGACTTCAGTTTCTGAAGCGGTGCTTCAGCTGACTGAGCTACCAAGTCGGCTATTGTATCACTTTTGAGTAATATCATATAATAACATAATCCAATTTCAATGTATGTAGTAATATATAGACACAGGCCTAATTTGAGATTAAATCCAGTATCTATAGCCAAGCCTTTAAAAGTGTTTTGAACTTTATCAGATATGATTTATGTTGTCTACTCTTCTGAAAAAAATCGATAAATCAATGAGAAATGAAAAAAGTTGACAGATTAAAAAGTTTCCATGGGAGGATTAAAAAATAGCTGATAATATTATTGTTCGGAAATATTGGAATAAATAATGGATTAGAAACTGAAGATTTGAATTTCTAATTCTAAATAGGTAAATATTATTTTATTTCATCTCAACTCAACAGAGACATCGATTGTATGCAAAGTATTCTGACTTACTCATGTCGTACCAATCCTCTTTGTCGCCTGCGTCTTTACGGGCAGAATCCAGGGCGTACCTTACGGCGAATATGACAACGACACTCATGCAAAGTGGAGGCTCACCAGTAGCTGAAAAAACGTATAAATATCAATATTCGTATTCATTTGATCAGAAATCTAGCATTGCATCAACTATGATAATGATATGTTGATGACACAAGTTCACTTAAGAGCACAAAAATTGTGATTCTTTTAGATTCCCTAAAACTACAAGTCAATACCACTACCAGTCGAACAGATAGTAGTGTACTTCGAAATATTGGTTTCAGGATCTCTATGATTGTAACCACAGAGTTCCTGAAACAAGTTCGAAGGCTGGCTACTACTAACTTTTCGACTAGTATTGACTTAGGGACTCTGAAAAAATATCTCATTTTTTGTGCTATCAAGTGTACTCAGTTATGTTTCAACGACTACTTCCAACATCAACTTTCTCAACAAAGTAAAGTCGAAGAAAAATTAATCGAAAAAAAGAGAAGTATTGAAGAAGAAGAAGATCGAATATTTCTTTTCCGCACTACAGATGCATGAATTATCTAGAAACCTATCAATTGAGTTTACTTTGTGTTGATACACTTTCTTGTGATAAGATCGCCCTTGTGATACCCCTTTCGCACGATCCCACCGTCACCATTACCTTCAGTCATTGGAAAACCATGACTTGTTTTTCATTCGCTGATATTAATCAAAATTATACAACTCCCATTTAACCATAAAAATCCCAAACACACTTCGTATGTATTGAATACGAATCACTGACTCATGCTAATCAAGATGCAAACTCATCATAATTATTCATTATTTTGAATTAAATGTCTCAATATACTTCAGTAACATATTGTACAGTGTTTTATATAGATATTGTCATGAGGATTCAATGGAGACAATACACATATTATTATTATTGTTATTATCAACATTTTGTTTTACCCTTAGAGCGTAGTACACCAGTTGGATTGGGTGCATTTCGCCGGAGCTGGATGCGGAAGTCGATCGGAATATCCTTAGCGCCCGGTGGCTTGTAATTCTAGAAGACAAAGCAATCAGATTATAGTGTTAGGAGAACACTAGGAATAGTTTTAGTGGAAGATAACATGCAAGCAGGATTACGCAAATCTTTTCATCCGAGAGAGTATTAAAGCTTGACATATATATATATATATATATATATATATATATTTAATCACAAGGATTCTCTCAGACCATTAGATATACTGACTTACCCATGTGCGATTGGTCAACAATTGACCAGTTTCTGGATGGAAAACTAGGTTCTCAGTTAACCAGTATCCTATACCCATGACGAATGCTCCTTCCACTTGACCGACGTCAATCTCAGGGCTCAAACTTTTACCAGCATCTTCAAGAATATCCACACGAAGTATCTGTCAAGAGAACATCAGTGTATTACGAGACTGTGAACAGACTGTATTGGCTCGATCTCATCTTTACATAATTTTTTTTAATTGTT
Organism: Brachyptera putata; assembly: GCA_907164805.1. Lineage (NCBI taxonomy): Eukaryota > Metazoa > Arthropoda > Insecta > Plecoptera > Taeniopterygidae > Brachyptera > Brachyptera putata. The sequence continues at coordinate 52,459,581 of OU015463.1, forward strand.
TTTAAAAACATGTCCCACATCAATTTCTTGAATTGATGTATTATTTATAGTATACATTCCGGAAATGTTCAACATTCAAAGTTTTTAGAAACAGACTTAAGTGTAACAATTACACTCAACTTCTATCCTCCACTTGTAAATATTCTCCAAAATTACCCCTAACAACTTGAATCCAACAAAGTAGGTCTATCTGAAAACAATAATACCGTCGGTGTTGTAGGCCTACATTTGTTTATGTGTATTTGTAGTGTTTCGTACGAACCAAGATAATATGCATGGTGTGGCGTTGGTTGCTTTGGGGTTGTTTGTTCACAGTGGACAACTTCAAATGTTTCAAAAGGCTTAAGAGGCCAAGCACGGTGCAAATGTAGTAATTCATTTTCATTTTTTCCATGTTCACGATCATTGAATGAAAAAGTATATCAATTTCAATATGATTTTATGCTCTTGGATAATACGATATTCTATTTCTGTGGAATCAATCAGATTGAAGATATTATGTCAATGAATACTAGGAATGTGATAAAATTCATTGAGATATTATCTTAAACTGATCGAATTAAAAAATGAAGAATATCATATTAATTAAAGAGCATAACATCATCTTGGAATTGATATACTTTTCATTCAATCACAATTGTTCGTGAACATATAAAACGATAGTAGCGATGAATTTCTCTAATCGTATAAGCACCTTGCAATATGCACCCCCCTGAATTGACCTCCTTAAAATAACTTACTTGTTGTTGTCCTGTAAGGAGGTCGACTTCCACTTCAGCAATCGTCACGCCCCAGATATTGTAGTTCTTAACATCATCCTTTGAGGTGAACCTATACATAATTCCAACATTATTGTCTTCAAAGACAAATATCATGACAAGTTTTTCATATCTTACACTCATTGCAGTTCTGTCATTATAAAATTACATTAGATTATCTTCAATTCTTACACTTATTAAGTTCTGATTCTTATGGATGTTTATGTTAGAAATCGAGGCCCGACTTTAGATTGATTAGAACATAAAAATGTAGTCTCAAAAGCGAGCAGCGTTCGAAACGAACTCGATTGTTCGCTTGGTCAATCACGCACCGAGTTGATGTATACTCGCGACGACAAGAGGTGGTCGATCAAGTCACATTAAAATGCATCCAAAAAACAAATTATCTACATTCAACGTGAAAAAAATGACAGAAAATGTACATTCTCACTCGAAGTACGGTCTATGACAAAATTAAGAGCTAAGAAAAGCGTAGATTTTATCTGAGATTCGAGTTTCAAGAAAACATTCTATGTGACCATTGAGTGTATACGTGCGTTTTGCATAATTATGTTTTGGCGTGGGTATAGCTGTTTTCTTTGGTGACAAAATGGAATCAAAATAAAATTAAATTTTGAAAACTATGGTCGCGAGAGTACACGGTGTGGCAGTTCGCCTAGCCTCTTGAAGGTGAAAGCTGTGGAGAGACGAAACATTCTATCGGGTAAAAACCCTTTGCAGATCCTTGCTCACATCTGGAACAACTGTATGCATCTCTAGTATACTTCCTGTAGTGATATTATATGAATTAGCGAAAACTTACATGTAAGTTTCACACAGGTCGATGTCCTGCTTGTGTGCAGCTTTTACAGTCTGCTGCCAAGTTGGGTTCTCCAACTTTTCTTTCACTGGTTCAAGTCTTTTCAGAAGTTCTTTGCAACACATCATGGCAGCCTAAAACAACGACACTGAAGATTATGCAGAACAGATGCATACGGGTACAAATGAGGAGAAAGGGAGTTGCCGATATATATATTTTTTTTAATAAAGGATGTAAATATTCAACAAGTAAGAGAGGATACATTGTTTCTTAAATTCAGCTGAAACAAGCAATTCTATTTTGTTGAATATTAGTCCTGATGAAACTTTAGAATAGTAGCCATGACTATGTTTTACTATAATTCATTGAAAAAGCCGTATCATGATGAGCGCATTCAATCGAATTATAGCTCATTCGTGATTTTTATTCGAATAAGTGAAATAGATCGCAAATTGAGTCAGTACATTTTCAGATTGTATGAGTTCGACAGTATTTAATACTTGAAAAAGCATGTACTCTGATTCAACTCACTTCCATCATCTCTGCTAGGGGTTGAGAAAAAATCGCGATAATTAACGATTAACTTAGGGTTGGTATAAGAGGGTGTAGCCATAGTAACAACTAGGACAAGTATTTCAACCAACCGCGCAATTAAAAAATTGGGCATTCTGGAAAGTCGAACAATTTTTTTAATATCCAACATGCCAAAGTCATCTGTTCTGATTGAGTTCCTACGCGCCCATACAACACGCTAGCTGTTTTAAATATGGTTTGTCCAAAGCGGTAGTGATCAAAATAGAATGCATGTCGCACATTTGACAATTAATTTGAAAATATCAATGTTTATAGCGATAACGAGTGAGAGTTGTTGACAAAAAAGGTTATAATTAGGTTTCTGTTTCAAAAATGAGGGAAGTGTGACCCACATTGGAACGAACAGTAGCCATAGCCATTAGGATGGGCAATCAACTGAATTATAAATCACGGGAATGTAAATGAATATGTCCTATAATACGGTTCATAAACCTACAAAGCTATGTTTTTTTTCGATGATATTTTGGTTGAATCACGATTGTCAAACATGTAGCCAATTAGGAAGTGATGTTTGAAGAAAAGGATTGTTATGAATGAGTGGAATATAATTATGTCATTATAATAATATCCAGTTTTTGATGACTTTCATTATAGAGTGGGCCCATATATGAGGTTATGTACGAAAATCGAACAGCGAGATGTGAACTATGCAGAGCATGCAGGTGAGCTAAAAGGATGAGAACATATTTACATGTATATTACAGTTGATTTTATGTATTTCTCCCATACACTTGACCTATATTTGCATATGGACTCGAACCCATATTTTCGCATATACAGACTCGAAAGTACGCTCTTAAATTGAAACCTATATCTTTGTATAAGCCTACAAGTAGCACTTGGACGTTTTTTGTACATAGAATTGAATCTATATTTGTGCACCAATTTTAAAACATCAGTACAACTAAAAAAAGTACCCTTTTTCTTTTAAATGAATCAAGAATCCTCTTCAAGACAGTACCCCAATTGAAGAGCAGATAAATAATAATTGGTTAGCTAAATTCACAGTCTCCAACTCACATATGAACAAACTTCACTAGCCACACTGCCTCCTGTGACGATGCCATTCGGTGCCGTCAAGTTGTTGCTGGGCTTCACACTGACCGACGTCAATGGGATACCAAGAATATGGGCAACCACTTGGGCGACTTTTGTGTTGATACCTTGCCCCATCTCTATACCACCGTGAGCCACAGCGACCGTACCATCGTGGGCGTAGATCGACACGATAGCGTGGAAGTTACCCCAGAAGGAGAATGGGTAAGTCATGGGTACCAGAGCAATGCCACGTTTCTTCCAGCGATTGGCCTGGAAGAAAGAAATCGTCATTTTGTGAATGATTAGCCTGGGAGAAAGGAAATGAAATTATATGATACAAACAAATGATATGATAGGGATTGATCAATCAAAAAAATACTAACTGATGTTAGTATTAGAATTATTGTTATCAAAATTATCATCAATCTTTGATTTATGTAGGCCTGTATGTGGTGTGATTGCACTGATATTCAGATGAAAATTTGTACCTGTATGTGTGAGTTGTACGTGTGTGAATAAGGGTGAGTGATGGTACAACAGTATTCTGGTCAGTGGTGAATTGAAAAATAACCATTCTTCAAAGTTTTCTGCATTGAATTTCCAACAAACCCGAATTCAACCATTCATCCACTGGATTAATTTTCCATCATCCACTACTTACTTTATTGAAGTTATCGACAGCAATCTTCCTCTCATCATAGTTATTAGCTTCTTTGTGCTCTTTGATCAGCTGGCCCATCGGATTATTCTCATCCACCTTCAGATTCTTGATACGCACTTCAACCGGATCCTTCTTGACCACTCGAGCAATGTGCTCCATCACATGTTCGATCATCGCAATACCTTCTGTCGAGGCTGGAGCACGACAATACGTGTTACTTGCAGTATCGGTACGGACAGCCTTAGCCGCGATTGTCCACGTGTCGTCTTCGTAGCAACTGGTCATGTGTTCGATACTCAATGGCACCACTGACTCGTTGAAAGTCCAGCCAGAGTTCTGATAGAAGTCAGAGTCCATGTATTTGATGACGCCTTCGTCGTCAACACCTACCTGTAAACACGTGAAGTAATTGGTGTATTTTAGTCGAGGAGATATAGAATGATGAGTAGTGATCTGTTGGAATGGTGGTCATGTTTAGAAGCTCAATTTTTAGTTTTCGTATAATCAGAGATGGAAATGATGTGAAGAAAATTTGAAGTAATGAAGGTATTGGTCAGTATTACTACTAGGTCAACGTATTTTGTGTACTCGTCTGTAACAGAATAAAGATAATCAGTAGCCTATAATTAGAACATTTGAGTAAATCAACGTATGTGTGATTCAACTATAACTGCTTCTACAGGGAAATAGTGGGACTGCTCCGAATAGCCAGAATAAACGTCACTCAAAAAAATCTCAAAACCACACTAACGATCTTTCATTAGATAGTGTGTTGTATATTTCATATTTGTGACTGTAATAGGAATACCGGAGCTGAAAAGTCAAAAAATCACAGTAGAAATATAGCAAACAAATCTTTCCATGTTTTATATTAGCTTCGTCATTTATTAACTTGAAAAATCTGAACTATATTAATGTTGTGTATATCGAATACACCATAAGTGATTGCGAGCCGAGGCATGAATGGAGTGTAAAGTAAATATGTTATATTTTCCCTTCATAATCGACTGAAGTGAGCTTCAATTGGAACTTCGCAGAAATACTTGATATAAATGTTTTCGTTGACTTCAGAAAATAGCACGAGTTCACAGTAGATTTATAGCATTCACATTTTCTTCTAGCTGGATTCAAACGATATTTTTCAAATCTCAACTTGATTTTCTCAACTGTAGTGAAACTCATCCTGCCTTACAATTAGACAAACCATTCATTACACAATGTGTAATCAAATCTCCATGATGCTCATATTATGATAAATTTCTATCATTTGTGAATAATTTACTGATTTTTTAATTACATTTTTAACACTTTAAACTATTTCCATGAATGAAAATTAAACCGTCGGTATAACAAAAGAAAGTCAACGAACGATCAGAAAAGGAAGAAAACGATTTCACACATAATATTTATTACGTTTTCAGTGCTCAATGCATGTGCAGCGGGGTATATATATTTTCAAGTTAGTCATACATCGAAACTATAATCTGTAGTTCGAAGACTTTTATGTGGCAGATTTAGGTTAACACTCAATTTAAACGAAAATATATATCAGACGTTAATACAGATCTGTTCCTTATCTATGAGTGTACGTAAGTCATCGTTTTCTGTGAATAGGTTATGAAATAATATTGAATAATCACAAGGCATTCAATGAGAACTTCAGAGAGTTCAATATTGTTAATCAGAAATCTGCTTTACAAATGAATACACACATTGTTTATTTCAATGCTGATAAACGTACCCACCAACAGCTAGGTTATATGGGCTATTGAAACGATGAAGTGATGATAGGTGAAATGACGTTTCTAAAAACCCATGCCCTATGCGGGACTCGAAACCTGACTTAGTTTCTAACGCTAGCGATAATTGACTGAGCCACGGGGGCGGCCACTCATTGTTTCATATATGTATTTTTGTTCCTTGGGGGATTCTTTAATACTAATTAGTCCCCACTACATAAGATGGATACATCCAAGGTAATCAAATATTGGTCAGTGAAACATGTCTCGATCAGACACTTTTCTGTTCGAAACATTGGCGAGTTCGAGTTTTTCCAAGCCTATATGACATCATGTGATGTACCGAGTTTGGCGTCACCGGATGAGTGCGACTATTAAAATGCTGGTTAGCGAGGTGTTGCAGATCTGATTGGTTGATCACTTGGGTTTCCAGTTCCGATTCCTTGTCGTCCGACACGATTTTCCAAACTGCCCAATCACAAGCCAGTATTCACCTAAAAACATGGCGGTTCACGATACCGATTCGGTACCGATTCGGGGTCGTGAGTTATTGACTCGAGAGTGCATGGGAGTCGATTTAGCGGAATATCAGTTTTCTGGTGATAACTTTTGAACGGTGTGAGATATCGACATTCTAATGAAAAAAAAGGCATTTTGAATACCTTCAAGATGACGTAAGTAATAACTACGTATCTCGTATCGCATAATTGTCATGAGTATAAAGGCCTATGGTTAAAAATGTGTTTGTTAAGCCGTATACGCGAGACAACCGGCGATGAGATAAATATAGTTATAACTTATACCATCTTGGAGGTATTGAAAATTTCTGTGTTTTCTATCCGATAAAATTAGACCGTGCAAAAGTTATCACCAAAAACCTGATATTCCGCTGAATCTATGCCATCGTTCAGAAGTTATTACCAAAGAATTGACGTTTTCAATCACCATTTCCTGCCCTCTACGTGTAAATAATCATCCATACTTCATAATCATTTCTGTTCACTCATTTTCTGAAATCATTGATCCCCATTAAAGGAACCTATTACGATGGTGAGATTACAAAGATAGACCATACGCTTTGATGAGGAATCCACAAGGACGTTTTGAGGTTGCGGATAGGATTATCCAAGAGCAAAGGCCTACTAAACTTACCTCATACTGCGTAACGCAATCGTATCTCTTGCCACAACTCTCCATGTTGGTCTCTAACGGCATAACGCAACGCACGGGTTTGTTAAGACTTTTCGCCGCCACGGCACAGGCTGCGGCTAACAGGGCCGGACGAGAGATCTTGGCGCCGTAGCCTCCCCCAAGACGTCGAACCTACAAACACAGAGACGGTGTTGATGATTGTTCGCGTATCGACCACACAAATAGCTAGATTATTTGGGGGTTTGAATGAGATAGATTGAATGATGCTTACAAAAACCTATGTATCTATTGCGGCAGTCGAATTCACATCCTAATTGATATATTTTTATAAAGTAGTGCCTCAGATGGCTGAGCCAGATGGGCGGCATTCACACAGACATGGGCACAAGAGGAGCCAAAAATGTTAATGTTACATAAAATCACGTCGAGTGATACAATTCTGAAATTATACGTGTGAGAAAATGTAGTCCGAATATTTTAACCAGGTTGACAAATAAAATGGTCATTTGAAAGATAGTGAAGAAGTTAAAATATTGAATCAAGTAACAGAATTGCAAATCAATCATTAGAACGGTTTCCATCAATCAAAGGCCTACTTGAACAAAACAGAAGTTGAAATATAATAAAAAATATTACAGGGTAGCGAAAATTGTTCTCGAGAATGTATTCCGTAGAATGAAAGTTATGATGTTATAAATTATAAACTTGACAGAATTAAAAATTAAGTGAAATACCGAATAACATTCTCTAGCATGAATTGCAATGTCGAACATATAGACTCACTAAAAAACGACTGTGCATCAAACAACAAGTTACCTTCACGTTTATACTGTTTTCGGGGATCATCAATACGTCTGAGATGACAACCTGTACCATATCCATCCACTGTGTGGCTGGATACACATCCATGCCATCTTCAATAGGCACACACACACAGGTTTGAGTCTCCATGGTGTAATGATACTGCCCACCAATCGTGAAGTTGCCTTTAATCACGTGGGTGGCATCCTTACGACCTGCAATTGATAAAACCTGATGAGCTATGACTAGATTTGGTATTATTTAGACTAACTCAATAGTTCACGTAGTAAATCAAGCGCCGAATTCACTACGTGATAACATTTAAAATTACCATGCAAAAACTAAGGTCGTGTTTAGCAATAGATGACCGGAATTTATGAAAATACTCGAAATCGTAACATGGCTATGTAGCGAGCATATTCGAATTTTGAGATATTGTAAGGACAACAATGGCGGAAACAGACAATTTTAATAACATTAGTTAACTTTTGAAACCATATCGTATCGATTCCTATTGCATTTCATACAGATATATTGCTCATTTCACAGCGTGTGTTACAGCATCTTCCTATAGGGGCATAAGTGGTAAAAAACGTACTGTCAATTTTCGTAGCTTCTTTGGTCTTCTGCGTTACGATTCTCGACAGATCCTTGGTTTTCAATACGTCGCTCATCAAGTAAACACCTTGGCGTTTTTCCACATCCAGAACCACGGCTTTCACGGCCTTGTTTGCTATTTGCTGAGAGGTGGCCACAATCAGACCGAGTGTCTGACCAGTGAACATGATTTCACCACTGCAGAAAATCTGGAAATCAAACAATTTTACACTATAAAAACAGATTATTTACGCGACTGCCACTTAAAATAACGTTCTAGGCATGTCTCTATTGACTGGTTGTGCTAAGTACCGTGACAGCATGTCCAGTATTTGTGTATTTCCATTGTAGCACACAATCCTAGCAGTGCTCTTGAGGTGGACTAAAATAGGTCACATTTTTGAGTTCTGAGAGCCGTGACTGTTATTATCTTGTATTGCCATTGTATTTAACACTCCTGGAGAACATTATCCAATCAAAATCCTCAGTCAAGATACCAACCACAAGATTGGGAAGAGGTCCAAAATTGGTAAGATGGAAATTGGTAGGCCCCACCAATACAAGATTGGTATCAGAATAGAAGATATTATCAGAATGCTTCTGTAGATTTTAGTTGTATAAATAGTATTCCGAACATCATCATACTTTACCTCTTACTAGAAGAAGATCAGTACTACAATTATATAAAGTTGATTGATTTCATAAAGTTACATTTTACATCCAATTTTCCTAAAAATTTCTTACAGTGGTAACGGAATGTTTGAGCATTAATGACGGTAGAAAATAGTGATTGTATTATAAATAAAATATTGACCATTACTAATTTCCTGTTTGGTGAACTGAGTTACAATTCAACAAGAAGCTTTTGTCTTGGTAGATCTGAAACTGGGTGAATCAAGTACAAAAGCATTTCATATACCATGACTATTTCACTTACCTCTTCGGCTGTCTCGAAACCCATAAGCGGTGGCGTGAAACTATTCTTCCCAGGAATATCTTTTGCCTCATAGAAAGCAACAACTCCTTCCATTTTCTGAAACACGAATAATTGAAATGTATGGAATAGAAATACATGTTATCTAAATGTTGCGATTTCGGTACAATGATAAATTATATACTTTAGTTATTCGAATTCAGTTAGATACAATTTTTTGTAAACGCTATTATGCAGAATGTAGTGAGATTCAAGATTGTATAGTGATTGTGATTTACCAATGCCTCCGACGCATCAATCTTATGCAGCGTTCCTTGACCAACGGTCGAAATGATAAATGCTCCAAACAGTTCTCCAGGAATGGTGTGGATGTCGTTGACATACTGGGCTTCCCCTGGAGGAGAATATTTGTTTATAAATACATGTGTTCCACAGTGGGTAATGCATACGCATAGTGAGTTCATAAATCAAACAATTATGTTCATATGCGTACTTTGGGGGATTCGATTTCGATTGAAGAAGTCTCAAGAAGGCGTTTTTATTTTGATCGATAGATAATTTATATATAACCCGTTTTCATGAGTTTCATTGATTAGTTGGTATATAAAGCGAGAAAGAATATTTCAAAATCAAAAAAATCCAAATGTAAATAACCCTTAAAAATGTGCTTACCTGAACACTGAGCTATTGCTTCAACTTTAGAGACCGGTTGGTTGAGGGGCCAGATGGACTTATCAGTCTCATATTCTTGCTTGCCAGAAGATAGCGGACGTACCATGTCCTGGCCACCACTGACCAATTTTGACGGTAGTTTATCAGGCAGAAGACTCAACACAAACTGAAATTACAGCGAAATTAATTATTAGAATCATTTATGTATTACAATCCCAGTAGAATTTACTCATTGTTGATTGATTTTCATGAAATATGTGAGAGAATTGATTTGTTTTCATAATTTATGTTTTATTCAATGTTATTGTTCAATCTATGAAATTGAATGAATAGTCCTGCACACGCTTATATTAGTTACATACATGAACATGACGGTTGAATTGATAATGATAATGACAATGATAACGGTAATGATGATGACAATGATAATTATAATAATACAAATGGAATTAAATTCTGGTAGGCCCTATATATTATCAATGATATGAGACTCATATGCGTAAGAAGAATAAGGAAAACAAAACATGTACTCGTTGGTTCGAAACTTGTTGATGATTGTAGTAAAATAAATTGAAGAAATGACGCACATAAGCCTGTCTCTGTGTTTGGAAAAGAATGAACAACAATCCGACTAGTATCAATTATCCAAGAGGGGGAAAACTGCAAACAATGATTGACCGAAATAATAGAAATAACAAAATTGAAGATGCAAACTACAACAATGATATATAAATATCTCACACGAAATTCAAATGTATTGATGGTAAATGAATGGTAATATTATCAGCAATGAAGCTAACAATAGAAATTGGAACTAATTGTAATATAATTTGATTCAATTTTCGAATTTATTGTTTTTTAAAACCAAAGTGATAGAGAAATGAAATTCAAAAAGTAATTAAATTGATAATATCTATGTCATGTAGCCAGAATTGTTTAGCTCACTTTTGAATGATTTAAAATGAGATATTGACGAGATTGTGTTGGGGATCGATCACATTTGACATTTTAGTTCCCATAGGTAAGCACTTTGTCTCTGACTGAATGATTTAAACAGTGTGTTGAATAAATAGTGAAATCGAAAAGATCGTGTGGACGCGTCTTGTAAAGAATAGTTTGCATCATTCTTCTCCTACTGTACAATGAAGGTGCCAATTCACTTCTGTTCAGAACAAAACCTTGAGAAACATTGAACTCTAGATAAAATACTTGATGGGAACATTATATTCACAGAACATATAGGCTATATCAAATTCGAATGTGAAAATTATCAACAAATACATCACCCTAACTTGAGGATGATTTCACTACTCAAGAAGTAAGCAGCCTGACGCTGTATCGCGTGACATACCTTGTAGAACAGCGATTGTGCCAGACCCTTCCTGTAAGCGACAGTAGCGTCTGGAAGAACCAGATCAGGGACGAGTTCTTCATCCAGAATCACCAAAGCAGCTTCCAAAGTTTTCACATCGAACAGATTTTTCCCGGTCAGATAATTCTCGGTTTTTGTTGCGTGTACAAACTCGGGTTCGATACCTCCAAAAACAATGTTTGGTATCTCGAGAACCAAACCATTTGCCTTGTTCAGTTTGAACATGAATCCACCATTGACATAAGCATGAGCATTTTGAGCTCTTGGCATAATCTTGTAAGTCTTGATGGCATACTCATCAGAATATGGCGGCAAATTAATACTATAAATAATACGCTTCTTCATATCCATGTCAAGATAAGCTGGCAGAGATATCTCCATCTTCTTTGAATCTTTCTCCATGATCGTGACTGTAGCACCAACTGTTTGTAGTATGAGGAACATGTCCGAGGGAAACTCACGATACTGATGTTTGATTGACAAGTTTCCGGCAATCGTTCCGACATTCCTCACAGGCACATTGGCAATCAGATCGATATGATCGGCAAGTACCTTGGTGTACGCATAACCCTCGGCTGTTTCACAAATCGAATAGAAAAGTTCCATAATTTCGGTCAAATTCATGCTGGCCCCAAGTACTAATTTCGGTTCGACCGTGTGGATGAGAAGTTCCTCGACTCCAGCGATGTCGATAAATAATCGGGGATTCACAGTACGGCGATAAACACCTGGGGGTTAAACATATACAGTTTTTTGAGTTTACAACTTTTTTTTACATTTATACACGCTAAAATATAGGCCATTACTAACTTGATATGCACCATAATATATCATTATATTGCAAGACAAATGAAAGCAGTTGATTTCCCGACAGTCCTACTGACACTCCTATGGTTGAGCGTTCCAAGATGTTCAGAACAAAACTCATGCCTTATAAGGGAGTCGAACCCATGCCCAACTTGACATCACTCATACTTCTGTCACATAGTTCTGCCTTTGCTGACTGAAATAGGACGGCATGCAGCTGTGATATCATTCTTCTTACCAATTCTTCAATTGTTGAACTTGTTTAAACTTATTTAGAAGAATATTTTTGAAATGGGAATTGAAACATAATTCATAATTATAGCATAGTCATAGTCATCGTCAAGCATAGTCATCAATTGATCAAATAGTTGAAATAAATCCAAAACATAATTGAATGTCTGGAATATCAATCAACACAATATCAGAATACAGAAGCAAAATAAGAATAATGAAAGAAAGATTAGATTGAGAGAGGGAAATGAATACTGAGTTTAGTAACAAGACAATACGAGTGGAATCACAGGTGGAAAAGGATCTTGGGATGATGGGTTCGAACCCCGACTTTGGGAGTGGGGACTTGGCCTCCGAAATCTGGCCGATGCTATCGAGGCACTGCGCACATGGGCACATACGAGGGTAGTTTTAAGATCACTTGTTTAAGACTAGAAAGTGTGTGTTAAGATGGATTGGGTTATTCTTCTCGGACAACTCATGACTTGAGAGGAAGGGATGGTGATCCATGTGACCGCATCATAGTACATCGTGTTTCGTCATAATATCATACTTCATTACTTATATATAAACTCATAATGGTTGAATGTGGTACAAGTTTTTATTATGTATCATATATTCCCTCTGTTCCGCCTCTGCTGATAATCCTCTCGTTGCATACCCAATGTATAATTGACGACGGGATTGCCTTCGGTGATGGAATTAAAACGAAGACTAATTGATATTTTATGAGATTAACCTTGCGTATTTTAGATTCAATTCATCACATTTTGCATATTGATCTATGGTATTAACTATTCAATAATTAATACTCAAAGATAATTTTAGCCACCTGTTATATGCAAACACATGAATTACATTCATTAACAATGATATATTTTTTTAATATTAGATCGAAACACAACAACATTGTTACCTAATTAAGGCTAAGAATGGAGGATGTGATCGTTCGGGCGGACCACCAAATGCGTGATCTCACCACCACGAAACAATGATTACTCAAAATTTGACCCATTTAACGGAATGTGAGTATTGAGGTGATAAGTTAAGGGTTGGTGAACAATTCAAACATTTCATTTGAAAAAAGTATTCTTCCATTGTATTATTAAATTCATCGCGTTCTGCTCCATTCTTCTTTGTTCAAAACTTCCTGCCGTGTTCAAATCATTCTGATGCTCAACTCAACTATTATAATCAAAATTATTCCATACTTATTTTTATTTGATCGCATTATCCTGTTGAGATTTTAGTTTATACTGAAGTACACTTATCATTGATGACAGATTAGACAGATTTCGCGTATACGTATATGAAAATAATTGTCACATTTTCCATCTCAATAATTACTTCGTCCTTCTATTGAGTTTAGCTTACCTTGGGCAGTATTTCCTCCAACCAACATATAAGGCTCGTCACCAGCCTTCTCGAAAGTTTCAAACAGTTGTTTGACAGTCGTGACTTTTACCCACTCAGCGCCCTCTTGCAGCTTGACATGCACTGGAGTTGCAGCAAGTGCACTCAAGTCACCTCCATTGCACTTATCGTAACACGTACTGCCAGTCTTCGGGCAAATCTTCTTCGTTTTGCACATGTCCTACACAATCAGAATAGAGTCTTTACTATCGGCATTGAAAATATATTTAAATAAATATATATATATAGGCCTATATATATAATATATATATATATTTATATATATATATATATATATATATATATATATATATATATATATATATATATATATATATATATATATATATAATATATATACACATATTCGTTCATCCATTTCTTGCAGTGGATTGTGTAATCATCAAAATGAAGCACTTTCAAATATGCCAACTTTTCATTTTTTTAATTCAAAACACGTTATCAAGGCTGTATTCAATACAGACAATGATTCACCTAGAAATAACATTATTAGAGAAAAAAATTCAACAAAAATATAAAGTTGGTCTCTGTTTTGGTTTTGACCTCAAATTGTAAATATCAGCCTACTATATCAAAACATCGAAAATCAAGGTTTTGTGCACTATTTTAAAATCCCCAAATCATATGGAGGGTGTACTCAGGATACGTGGTAGTAACTTATCCACTTGTGGTATTGTTCTTGCAATCATGAAATCAATTTTGGACTCCGTATCTTGTGTACTTTCAACAACAAAAAATTGTTTTCAACACTGCGGTGATGCTGGCTTATGTTTGTTTCAATTCGTGAAAATTCTCCTCGCAAGAATCTATCTTTTCATTTTTAATACCATCATAGTTTCTACTCTGAAAAAATTGTCATATTTTTATGTGAGTTGAAAATACGGTATCTATATTGTGTTAATATAACAATTTTGCTATTTTATTTGTCGTTCCTCTGATATGCATGTCAAGAACGCTCCATGTGATGGTACTTCGTTCTTGCTCCATCTGCTACTATGCGTTTAATCTCTCTATTGGATGCTGTCGTGATGTTATGATGTGGGTATAAGTCTTGAACGTCAATGTACTAATTACCTCATTTAGTTGATGTGGATGATAGTGAGTGGAATCTTATTCACATGTATACGTGTTTGTGACACACCGTACAATATAGGTCTATGTCCAAATTTAAGTGGTAATCTTACGTGTACCTCTATTCATATCGTGGATTTTATATTGGTATATATTTTATCTGAATAGTCCACAAACACTTCTAGTTTATTTTGTCGCTTGAACATCTCATGAACACATCGTCTACAAATCAAATCCACGTGGTTGGTCGGTGTTTAGCCTCTTCAGCCTTCTAACACTCTTTCTTCGAAATCCGACACGAATAATTCGTTAACCACCATGGGAGCTTCACGAATTTGTTTTTACAACTGGCTATATCAATTGAAATACGATATAGGCCTTCAATGTTTGATCAAATCAATCGTTCATTAGAAATTTCGTGTTATTCTCTCGAAATAGTCAACGCTCAAGTAATAGGAAACTTCGAATTAAAAGGGCACAATGTACTTCCCAGCAAGAAATATTCCCGATTTTTTTATGAATATTATTCCGGTTTTCCTGTGACAAAATTTTGATATTCGATTTTGACTGCTTGCTGTTGTATATCTGATCCATGCACTCGCAATTCCTCTGGTTCTTCAATATTTTCAGAATGAATGAAATGTTGAAGAAGCTTAAAAACTTCAGACAAATCACAAAATATACTTGGTACACGTTCATTACTATCTAAAGATTTGATGATTGATTAGGTGGGAGCATATATTACAGTTGATGTATTTTTACAGATTCTAGAATCACGTTGAATTGTTGTTCCTTGACTAATGTGTTATTGTAATTGAGACTGGATTAGATTACAATCTCTTGAATACTATTTTTCAATCATTTTCGAAAATGCGAAATGAAAATCTATAAGCTTGTAATTATTTGGAACTACCACTCTTGTGTAATGAGGAAAAAATCGTTTCAATTTACTCGGAAAAATGCTTGTCATTATAACGATGTATTAATGAGAAATGAAAATTCTGCACGAATGTGCTGATGGCACAGTTTAATTACTTGAAACGAATGTGAGTCCATATCTGTCGCCGTTTTACTCCGTTTTACTCACGTTCTCCCTAATAATATTCAAGAACATTTAAGAGATAGTCAAAAATGAAAACAAAAAATACTTATTCAATGGAATTAAACATAAGAGTTTAGAATCATAACTCTCAAATGATTCAATACATAGAGAATAAACCGTTCACATTGCTTTACAGGACAATGATAAACGAATATGTCCACACACTGTTTTTTCTTGACAATATTGGAAAAAATGAACCAACTAGAAGTCAACACTACTCAATTTGAAGGATACTCGATCAAGAATGACTTTTAATTGCAACTGAAATGGATCACAGATGAAAGCTTACCTCAATATCAGCACATTTATCCTTAAGCGATTGCGGTGCATCAACCGCCAGTGATTTAAACGCGTCAAGAATGGGACGGTAACCAGTACAACGACAGATGTTACCACCGAAGGAATTCTCGACATCCTTCATGGTGATTTCCTTGTCATTCGAGATAGCGTACATGTTCATCACCATACCCGGTGAACAATACCCACATTGAGTACCATGCATTTCAGCCAGTCGCTTCTGAATCGGGTGATAGCCATCCTTCGTGTTTCCAATACCCTCGATCGTGGTGATCGACCATCCATGGCACGAGAAGATTGGTACAAGGCACTAGAAGAAATTCAATCATAATGATTATGATTATTGTTTGGTTAAAGAGTCTACGGGAGTCAATTTGGTGGAATATCATTTTCTTGGTGATAGCTTTTGAACGGTATTGGAAATCGAAATTCTAATGAAAAGGAAACAGACATTTTCAATATCTTGAAGATGGGTTCAAAGTGATAACTATATATCTCATTTTACCCAATTGTCAGGATTATTGTGTGATTATTTAGCCGTAGGCCTATAGACTTGGGACAATTAGACGATATAACATGAATATAATTATATTACTTCTACCATCTTGAAGGTATTGACAATATCCGTTTCCTTTTTATCAGAATCTCGATACCGTACAAAAGTTTTCACAAAAAAAATGATATTCCGCTAAATCGACTCCCATGGACTGTTAACGACCCCACCAACAGCTAGGATATACGGGGGTGCGAATGAGTATGTGATAATGAAAATATGAAGTGATGATAAGTGGAAGGACGTTTAAAAAAAACATGACCCACGCCCAACAGTGACTTCAGTTTCTAAGCGGTGCTTTAGCTGACTGGGCAACGGAGGAGGCTTCAATCAGAATTACTAGGCATATGCGTTGAAAGATGAGCGTGATATGTAAGCTTATATGAAATATAATCGAAAATTCTACAAACCTAGCTGGATGCAGGAAAATGTACCCGATAACTCGACAAATCTTGGTTGGTAGATAGAGCCAAGAAAGCCAAGTCAAGTATAGAAAGCCGTGAATGACAGCGCTGTGGTTTCAAATAGCTATTATTTCCAACAATTTGATGTAGGAACTATGTTTAATGATTTTTTCATCTCAATAGCTACTCCGATCCAAGTGGAAATTTGTAATTATTTGTAGGTCTTTCTAGAATGTGTAGAAATTCAGATAAAATTTGATTTTTTAGGAAAAGATTTTCTCCCACATTTCCCGCTTGGCCCAATCCAACAAAGGTTCTCAAAATTTCGCGATCGCTTATCTAAAAAGTGGTATGGTTGATTTGGCACAAAAATAATTACAGTTCTAGGTTGGATACGTCTGCGTGTCCAGAAAAAGTTTTATGTCGATCAGTTGAATCGTGCTACCCGTGCAGTGCATACTGCACAGATTGCATGATTTGACATACTATTTGCATACTGATATGCAAACAAAAATAAAAACATAAATGCTATAAATAGATTTTTTTAAGGTAATATATTTTATATGAATATATAATGTGAAGCCGAATTCAACACCCTGTGGAAATGTATGTATAGCAGCAAGCTATCTGGAGATGAAAAAACAATAATTCAACCAATTCATTACATAACAATAAATGCAAGACTGACTGATCTCTTGTGTGTGAAATCTTCTCTATTTGATGATCTCTGCCCATAGTCGGGTTGCCGATACGACACAGAATGAAAAGAACAATGAGATACAAAATATATAAACACAGATAATAAAATAAAAGAATGGATAATGATTAAAAATACAATAGAAGAATGAAGTTATGAGAAAAAAAGTAGTAATTAAATCTAAATCAATTAAAACACTAACAAAATTACTAATAGTATATGAAAAAAAAAATATATATATGGACCTACTCTAACTGTTTACTTGAATATAAATGATTTCTAAAAATGGATACTAAACCGGAGCGTAACATTATAAATAAAACTACTACTTAGGTTAAATCTCGTACAAAAATCTACAGAAAACTACTACACAAAGACTACACAATTCCATCGGACAAAGATTAAACTAGTAGATTCATTTTTTGCTCCCACACTGGACATGATCACCTTGGCTTTGCATCGCCAATACATACTTGTACTTCTCATTGCGACACGTTCACGTGGCTTATTAGGAATTCATAATTAACCAAGCTATCCATTTTGATCATGAGAGCTGGAGGTTATTCTACAAGAAAAAAAAGCAATCACTTCAATATTAAATAGCTGTGATATTGTATGGTTTTCGTTATTTTAGTCAAGTGCAGCTAAAGATATAAATAGTCAAATCTGAGATAAAATATCATACTGGTTCATGTAATTCAGTGTTTATTGTTGGTGTATGTATATGTCTTTTTCTAGCATGTATACGCTCTTGTCATTACGGGGTGGTGAAGAGCTATAGTATAATATAAATAAAATGAACGTACATGTGACAAGATTGTTCAAGTAAGGGTTAGAATGACAAGCAGCACTCGCCAATAACTGCACTAAAAGTCACTCTACAAGGTCAATTAATTCCTTAGAATAATTTCTGGAATTAATTGCAGAAAAGTTCAATACCCACGTAACCTATGTTGCCTATACATGAGAACGGAAATCTTTCAATTGCATGCCAGAATTTCACGAAGTTGAAATACGTTCAAATTGACTGCAATCTTTCACCTAGCTGATATGTTGCCCACAGGTATCGCTACTAAAATGAGAATTTCGCAACAGAAATTGCAAGCGCCTTTACACCACTGAAATTATTCCGTGCAATTGTTGAAGTTTCATGCAACGAAAATTGATCGTGTGAAGAGTGTTTAAGCCTCTCTTTGAGAATGCATCCAAACTCCGCGCTGCACTTCCTAAAATAGCGAAGACTATTAAGGTTAGTTTATTTCTCAAGAGGAGATTCACTGAAATTTTACAAATGTCCAGTTGAGGACCACCTTTATCTCTCTGGGATGCAAGTGCGGTTGCGGTCATTCAAGTGACCAAGCTACATTAAAATGGATCCTGAATAAAATAGACTGATATATATTGTAAGCGCAAAAACTTAAGAGAGTGTGAATACACACTCCCCGCAAAGTTTATGAGAAAATTAGCACTTAAATGTGCGCAGATTTCATTTCAATTTCAATTTCGGATTAAAATATGTTATGTGGCCGCAAGTCACATAAAAGACCTTTCACTCTTCAGACCATCAATACAGCAAACTCATTTTGCTTTTGCCAAATGCCAAATGCTTAGTACTTGATAGAGAATAGATGTTCATAGAATAGAAATCAACAGTGGATACCAAGGTCATAAAAACAATTTAATAATTCTAGTCATCCAGGATCACGTGCTCTGGTCACATGGAGAGAGGTGAGTGGGAGGAGCCAATGTGATTAGTTGTACTGAGCCTACGTACAGAAACTGACAATTATTCCATAAGAACTATAAGATATTTGTACAAAATAAAAAATCATCAAACGATAATATTTGAATAAAAATTATACAATCAATATAACCGTGATGTAGATACGAAAGTTGAACTCAAGTCCGACGTTATTAAAAAAAAGGGTATATATATAAAAAGGGTATATATAGAATGTGTTTTTTCATTCTTCATGATGGGAAAGTTTTGTTGGAGGTAACCTATACGACTGAAGGATTCTGAATTATTTTATGAGAATTATGATTCAAATTGAATTGATTATGAAGCCCATGATGGGTGAAAGATGTTCACAAACCCCATACTTTTTGAGGGAATCATACCATATACCATAGCCAATATATGAGCTTATATATATCAATATATATATATATATATATATATATATATATATATATATATATATATATATATATTTATATATATATATATATATATATATATAGATCACGTGAAGCGTCAGCTGACGAATGAGAAGAGAACGACTGTAAGAAACGATTGGATAATATACAATTCTTACCGAATTGACGGCGTAAGTCTTGTCTTCTTTCGTGACCAGATCTTTGGACGTTACGCTTACGATACAAGCACCACAACCACCCTCATGGCACATGTTCTTCGTACCTTTCAGGCTAGCATGATCACGGATGAATACGTTGAGAGAAGTGTCACCAGCAACACTTCCGTCCACTAAACAAAAACAAATGTTACACCTTATACATAAAAGTAGAACGTCATTTATTATATTTCGTATATTTATAATGATATGTGTTGTATCTATTGTTGTCGGTGTACGGTGAATGCAATGATGAACCTTTTCGATATTCTTCCTTTTATAGAGTTTTTTATTGATGAATATATTGAAAATGCAAAATGTGAAAAATAGATGCCATACAGAAACATTATTAGGGTTAGGACTATATAGTCATTTTTTTGTTTTTTGAATGTTTTCGTTCTCAACAATTCCTCCAATAATAATAGAGCGAAATTACTGCAATAATGAATTTGTGAACATTTAGATAAACAGCTTGATCAGTCAAATGAGACATATTTTCATAACCAAGAATCACTGATATATCTTCTATAATTGAGTTTTCATCCTTTACCCAACACTGTGAATTGAAAAATGGTTAAATACCACCTTATTTGCTATAATAGGTATACACATATTCAATCTATGAGAGGATCGTGAATTTCATGGATGGAATCAACTTTCCCATTAGCATTAAATCAACTGATCACTAATGATTGACCAGCATCCACTTCAACAGAACAAATCATCCAACCAGTGTGCCTATAATAGGCCTATAATATGTGATATTTTGAAAATACAAATCAGGGCATCTTCAAAAGTCCACACGTGGCCTACTGATATGTCAGGCCTATCACTAGTGGTAGATTGCTTTGTGTTTAGATTTTATCGTCAATATTAATTTTTACATTTTCGACAAATTATCATTTTTCATTTTTCATTTATATTGGGTTGAACGATGCACTGTAATGAATACCAAGATCTATTGGAGTCGATGAATGATATATGAGATAAAAGACTACTTTATTAGGTGTTTTTGGATGGTGGAAAGTAGTCGTAGTGGCCTGTTATTGAGGAACCATCCCACTATTGACCTGAACGACAGAGGGAAATCACGAAAGACCCATGTCAGGATGGGTGACCATAGCGGAAATCGAGCCCCTATCTCCCAGAATGACGATTCAGTGTGCTAGCCACTCGACCACTCGACCACTCGTCTCAGTTGAATGAAGAGTGAGATGATGGAAAGATTATATTAAAAGTCATTTCATTATGTGCTTTCGGATAGTGGGGAGGTGCTGTGAAGGAGTCGTCCCGCGACATCAACCTAAAGTGACAGAGGAAAACCACAAAAAGCCTGTGTCAGGATGGTCGACCATGGCTGAACTGGAACCCCGGAAGTATCCTGAATGATGGCTCAGTGTGCTAGCCACTGGTCCATCCGTCTCTGTCATAATATGGATAGTACTAGATCACGGTTTATAATTTGCTGGTTATGATGATATGTGACCATATAACTTTTTACATCAACATGGATGTTTTGAGTTATCACTCTAGTTCAATTGCCAACCTGCCAGCAATAAAACAAGATGGAAAATAAGTACCTTCGGCGAAGTACCTTGAAGAGTAAATCAAACTTCATACAAATTATGAACTTATAGGTCTAGATTGAAATTAACGAGGAATTTTATGTAGTTACCTTTGTATTTCTTCCCGTTGATGAGGAGTGAAACTTCATTTTCGACACTAAGAAGAAAGAAAAGAAAATGGTGAATTATTGTACAGTAAATAAAAAATGCTAGGATCTGCTCATCCACAATAGACCTATGACCTTACAAATTGTCTCTGATAATATGAAATTAAATGAAATGTATCATTAGTTCTCAAGTTCTACGCTCGGGGCCATTTCTGAATCCGACTCTTTCTATAATCAACTCAAGGATTGATTTTTTATTCATATTGAGTTCATAACGACGCACTGTACTGATGCCTAAGATCTATTGGCGTCGGTTGATGAGATGAAAGGTTTTTTCATTATGTGATTAGCCAATATTATAGTCAATATTTCTGGCAAAGACGGCAGTGGAGCTATTTTCTTATACTTCTTTGTCAAATATGAGACGGAATAAATGTGGATCTACTCATTTCTTGAATTAGTCAATCAGTAAGACTAAAGATGGTACATAATATAATGAATAAAAGGCAATATTATGTTATAGTTATAATATAGTTACGAAGTTATAGTTATTAGTCAGTTAGTTACTATAATAACGATGTAATTTAATTATGAAATAACTTTACGAACCGATGCATTCTGTAAAATGGATTGGGTTAGAATAAATCTAATTAAAATTGTTGACGCCCTCGGACCAATGTACGCCATAGTCGAAGTATATTCTTGAAATATAGGCCTACTTAGACGATGGACGTAAATAGTATAGGATTAGGATATGGATTATGAGAATGATTACTATACGACCGTAAGTATCATTCTATCACACTTGAGATATCGCGATAAGATAAATTGTTATCACACTTCTGGTATCATATTGAATTATTTCTATAATATGATATTGATATCATATTATCATGTTGCTATCATATTACGATGTCCTAATCATCATCCTATTATTATCCTACGTCATATGCTACTGTCACACGATCATAGAACATCTCCAGTAACTGATCTTATGGTCTGAAAGCAGGATGTAATACGTACTATTCGTGTTATATTCCTATTATATCTCACGATAAACGATCTCTCATACGTCATTTTTTATGCACGATATCAATATTCTTGTACCCGCTTGTTTTATATTACGTACTTATCGTACTGGCTCTTCAGTTTCAAAATCTTGTATTATTATTGAAACAGTTGTACACTGTAGAAGATTTGAAGCTTGGAAATGATTTAGATATAGATGTAAATAATTGCTAGTAAATATCTGCTAATATTCTGAACCCGTTCAGTCTCCCGTTTTATCGATAATTCATTTGAATTTTAATACTATGGAACTAGCGAATTGCTATGAAAGCATACAAATGTTTCTGAAAATGTACATGCTGGTTAAATTAAATTACTCACACGTTTATTGACTGTCACGATTTAAATAAGTGTCAAGTATGCCTAATAACATATGGTATAACATTGTTCATTTTGAACACTGGAAGTTTACAATATGACAAATTAGTATAATATCAGTTCGGAGTGAATAAAAATATCAGTCACCCAGTTTGACAGTTGATGTACTGTTTCGAAAAATGAAGCCAGAAAGGCGTGGGCTCAAGTCAATACAAAATTTTCTTTCTGAGCGGCTTATCCGATTTAGAAAATATTGTTCTGATAGACGATCATAGATGTACAGTTTTTTTTTCATCTTTGAACTGATTATCCTCAAAAGTGGTGACATCTATTTTGCTTCAAAACTAGAGAGATCCAAGTTGGATAAGTATGCGTATAAACAAACCACAAAATCTGTGTAGTTCATATAAAAAAGGCAAAAATACTCAGTGACACTTATGCTCGCTCACATACTGTCACGATATTGAGATATCTTTGCCACCCCGATTATGCAATCAGCAGCCTATAGGCTCATTCCACTCCACCACCGGATGAAACAGAGGAACATCAACTAGAGTGAAAAGTACTACTACAGCCAAGTGCATGGCTTGTAAAGCCAGGTGAATGCACTTGTGGATCAGCTGTTCTACACGCACGTCACTCAACGAAAACGCCGTCGTGCGCTCTTGGATGAACTATCGACAGGGACGGACGTGTTTCGGGAGTGGACCTCATCGGGACGCGGCCAGGAAGGCAAGGGAATTGATGCACGGGTCCTGGGTTCGCGTCTCGCCACGTTACTACCTCGAGACTCGCCACGTAACGTATATTATATATAACCTATATTGAAGGGGGGATGGGGGAGGGGGAGCAATCCAGGCATTCTTGTTCCCTTGACTTGCATTTACACTATTGAGTCCATAGCCTCTTGCGGCATTTATATATACTCTAAATTATCTTTTATTGAATGAACTATCGTTCAAGGTATAATAACCCAGTTTATCTGTAATTAGCCATGAATCCCTACGACTACCCTCTCGCTATACATCCCCGTTGTGTAGGTAAATACGTAGTCGTTATTATATTCAATGTCGTTTCAAAACACAAGAATTATATTAAGGGGAAAACCCACCTACAAAAATGTATCCATGTTTCGTTATTCATTGATGCATCAATGTGAAATAGTATTTTGAACATTTAAAATGTTGAAAAGTTGAAAATTCAGAGAATATTCTGGAAAAACTAGTTGAAAAATACATTAAACCTTGACATACAACAAAACCAGTAGATAGTTAGCATGAAGATGACAATTATTACATTGTTAAGTAAACCTAACCTATCAGATAGGCCAGAAATACATAGTTTCTGTTACCTGGATTTACATCAACAAATGGCGCACATTGCCCTGGCCTTGTTCGCCAAGCGCATATAGCGTTAAACAGCTGTTTATATTTAGTTATGCCTCTAAAGGCAGTTGTTGAACGAACACATCGATAGGCCTACAATACACAATGAAATATATCGAGAAGTAATCAGACTATATATATAACGCGAGATGCATGTTTTGTGACCATTTTCAGTGTCAGCTAAAGCATAAACAATCGTAGGGCCCAGTGGCTTTCCGGATGAACGTATTGTTGTGAAACTGTTTCACACCGAGCAGAGAAGAACCTTCTGAAATATTCGCGATAACTTTTAGAAGGAGTATCGGGTCCGTTTTACACATATTTTGGTCAATTTTGATCACTTTCTCCTCTAATTTGGTCATAAATTTTGGTCACTTTTGATCATTTTCTCCTCTAAGTTGGTCATAAATTACTATAATGACCGTCATCCTGAGTTGTTAGGTGAGGCCTGCAATTGCTAGACATGTTGAAAAAAACAACACTGAAGCAATATTTTATAAGGAATAATAAAAGTATAGGTCTACGATCTTTCCAATGGTAATACAGTGATTTGATTCAGGAAGAGAAACTGATACCAACATTATTTAGACCATTCAATTTTTGGTTGTCTACATTTCATAATGACTAAATCAATATTTCAAATAAAATAAAAATATATTGCCGGCCTGATATTTGTATAGCATATTGGAATAATGTGTTAATAAAAATACCGGTATATACTCGCGTTGAAAATTGAAAATGAAAATTGAATACATATCCGTAGTTTGATCATGAACAGATCATTTTTTTCAATTGTCCACATACTAAGGCCTACCTAGCGTCAAAGATCTATGCGCGTTCGGCATATTTTCATTTGAGTAGGCTACATAAACTAATGAAGGAAACGTCCGTGGAATTGCTCTCTCACATATAAGAACATGAAGTACCGTGAACATTTGCGTTAGGATTTACGGATTTAACGAATTCATAGGTTAGTTTACAAAACTCAATTCATTATCCTGAACAAACCCAACGAGTGCTGACAAAAACCTCACCGGTACTAACCGGTACTAATGAAGTACTACCGCTGGCCTTTGGAAATTTGAGATCAGAGATATGTGAAGAGCTAACGTGATATTGGCCCCTCACATAGACAATGAGTTATAATGTCGAAACATTCTCATATTCTGAAATATGAGTGGCCAATTTCACTTACGTCAAAAAAAAATCAGATACTGATTGAATCGACGAGGAGAATAACATGGTATCTATATGTAAATATAAATAAAGAACTGAAATTTTGCACATGGAAATATCATTGCAATTTAGAAATATTTAGATAATTATATATGTATAATTAATACATTCATAAACATACCCTAGTACAGGTTCAGTAGACTCCATTGCACCCATCTCTTTATCGCACCCACACACATACACACACAAACAAACTTCGCGGACGTCTAGAACAGAGGTCTCTCCAGACGAGACTAGGTAATCCTAAGTTTATTAAACTCAGCAGAGTTACCAACCATACCAGTACTGCATGTCCTTGGAATAGATGTGCTATAAGTTCTCTAATGGCATAGCAGCTTGATGATATAGGAGTGAGAGAGAGGGGGATCAGGGGGGAGGAGGGGAAGGGAGAGAGAGAGAGAGAGAGAGAGAGAGAGAGAGAGAGAACCATTATTTTATATTTTATATTATACCAGATTTGTGGAAATGTCTGGTTTACTGCAGCATGTTAACGCCATGTTTCTTAAGATTATATGCAAATATATAAATATATAAATATATATATATATATATATATATATATATACACACGATGTATATTTGCTGCATCAGTCTCATTTTGCGGACTGCCCCTCCGTGAAACACTTGGCGGTTCCGAAAAGAACCTTGTTTCTCGACGTTTCACCAGCTGCGGCTGACCATCTTCAAGGAACCTAAAAACCAAAATATAAAAAGTGATTAAAGTGATTGACAGGAAATATACTCTTTATTTTTAGAGTATCAAACTATTCATATCTATTACCTTAATTGAGACACTGTGGAACAATGATTTTGTGGCAAGTTTTCGATTCTGATTGAGCGCTCCTGTGTCTCAGTCAATTATCGCTAGTGATGGAAACTGAAGTCACCGTTGGGTGTCGGTTCGAGTGCCGCATAAGACATGGGTTTTGTGAACATTCTTCCACGTATCATCACTTCACCGTTGCATTATCATCGCTCGTTCGTACCCCCGTATAACCAAGCTGTTGGTGGGGTCGTTAAGCAACATTTAAAAAAAAAACATGTGTCGATACTTGATAGCCTACAATATTCACATAACTGCTTCATACTCATTTATTGCATTCTTTACACTTCATAATAACTTGAAGTACTACTTGATAAGCTTATATGAATAAAAGTATGATGAAAATAATAGCTTGTATAAGTGTATTCAAGTACCTATAGGAAAATTCTAGTCCCATTTTGTGAATAGAAAATATATAGGCCTACGAGACGAAATTTCATGAACAATAATTGATGATAATGTTTAACACAAATAGGCCCAATTACTTCAATTCTTTATCTATTTTCACGGTTATTTTATTGAAAATGAGAAAAGGAAATATATGAATGAAATGAGAATAATAACAGCTATCACTTCGTGATCTCAGAAAATGATATCATGTTTTTCGTAGTTCGAATTTATTTTGAAAAATCACGTTTTCTTGAGTCCTGCATTGATCGAGGATTTAATTAATTGTTACAAATCGCCGATTGGGAAAAAAAGTTCATGTGTTCCTTGTATATGTCTAACTTATAGTTGAAGAGATTCAACAGGGAAATTTAGATAACCCGTGAAGCTTATCAGAATGTAAGTAAACAATGATACCTAGTGAATAGTTCAAAATCAATTAGTGTTATAGATTTGTGCTGTCATGCCTAGTACTTGGAGATAAGATTAGTATTGGTGAATGCCGCTAGATGATACAAATGTTCGAGCACTGTTTATATTTCATATCGAGAATCAATCAAGTAGTCCAATGTATTCTTTAGATGAGATATGTCTTGTTTACCGGTGATAATACTGCACATGTTGATCAAGTTATTATCATTATTAATTATTGGTAGCATTATAAAATGGAAAGCAATTGAAAATGCTAGAAGCTGGATATATCAAGTTTACAGCAGAGATGGGCAAAGATACTCATACAAAATGTTTCTTAGATACAAAATGCAAGATACTCTCCTGAAACCTCGAAAGATACAAGAGACAAGATACATTTCTGAAAACTAAAAGATATAAGATACTGCCAATCAAGTATCATCATATTTCATTACATTATATTATATTATATAATACATTATATTTCATTTCAGTATCATTACACGTATCAAGATATTTTCACCATAACGTTCTTCCAACTGATGTTTTTTTTTATCATGGCAAATATGTTAGTGCGAGTCGTCATTCAATTTCGATACTTCCGATCGATTCGACATTTATAAATTTTAAAAAAGTATAAAAATAATAAAAGCGGCAGAGATTATCAATGTGACATTATTACCGAAAAATCTTCATTTTCTTCATAAAAATGTATCTTGTATGTTAAATGATGAAAAAGTTACAGATACTTTCAATTAACAAGGTACAAGATATTTTTGAAAATTGTTTCTACAATACAAGGTACAAGATAGTATCAGTACCTTAAGATACTTCAAAAGATACTATACCCATCTCTGCGGCTTTACTTGATACGATATACGAATACGATAAGGTCTTGATCTTACATTCACTTGATTACTCGCTTAACAGCCAGAACACCAAGAGCATTCAATATTTTTTTGCAATTGGGAATTGAAAAGAGTTATTTATATATTCCTTGCATAACGGACTAGACAGACGGAACATGTGTAGACCTACACGCGACATGGTTGGACTTCGCTACTGCTTTGTGATTGGTTTTGAATGTTGCTTAACGACACCACCAACGGCTAGGTTATATGGATTTGTTTGTAAGAATGAGCTGATCAGTTGATTGCTTGGTAATATAGGGTAATATACCGTATAACAAAAGAATAAGCAACGACACATACAAGTTGCAATCTTGATTTGAATTCAGAAGAATATGAATACAATTCATACAAATATAACATAACACATATACATATTATATAACATCATGTCATAAACATTTGATATTGAAGAAAAACATTACTATGGGGAGTTGAAAATATAAACGAGATAAAAAAAAGAAATGACCACAAAGTAGACATAAGAGCAAACGTGAAGGTACGGTAACATTATAAAATTTGATGGAAAATTCAAAATAAAATAAAAACAGAAATATATCATGCAAAAGCTATCGCTTTTTGAAATATTTTGGAAGTTACTAGATTTTCAGAGTGGAACATTTATCATGCAATAGCCATAAGTATTACGCTGTACGTATGCTATACGCACTGTATAATAATTATTTAGAATGATCGTTCACATGACTGGTGAGTTCGAACATCCTTTGTCACTTCAATGCAATCAAAAAGGTTGTTACATGTTATTGTTGTTTTTTTTATACCTGGATTCAAAATGATAATGATTTGTATTTTTCCAAATGACCATCACACGACTATAGCCGATACATGAAAGATTAAACTTCTACTATAGTATTATGCTGCACTATGCCAAATTGCATCAACGGCAGGAATGGTGTTACGGAATAGTGGATAGAAAACTGATTACGATGCTATATCCCCTACAGCTACTATCAAATAAATTCATCTTTCACAGAAGCGAATACCACTTAATCCATAACATAAACATAGATCTGGTGATATCCTCCTACACATTTTTATTTTTTTCAATTAAATCGAAACTTGATACAAAATCATTGTTCCTCAATTAAAGACCATGGATGAAAGATGAGATCGTTTGAACGGGGCACCACAAAGGCGATCTTAATTACCACCCCAAAAAATATGGTGACTCATTTAACAAACTAATGTTAAGTAGGTAGTAATATCACAATGTAACACATATTATGAAGTTAAAATAATAACTTCGAATGTCAACATTTACGCAGATAGCTAAAATATTATGTATAGGCTATGCCTGTTTTAGTTGTTTACTTATTAAAATGTAAGTTGAATAGAGTTTACGTGCACGATTCCCAAGTTATCAGGCAAATGAAACCTATTTATGTACGATTATAATTTCGATATAAGTTATTTCTAACATCGTTCCAAAACTGCCATGAAAAAAATGATATTTCGCTCTTTTGAGAAGACAAAACATTTTTACACTCCCTCATTGTATTCTAATGTATCGAATAAGAAACTTGGCTGTACAGTCTACTTCACTACTGGCAGTACTATAAATATAAACAATATGTTGGGAGCTGAAAGTCTTGGGGTGGATTGCAAGAACGAAGTTTAAACCCCGGTCTACTTTAGACGCCGTCCAAGTACAAAATAACATTGCAGAGGCAATGCTATTTTGTACTTAGACGGCGTCTAACGTAGACCGGGGTTTAAACTTCGTTCTTGCAATCCACCCTTGGAATAATATTTATGCACATGATGACGACAGACGACCTCGTCGATTTTTGAGATATTGTTCGAAATACAGTCACCCAAATACATACTAATAAATAAATCCAAATAAATAAATACAAAACATATTATACATAATAATCTTATGAGTTGTTAGTTTATTAGTTCTATTAGATTTTCCTAATAGTTATTACCTTCTTGAAGGCATTAAAAATATCCGTGTTTCCTCTTCACTAGAATTTCGATATCTCATACCTTTCAGAAGTTATCACCAAAAAACTGATATTCCGCTAAATCGGCTCCCACGGACTTTCAATGTGTTCCTTTGTGGGTAAGAAATGATGTACATAACGGATATCAGAATTCTAGTACGAGGGAAAGACAGATATTTACAATACCTCCAAGATGGTACGACTCATAACTGTGCAACTCGTATTACCTAATTGTCAAATGTAAGCAGCTGAAAAAAAGAATCTTAGGTGTACACCTGACAATGCGATAAAAGTGCAATAGTTTTTACTTATATCGTCTTAAAGGTGATGAAAATAAAAAAAATGTGTCTTTTGCATAAGATTTTTGATACTTCATACCATTCGGAAGTTATTAAATACTTAACTTTACTTTTACGAGATCAGGCCCGAATATTAAATGAAACATGATATTTCGCTAAATCGACTCACATTCAAAGTATAGTTCAATGAATATGGAGTCTGTATTATTATATAGGTCATATACTAATTATATTTTACGCACATTACTTGTGAAGATTGGACCTAACCATGATCAATAATCTGGCAATTAATAGTAAAGTTCAATAGTCTAGCCAAACAATGGTATGTAGTATAATGTAGAGACAGATGAAATGATGTAATAAGTACAGATATGTATTCCTTACACAGAAAGTACGTAGAGACCTAAAAGGCCTTGGCATTGAAATATTTCGAGGCTAGGAAATTGTAACTTTATTGTCAGAGCCATCGTACTCGTAATAAACTTCATCAATGAGTTGATAGATGGCAGTAGCGTACCATGTGTGACACGATGTTACCTCATTGGTAGACTGGGACGGTTGACGGCTTCAGCAGACCGGGGTCTTTTCCATCCGTGGATGCCCTGGCCCATACTGACTGAGGTTATTCATGGTTTTCCTCAGTCGTTAAAGTGAATTCTAGGATGGTACCTCAATATCGGTCAAGTCCAATTCCAAGTTTCTTTCTAACATTCTAGCAAACGGCTAGGGGAACTCACCCACGACATCGTTTCAATTTTTGGGTAATTTATTGAAGTATCAATGTTGAATAGATAAATCAGGAATTTAAAATGAAATAAAGTTGAAAATTCCAAGAAAATTTTGGGAAAACTATTTATAAAATACGGTGAACCGTTACATAGAACTAAATCAGTAGATAGTTGGCGTAAAGATGATAATTGATACCTTCATTGAGTCTGTAAATAGAAAATTTCATCAGCATACCTAAAACCGTTTCGATACAAATGAATAGTATTTGTCAACTTGATTTACAAGAAAAAATGGCGAGACTTTCCCTGGTCTTGTATGCCAAAAAGCGAATGTGGTTGAACTGTTTATTTTCAGTTCAGTCCGAAGGCAGTTGTTTTACAAACACATCGATACCATACAGGATGAAATATCTCGAATATTAATCAAATTATGTATGTGACGTAATTGCATGTTTTTTGCTGCATTTTCATTGTCAATTGAAGCATAATTAATTGTAGTGGCTTCACGGATGAACAAATTGTTCTGAAACGGATTCACACCGTGTAGAGGAGTATCTTTTAAAATATTGTCGATCCATGATAAACATGCACAACATTTTCATAAATGATCACCCTGGTGGGAACTTTTTGCACTATGAGACTGGGGACGCCTTAACTGAACAGATTAGCCCTACTACATACGGGTCTACAAAAACTCAATACTGGCACATGCAGCGTAGTGGTTAAAGCGATCGCTTCATGTGGTCCGGAAGACGAGGGTTATTTCGAACCCAGTTCGATCCCCGCCGCCGTCCATCTTTACGGGGGTTTTCGTGGTTTCTCTCTGTAGTCTAGGCTAATGCCGGGATGGTTGCCACAATATAAGCCTCGACCGCTTCCTTCCCACCATCCTTCCCATTACCCAAGAAACCTTAATCTCATCATCCCATCATTCCATCACCAACCTAATATTTAAACAAAAAATCAATTGATAAAATTGTGGTCGTTGAGGGGATTCTAGATTGATATAATCAAGTGAGAGACGATTAGAAACAAAAAAGTGCTTTTCGGAGGTTGGTAAGCACTTCAACGTGAAGTGAAAAGACAGCGAACCTGTAGACATAGTTTCGTTCAACGATGAACATTGCTTCTCCAAACATATTCAAAATATGATATATTATTTCAATAATTTCAAAAAAATCATCAGAGGAAATCATTCAAAATCAACGTGGAGCATTGTTCGTAGGCCTATACATTAGAATAGCAAAAATGTCATTCTGCTATCAGTCTTTCTTCTTCCATGCTGCCTGTCGGTGATTTTACTCGTGACTATCGATCAGAATGGACTTGGGTATGAACAGTGATTGTGCGACAGGTTTTGTTAGTTTTTCAATCCCAAATAACAATTTACAATCAAATACATAAAGTTTTCAATAAATGTGTTTTGAGTTTTTGTTTCTAATATTCTCTTCATTCCTTAGTTGACATCTCACAATACGAGTGTCAAATATTCAAACATACTTGATAATCTGAATACAATTCTTTTAATATTGGGTTTAACGACGCACTGCGGGAAAGATAACTTAGATATAATGGCCACACTTTTTTTAAATTAATATAACTTCATATAATGAAGACCCATTGAATTCTTCTTAAATATCAACGCGCTGACGAAAATTTGACGCCCCTTGAATATCTGATGCCTTAGGCTCGAGCCTCGTGGGCCTGTGTCTCAATAAGGGCCTGAATATAACCACAGTGGGAACTTATGTACTTTTCTTGATCTTCGATACTTTTTGAGAGAAACGTCAATGCAGCACTTGAACCGAGTGAAATATCACCATTCAAAAAACACTTTCAAATTGAAACTAAACAAAATTAAGATTTTCCTGTAATATATAAGTACCGACTTAACTCTAAAACAAAGTGAATAATAATTTGTGAGAAATAGAAGAAACTGGAAAACTTGAATTAGATGAACCTTGATTAAAGTAATATTATCAATTAGTAGTGGACCCATTATAAGTTATTCACTACTTTGTTCAAGTATTTGTGGTACGCTTGTAAGCTGTAAATGAGAAATAAATCGAATAGAACTAAATGCATGATTTAAATGTATAAGTTAAATTAGTTTTGAATCTTAGTGTTGATCTTAGTTGATAAACTCTGATCTATCAATTTAATTCACATTTGCAATGGGATAAGACGAAGTACCAGACGAAGTACAAAACAATGATGATAATAAACAAATAAATGAATGCACTGATGAATAAGTACGGATTCTGAGAACTTTCATATACTTTGAATGAGTTATAAATCTAGGTATAAAATAATATGAATACAAATATGATGTGGCCCTGGTTTGGATGATAGGAATATGCATAATAATTATACGTACCCACATTAAACTCTTCTGTGAAAGGTGTTAATTAGGCATACACTAAAAAATGTATTACGAGAAGGGAGGAAGTAATCACAAAGGTAAGGAATGGAGACGATTCCCCACTCCTCCAGTAAAAAAGCTCTCTCTCTCTCTCTCTCTCTCTCTCTCTCTCTCCCTATATATATATATATATATATATATATATATATATATATATATATATATATATATATATATATATATATATATATATATATATATATATATATATATATATATATAAAGTGAAATTCTCATATATCAAATAAAAATTAATTCTTCTATTTATACATGCAATATTTATTATTTTCATATTTCACTTCAAATAAGAATGAATTATAAAAATAATCCCATATTCAGCTCTCTGCGAACCGATACTTCTTTGATAGACCTGATTATATTTTCACCAATATTGTATCCTAGACCAACGGTTGTACCACGACGCTTTGAGCGCATGGGACTAGCCGCAATTTCTGCTTTCTATTTATTGTCAACAAACGTCAGTTTAGCACGAAACGGATACGTAAATAGGCCTACAGGTATTGTCGGATGAAGTTTGTCCAATTGTTTGCATTCTAATATGAGTGAGAAAACGTTTTAGTTGCCGCACAGCGTGCCACCCACTACTTAGAAACGTAAACCATATCACACGAAAAAATGGAAACAAATCTATGCGAATGCATATTTTTGGTAGTAGAAATGTATGGCATCTATACTTGATCAAGTTATACAAGATTTGGTTGGCACGGTCTTCTGACAATCTATCAATTATTGTAGGAAGCATGATAGCTTCTCATTTTTAAATCAAATCATTTGGTATGATATAACAAATTCATCTCATGTAATTTTGTACGAAACATATCAATGATCTATAATTTAATTAGTATGTCAGGGTCACGACCTATGTATATGTATATTCTTGAAACATAAAACACAATAGACCAATAAACTTGGCCGTATGTCAACTTATGTGCTACCTTGGTGGCTGCCTATAAGGTTTGGTGGACAATGTCTTTTCATAACCTATAATTATTGTTGATATATAAACATCAATATAACATGCTGGTAGGCAGGAAACAAGTCACAAAATTACATTGACAAAAATGATCAGAATATTAAACCATGAAGTGCGTTTTGATATCGGAAGTAACTCCTATGCCGTTCAACAATCAACATGGATTGTAGAGGTTAAATCGAACAAGAATAGATTTGTATTGCGTTTTTTATTATACTGGTTTGAAACAATTATAATCAGTGATGCGTATAAGCGGGGACATTCCATGTTATTTTCGTTGATTCAATTAATAAGTATAACGTTGTTGACATGCAATGAAAAGTATATTAGAAGAACAATGAGCTAATTTAAAATCCTCAGGAAACGTGATTATAAATAAGTTTTTGAATTGGTATATCTGAGAGAGCGAGATCTCCCATTCATCTTCAAATTTCAAATATTGAGTATATATAATTATATACATATATTTTTTTCAAATAGACAATTTAGAAAAATGACAATTTTCTCAAAATTTTCTCGAAATTTTCAACTTTTATCTCGAAATTTTCAGCTTTTTTCATATTTTAAATTTTTAATATACTATTTTAACAATTATACATCAATACGTAACAAACCATTCGATAAATTTTAGTGGGTGGGTTCTCCTTGAAGGAATTCACACAAAAACTTTTGTGACAATCTTACTTGCATCACGTTATTTATTTGCATCCCTGAGACCTGCTGTCCACATGGAGTGGGTGTGCCGTCTCTATTAGCATTTCCTGCTACAATGACAGATATTATAGCATACAAACAATCGCATTTATTCTTTGAATAATTGTTATCATTAAAAGTAGGCCTACTGTCTTAAGTCGAGCTCAACCATCCACAACAATCCAGAACTATGACAAACTCAAATAGATAAATGTATTCTAATTTTCATTCAGACACTTACACCCACTTTGATTGATGTGTCGCTCCCACTGTGTATGATCGAATAGAAAGTGATTATCTTATTGTATCACATTTATTTACAAAGTACTACAACTAAACCATTATTGATCTTTACCCCATGAAGTGTGACCAAATAACGTGATCAGACAAAAACAACGTTAAACGCTTGAAGAATCGCCGGTATAATAAAATTGAAATGCTGTGTTCAAAAACTTGATTTTGTGCGGAAGGACTGATTGTAATTTTGAACTATAGATCTGTGGCATTATCAGTGTTGTGACTTGTGCCTAGATTTATTTTTATTTATCTAGAGAAAGATGAAGATAACAAATATTTCCTCATCCATATATAAATTGAAAGATTGTTTATATTATCTATAGGTACTCGATCAAAGACAAAACATAATTATGCATGTACTTCCTTGTAGATAAGAGATAGTTTTCGTAAACTTGTTGGGCCTATTCGAACTCTCACCCGCGTATTGAAGAATTCGATTAGTCGATCGTCTTCAGCGCAAAAGAGTCTTCTAAATTCAAACTCGACATCACACAATTTTTGGTTTTGGGAGAATTTGCTGGAAAATAACTTTTCGAGTTTGAAAACATTGGTGCTATGATGGAGATTGAAAATATTGTCTAAATAAATATGAAGATGAAACATGAAATTCTACATGAAGAATAAAAATATCCATACAATTCAATCTGGACAGGTCGCAAACACTGGGTATCATTATACTATCATTTTGATAGATTGTCAACAATTATAACCAAAATTATTTGATATTAGATTAATTATCAATTTCAAGTAAAAATATGAATAATCCTGGGCGTTCAATCCATAATATCAGGAACCTATG
The DNA here is from genome assembly GCA_907164805.1 of Brachyptera putata. NCBI lineage: Eukaryota > Metazoa > Arthropoda > Insecta > Plecoptera > Taeniopterygidae > Brachyptera > Brachyptera putata. Next base: position 52,496,076 of record OU015463.1, read on the forward strand.
TTTGTATTCAATACATTTTCTCTTTTATTACCTCCTCTGTTATCAAATTTCAGTAAGAAGCTTTTTCGACAGATATTGCCTGCATATTGTGATAGGCCTTGTGATCATTTATACGTGTGAAATCACCCTGGTGGGATCTTTTTCGCCTCAATACAGTCTACCAAACGGATCGTTTTTATTAATAACATCGAAACTTGATACAAAATCATATAGAACAAGTAGTAAAACAAATAATGATATATTCAAAGAACCAAGATCAATTAACGAATCAATAGAATCGAAATTATTCTTATTATACTTATAAAAAAATATAGACACTTTGATAAATAGATATAGACAGGCTCACTAGATACCATAGATAATTAGTTGAATAACAAAATTAAAGAAACGAATTACTAAAAAGCCTCTACATATCTATAAGTAAATTCGATAAATAATATGACTTTAATGAAATCCAGCATCAACAAACTCTTGCACAGAATGAATACTATCAATTGTAAGATTAATAAGTAAGGAAACAGCGAAAAAAATCAATTGAAATTGGTTTAATATTCTGTTTGAGTGTCCACATTGACAAGGCTGGTTCGAACCGTTTGCAATCTGTTATGGCTACACTTGTATCAAAGGAAAAGTCCACTGGAGGCGTTGGCAGCGGTAGAAGTTATCCGGCTCACAGCTGATGCTCACTACTGTATCAACGCCAAGTACCTGTTAGTGCGCTTCAACCCATAGCATCAACCACGTTCAGCGTGCCTCAGTGTGTCATGTCAAATGTGAATTACTACTTATAAGCCAGTGAAAGACATGTGTTCGCCAAAATCTATGCAATTTTTTATTGTCGTTTATTTAACGTTGATCTTTTTACAAGGTAAGATGAAATTGAAGTTCAATCATTTAATTATTATGTGTAATTAAGTAGGAGGTGTCACATGTTTTATTGTTGATAATTTAAATTATTCATTAGTAAAATTTTTATCATTGAAATTTCGAATTTGGCGAAATTATATTTCAACTAATTGATGTTTATTTTGTTGAACTGAAATTATTTTTCAAGAAAATTAGTGCAATCATCAATCACTCAGTTGCATTTGATATCAGTTCTGAACCATAATAAAAAAAATGGTTCTGCAAGCATCTATTTTGAGAAGAATATTTGGGTTATTCTGATCGATCTTGTTCCTATTCAATTGTAGCCTTTAACAAGTGACTTTTCTCTTAAAAATATATTTACACATGTGTTAGTGACTGTTCCACGCGTCTTCAGCGCCTTTGTGGCTCCTCTGAATTTGTATAACTAACGTATAGGGTATAGCGTTGAAAACAATTCTATGTAATTTTCCACAAAAATATGGGTCAAATTACACCCCGATTAGCTTTCGTAACTAATGCACACTGTTAGTGAATCTGACTTCAAATTGGATGTAATTTTGGGGCCTGTATCGTACGCTGACCATCTTATTCTCAAACCCTTAAATACCTCCATGTTTGGATGGGGTTGTCAATATAAAGGCCAACTAGATCATAATTATTATTTTATGTTTTGAAACCTTTGCGTCCATTATTTATCGAGCATTATTAACCAAACCTTCACTCAAGTTGTATACGCCTATAATATATTTGTGGTAATTCTAGAAGGTATTGTACACATGTTATTAGTTCTCATCCACTGAACTTGAGGGCACTGTGGGTTGGTCTGTTATATCATATCCTTCATAGCTCAACAACGACTTTGAAAACTGACTCAACAGATTAGTTTATTATGTTTAGTTTTTCTTTTTGATCAACGATCGACTCAGCTAGGTGATTCACGAGACTTTTTCGCATAAAACTATCACTGAAGTTGACCTGACAATTGGATTATGTTCACGTACAAATGTAAAATGCCCTGATGAAACTTACCTCAGTGATATAGTTACCAAATAAGTAGGCCTATATTATATTTAATAACCTTGGGTTCTTCAAATTGTTAGCATTTTGAGGTTCATTTATGTTTAATCACTCTGAAACCACTTCGATTTCAGCCCATTTGTCCGAATTGTGTGATAGTTGGAATAAAAATGTTTCAATTAAAGGTTGAAACAGGTGTCACAAGCACGTAAATCAATGGTTCACCTTCGATAACCGGATGATATGACACCAGAATGTTATTGTTTTCATTAATGAACTCCATAAATAGGCCTACGCCATATTGAATTTTACAAACAAATTGGAACTAATTGATCGAACCATAATATTGATTTGATAATTCATGAAAATGTTTATTGATCATATTTGAGTGTATTCGATTGCACTACGTATACATTTCTTCAATGTCATCAATTAAACCTACTTACAATACTTTTATATTAGGACCTATCATCATATCTTATGAAACACCTATATCCGAGATCCATTATTTGATCATCAAGTCAATTTTAACGACATACTATGCCAGGCAGACGTTATCGTTGAATTCATCAAAATGCTTATATTCAGACGGATGTTTAATGTATAAAATATTAGTTTGTAACGACAACGTAATTACGCTATTAACCTAATAACGATGCATCAAAATCATGAAATTTGTGATTCCATCGAACTAATAAATATTGCTTATATATAGGGCCTATATATATATATATATATATATATATATATATATATATATATATATATATATATATATATATATATATATATATATATATATGCCTGTGATACTGCTTATGTCATTTCACTGAGCATTTCGTTTCAAAACGTCAACACCCTATCCGGTAACCACTATTATTAAATATATTTTTTCCTCCCAACTAAATTCTCGTTTTCACTTTCCTCACAAATCTTCATACACTTACATCAAAATCTCCGCGGTAAACTATTTCTCACAATCACCATAAAAATAATAGAATTTCTATTTTCTTGTCTCCATTCATATAACGTTGAGTCTCTGTTACTTTACTACAAACTACAACGGGTAATACAAAGGGGTTTTCTCTGGACATTTCCCATGTAGGCAACACGATTCGCAAGGTTATACACGGTATACAATAGTAAAATATATTATAACATAAATACATTAAAAAATATCATTTTGCATAGCTCGGTGTTATAGCCTTTCTATATATACCGGCTGATATTATGCGAGTCTATAATAGCATGACATTTCTGGATGTTTCGAACGTCGCGGAAATAACGATATATTAAATAATGGTAACGCATTCGGATGTTATCTTCGATCAGTACGCGAGTTGATATTGCAGGATATGGATTACATTTAACATTATGGTTGTAATAAAATTCTGTTGAATGGGCACAATCAAATCAAATGTGTCTATAAATGCAGGAGAAGAACGGTATAGTTATGTTGAACTAGTTCATATCGATCAAACTTATACGAGACTTCAGACGCTTCCTAAACTGATACAAAATTATTGTTTTATGATTACTTTCTGAGATTCGATTACACGTGAAAACAATTGGATGTTCATTTTAGAAGTATAACAAAGCGGTTCAATGATGATATATTTATCAACATTATTCTTACATTATATTATTGATGAATTTAATTGTTATAATTAGAATTTAATGGCAAGATTTTTACTTTCGTATAATTTACATTTCGTGAATATATTTCACTTGCAGTATCCGCTTGGAACAAAACCATATATAATAATGAGCGCAGTTTCCGTTAAAAATAGTCTATAAGAATATAAAATGTATTTCTATAGGATACAAAAAAATATTTCAGAATTATATCATTTACTACATAATATTATAATATGAGCCAAAGTAATTGATTATGGCTTATTCAAGTTATTATTGAGTTGCCAGTCATACGTCATAATAATTGCTGTCTTTAATAACATGAATATAACAGTTGATAATTTTTTAATAGACGCAATCACTGTGTACAGCTTTGAGCATGACTGAGTATAGAAGACAAGTTAATTTTATTTCAACGCACGCTAGTGCAGATCATAGCCTATCATCAGTTGGGGGATCAAAATTCTTGCACTCACGTAAATAGACGTTCATTAATCCATATTCTCAAGCCGGATTCAATATTATATCGGTTCACTTGAGAAACAACTCTAAATCAAATGATGTGGGTGTTATTGTCGAGAATCGTCGTTATTGAATACAATATATTTGACCGACACATGCATCCTGCTCGCGTCATTCAGCGATTGCCGGAGAACGCACGATTCGATCGGGCTGATGTTTGGATTTTATGAAAGCTATTGATTGCCTGGATATCGCATGGATACGAGAACATGTCGATGGAAGGGACACACGTGAAAGATTGACGAAAAAAATTAATCGGCGGACTTTACAATCTCCGCCTTTGTCAAATCACCTTCGCGGGCGCACGAGCAATCTGCACCCGCCAACTGATTTCCCATTGCCGAACTTTACAAATACTGTGTTATTATATTCACACATTTCATAAATGTTTGAATTTCCATGTTAGTGGGATTAGCTATACCATAAATCTCTTCAAAATCCATCAATTGATTCATAACAACTCAAATAAGTATATCGGACGCTATAGCGAACTGAAACGTCATCCAAGAGAACAGGGTTCGATTCCGATCATGGTGGACCATCCTGACAAAGATCTGTCGTTAAAGTGAATGCTGGCATAGTTCCTTAAGAGCAGACCACAACCGCTTCCTTCCCACTATTCCGAAAATCTGATCAAACATGTCATCTTATCTCCCCATCATCTCATTCATCGTGGTGATAGTGATCAACATTTTGGTTATTTGGGGGTACGAGTGAGCGGATGATAATCAACTGGGGGTACATTCCTGTATACAAGATGAACTCCGTTTCGACTTAGACCTGTGCCAAACGTGTAGGTACTGAAAAACTGGAATCAAAAATAATAAAACAGATTAAATCGTACTGGAATGAACCCTCTGGTGGCCGCGAACGCATGCCCGACTATACTTTTAATTTCTAAAGCGGCTCCATAGGTAAATGAGCACGAGGGACGGCTCATTTATAATTCACCGACGCCAGCAGGTCTTGGTCTACAAGTCGACACTATAATGCGTCGTTAAACCCCATACGAATGAAAATATAAAAGTAGCCCGTCGCATTTAATAAGTAGTAGGCTATTCTGACGATCCTGATTTGCAATAATTATTCATTATCCCGGCACTGCATAATGGACATGCTACTGTGGCTTTTCTATTATAGTTTCAATCAAATCAAGTCAACGAATGACGTCTTCTTCTTATATCGTGGTATACTATTAGGCTATACACATCAATTAGTAGGCCTATTATGCAAGTAGCAATATGAACGGGTTAACCGGATTCCGGATATGAATAATTTGTAATTCAATTCTGCGGGAATCATAACGTCATCTAATTGAAGGTATACAGAAAACAATGTTAACGACTGTAAAATACGGTAGCCATGGATGAACAAAGGCAAACACAGTTTATACGCTATAATTAAATTAAACATTATATTGTATCAAGAAAAGTGACTATCATAAATGGATTTCGTCTTTGGTATACCATGACTATAGATACTTGTTTGGAACGATTACGACAAGAGGAGAATTTGATTTGGTATAGTTTAATTTTTTGGAACTTGTTAGAACTAGTTTTTTGTGTTGAAAAGTACATGAAAAATTAATGTTACAACAATTCCACTTATGAAAGAGGATCCGAACGACTCTACCTATTCGCGCCCACTTGTAATTTCATAGGCATGGAGAAGAAAAAGCAGTCTATAAATAGATTTAAAGAGAAACTTAACGAAACATACGACTGAGAAATACAATCTCCGTATCTATTGCTGGATGTCATTGTTCGTTCGTCATCATCCCTTTCTAACGTCGAAAAACTTACAGGGGATATCAAAATATTTGTCTGAATGTTTACAAATCTGGACTCATTCTATATAAGTCAAAAAAACTTTTAGATTCAGAAGCTAGTGAATTTCGTTTCTTAAAACTCCCATTAACGTATTTGATATATAAATTATGCATATAAATTTCATTATATATTATACACACAATTAATGATATTATCTGCATTAATTATAGATACACAACGTTGTTACCAACTATTAATTTCAAGGCTTGGGAATATTTTCACAATTTACAAGTGCATCGTATTCTTTACCAAGGCTAACCTACATCACAGAACAAAAGAAGATGAGGTGGATGTGAATAAGACGGGAATGGTGTGAGAGAATTGAGTCGTAATATTCACATAAGGGACCTTGCTTTGATAAACAAGTGATGAAAGTAACAAGAATGGATCTATTTAAAATAACAACGAGTGGACAACAAACACGGTGCAGTTCAGTTTCACCTGAAATGTGTCTCCAAGGCGATTAAATGCCATTTTCAGCGACGTAGTTTTGGGTTAGACCAGGTATTTTCAGTTCAGATTAAATTAGCTGATCCATTATTCGGGAGATATTCTCGCCATAGTGCACCAATTTTTTAATATAGGTTTTTCGTGGTTTTTCTTTGTAGTTCAAGTTGGGACTGGGATTTTTTTCTCCAGAGCGGTCCACGATTATTTTCTTGTCACTGTCTAGAACACATAATTAATTGATATCTCGTGTTTCCATCATCTCAGTCACCGATCGATCAGTCTCAGACGCCAACAGATATTATAGCCATCATTAGAGAATGTCTTTAAGCCTGATATAAATAAATACACATTACATTTGTTTGCTATAGGTTGGTTAGGTTGGGTCGATTGAGTTAATTAAATTATGTATATTTTTTCAGGTCTAGCAATCGCACCTGTGCGCACTAGGAGCACTACTTTCGTGAAATTAGAGGTGGCCTATTGCCCCCCTCCTCCCGCCATAATATCAGCATAATCTATGATATCAGTAGACAGTAACGCATTAGCTACTATATATTAAGTTATCGATACAATTCAAATATTACACAATTCATTCAAAAAATTTGACTTATAGCTATAGAATCGATGTAATCTATTAACCTACCCAATAACATAACAAACTCATTACTCACTAGTACATTAAACCAAAAAATATGTTTCTTTTTCACATTCATAATATGTATTCAACTATTCAATCGACTCATTTATTTCATCATATTATTACGACAACTATCATTTGAATCTTCACACCACCGATTAAAACTATATATAATTGTTAAAAGTCTCAAAGTGTGTAATAAAATCTATTCTAACATTCTAAAATTAATAATATAGGGTGCAATTGTTCGTTCACTTTGAAGTTTCGATTACGAGTCTTAGCGTCGAACCTGTGTAAGCACTGATTATCTTTTGTGTACAGATTTGTCGACTAGACTGTGACAGTTATCTCACAACTGCACCTGCATGTGGTTACTTTTACTATTACTATCTTAATGTCTGACTTGCAAAGGTAATAACTATAATACTTCTTGTCAATGCGACAAACGTGAAACTATGGACGTTACTTACTAGGTTTCGTACAATTCTTTGTATATGTGCTTCAACAAATTCAATTCTTCATAATCAGAATTAACTCAACAAGTATGGAATACGTATAGTCTTGGGTCGAGTTTGATTCTTCATTTTATTGTAACGTAGATATTTTGATCTTGGACATAATAGGATCCAGCATCCTTTAATAATGATAGAAAGTATTATTATTCTGATTTAGAAGCTGCCTGATGAGTCTATAATTATAACTGAATGCGGGAGAGTAATGCGTATGCCATGTATGTAAATTAATTTTCAAATATTGTTTTGATTTTATTCCTAAAAACAACCTTCTAATTGTAACGAGTTGTAACTTCTGTCTGGTTGACGGGAAACGTAGACTTGCGTGTTTTGAAAGTGTTGAGAGGACGATTCTCAATAATTAAATAATTATGATCATTGACATTTCACATGACATATAATATTATAATATGTACTCTTATGTATGTTAATTGCTGCAAACGTTTGCTGCTGATATATTCTATAGAATTAATAAAAGAAATTATTGAAGTTGAGTAAGTAATAAAGTACATGATTTTTAAATGCATAAAATGTGTGATATATTTTCGATACATCAGTTCACAGAACAGTGAAAAAGTAATTATTGTTAAAATCCGTAAAATATTATGTTCAGACATGTTCAACTATTTTCGTATCAATACAAAATTTTGAGGCATAAATATGCATAGTAATTATTACGTGGAATATGATTTGATAATAAAGATTGCGTACAATAGATTCGGATGTACCGCTATCTCTATTTCCAGCTGAATCATTGGACTTCCCTCATAGAGGACAAATCGAAACAAACGCAATGTGGTATAACAATACCAATCTTGCGCGTTTGAACATAGACAACATATATACAATTACCACCAAGACAGTCCACGGTTATGGCAGAACGAGATTCAATTTCCCGTACACACTTCCAATCCCCTCACCAGTTGACTCCTGTCAAGTGACGTCACTCATTGTTATAAGAGACAGACAACAATGTCTACAAGTTGGAATTAACCAATCAGCATGTTTAGTAGGCCGCCAGTCCGCTGTATTACTGTGGTGGCGATTGTTGGGTATTTGCTACTTGACAGAAGCCTAGGCATTGAATGACGTTCCGCGAGCACTAGAAGACGCAAGAAGTGGGATGTCGATCCACAATACAGGGCGAGATTTTGTACTGGTAATTGAATCTCGTTCAGTGTGAACTGTCGTGGTGGTATATCTATAGTATGGTTTAAGAGTCTGTGGCAGTTGATTCAGCAGAATATCATATTTTTCGTGATAAATTTTATAGGAAAAAATATCGAAATTCTGAGAAAGAGCAAACACAGATATGTTCAATACCTTCAAGATGATGTGAGTGATAACTATGTATCTCATGTCACCTAAATGTCCAGCGTAAACTGTTAAAAAAAAATCAACACCCACAACACGCGCGTCACAATCATGCGATATGAGATGAATCGTCATTACCTATACCATCTAGGATGTATTGAAAATATCTGTGTTTCATCTTTATTAGAATTTTGATATGTCATACCGTTCGAAATATATCACCAATAATCTGATATTCCACTAAATCGACTTCCTTGGACTCTCAAGCACACAAAATGAATTCTCACTTTTTCCAGTCGTGAACGAGTGTCTGATAAAATGCTGAATAGTTTAAATAAAAGTAGAACCAAGAGAAGTATTGAATTAGTAATTCACAGATCGTATTATGTAGTGAGATCTCATACTGCAGAATACGAAATAAGTACATGAATGTTTGGTACTCTACATTCTGAAAAGATTTTGAAGTACCGGTATATAGTTTTTACGCAATCATAGCTCAGAATTTCTTGCGATATTCCAATATAAATGCATTCATTATAATAATTTTCATCTAGGAAAATTTTTGCATTCGATCAAAAAAGTTATAATTAGTAGTCATTAAGGACAAATGAAGAGAAAACAGCTATAAAAAATGAATTATTCGAGATGATGATTCACTACTAGAGAGACTTGAATAAATGCAAAGTATTGCTGGTGTTTCCATTGATTGGTTTCATCAAATGAAGCGAGCAAGCAGTTTCTGATTCAACAAAAAAAATCATGACTAAAATTAATTCACTTGATCCATATAAGAATTGAGTGTTCTATACGATGCTCATTAATCGACGCTCAAGCATCTATGAACACGCTCATTAAAACAAGGTGGCAATGAAGTATGTTTAATGATGGACTTTTTGTTGTTAATAATTGTGAATTGAAATCGGAAATATCGAATAACCGATTAGCATCCATTTACGAACGTTGTCTGGAACAAAAGGCGTACACTCGAAAGTAAGGGATCATCATTATATATGATGTTATATAACTCAATTATTTGCACATAATATACTTTTATACATTTCTCAGTAAATATATGGCATACTTACCACCGTAAGCAACACACATAATACAGTGATGAGTGTGATTCTTGAAAATAATCAGTCTCAGTTAATCACCATTCATCATGCATATTAATACGAGTTTGCTTTGTATTGATGTGACATTCTTCTATGAAGCACGCACTTTGCAATATACGTACAAACACGTGCCCCTGTCAGCTGCATGCAATCGCAATATCCAAGTTACACATCCTCATGTTGAAGAAAAAGTTATCAACATATACTGAGAAAAGACTAAATTTTATATGCGTCGCTGGTTGAGCGTTAACTGATTGGTAAATGTTGTATGAATATGAAAATATATATTAGGTACAAGGATCACGCTGGTAGTTAAAATCTAATATTAAAATCTTTACAGTAATTAAAAATTTAATTAATATGATAGAATCTATTTTTTATCATTTCTTTGCTATGCTGAAAAAAGCATTCTTGAAATAATTCCATTTATTTAATTAATTGCATCTGAGTTAATTTTGAAAGTTGCCCAACTGATTGTGACCAGGAACTGTCTAGGTAGTTTCTGGATATGAGCTAAAAAATAGTCCAATGTTGATAGGCTGTCATTTAACATGCGAAGAGAATGAACAATAGAATATAATTCATAAGTTTTCTGGAAATAAGTTTCAGATTTTTCAAATCACTTTTTCATCTCCAATAATTCAGTATTCTTACTTTGTATTTCCAAGATGACGCAATGTTTGCATCCTTCTTATAAATGTATACCTGTTGAAGTTGTAGTTCAAGTTTGAAGTGAAGATGAATTCCTTTCCTTTCCACGAAATTTGTTGACTAGTATTTTAATCAACCGAGAATTTCAATCTACTGAAATCATAGGAATTTTAATCTATTGTTTAGAAAAACCACAAAAATGCCGTCATTTGACTCATCTTTCTGGTCGTATGGTAAGGCTAATATTTCATCATGTTTATTATCATTTTTAACGCATGGTCATAACTTCTCTTAATTAAACACCTGGGCTTAGTATTCTAGGACATTATATTATAGCTTGAAAATTAATTAATAACCTTTTCCATCATCTTATAAATTATGCAGTTGACTCAAGGCTACAATAATCCGTCCCGTCTTAAAAATAGCAATCGCGTGTTGAATCAAAAAAAAAAAAAAATCAAAACAACAGCTAATAAAAATGAATATGTGTATGTGATCACAATTCTGTATTGTCAAAAAACTTTTAATTTCAGTTCCAGAATGAAACAACAGTAAATATGATGGTCTCTGGACACAAAGTACAACCAAAGTACAAACAAACAATTTTGGATTTTGACCGGTTTGGAACCCGATTAGGACCCAGTATAGGACTTCGTTAACGCTTATCCAATTATTGAAAAAACGCAACTGTAGCCTACAAGTTATATGTTTCTTTCTGTTTGATCACTAACATCAATTGTTAGACCAGTGGATAAAACTGAATAAGTATGTGAACTATTCGTGCATGCACTTTCCTTATGCATTGTTCTGTCAACTTTACACGAAGAGTTTTATAGTTGTGTACATCTCAACGTGGTTCCATATAAGGGTTCTCGAATAAAAACTGCTTCAATATTTCAGGTAAAGCAGTAAAACAATAGTGAGTGCTGATTCTCATCTTGACCCAGCTTTGTATTGGTTCTTAGTAGACTTAAGACGATTAATAACGACATTTTCCAATAAAACAAAACAATATCCACCACGCAGACGTTTGCATTAATCAGAAACATCTAAATATAATATTATTGTAATTAATTTTATTTTATTCACGATTCATGTCATTGAAGTTTTTAATTAATATTTTCTTGAATGGCTTCAAAAACAAACTCCAATTGCTCCTTCAATTCAAAATATTATTTTATGGTGATTTAATTTAATTATCTTCCCAACTTCAAATTTTTAAGATTCATTCATATGTTCAATTTATTCGCCTATAAGCCTAGATTCAGTATATTCACTATCTAACTATTACTCATTATATACACGTCCATGTTCAACGTACATTTTATTTGTTAATATAATCAAAGGCCTTCTGAATAAACTCTCAACTCTGAGATTGTGGTTGGAAAGAATTACGGGGGTTCTACATTTTATGAGCTATTACTACTTTTAGCTGTCATCTATTTTTAGCTCGTTATACATATTAGCTTTCTAGCTAAAAGTTACCTTCCGTGCTGAGGTGAAAATTTCAAAACTCTGATTTACCTATAATTTACTTTTAATATTTATACATGTGTTATGATATTACACATGTGGCATTATAATATTTAAGTCAATAGCATTGTCGACAAATATGTCTACATTATATACTATGACACATCTATTATTTTATTTTTCACTGTTGACGTCTTATGGTTATTTTAATCAGTCAAGTCAATTTGTCGGGAAAACTAGTTTTCATCAGAGTAACAGATCCATATTGGAGCGCAGTTTTCGTGGTGACCGCGTGCGCTGTTCCTACAAATAAAATATTATTTACGAATAGGAAAATGAGTGGGTTGTGAATTATGAATGAAGATACTTATAATTACATCCCTGAGTGTTGGTCATAAAATTGAGTTTCAAATTTTTGTGTTTTGAACTGCTTTTTTCAAAAAGTTGTCGAAGGTTATTATACACCCTCTGTGAAAATCATTGTCATAAGTCGCGAATATGTTTTAGAGAATGTTTCTGGGAATGTTTTCAACTTTTCACTAGAACTGGATAGTTTTCTGTCAAATTTGTGTTTGTCCAAAACTTGAAAACTATTGAGTCATCACGAATTACGCAAAATTGTAAATCAATCAGTTAAAAGTTTTGACTTGTGTAGACAGTAGAGAAAAATCATAATGGAGGCTATCCCTAAAAAAGCCATTCACTTATTCTGATTTGATTGGCATCCAATCAATTCCAGCTACGTATTGATTTTTTTCGTAGACCTACGTAGCAAGTTTTTATATACTTTACAAAATGTCGTTGTCCGATGTTCCAGTTAACCGCTCTAGGCGGAGTATGAACGGAACGAGGAAATGTAAAGGTATTTTGATGCACAGTCTAGATTTCAAATGGACATTTTTGAAAAGAGAAATGACCCAAGGATCACAAAAATTCAATAGTAATGGTTGTCATGTATTCATTAATAATTAAAGACTGATGATTGTATAGTTACTAAATTTCGAGGATCTATTAATAAATTAGAAACCATGAAACTATGACGTAATCTTAGGGCCTACTCATGGAAGACAACAACTCTATATGCTACTGAGTCGTATAGATCAGTCGCTAGCACACTAAACAATCATTCAGAAGACCAGGGTTCGATTCCGCCATGGCCGACCAATCCGACAAGTGACAAGGAGTTATCGTAGTATCCTTTGTCTACCGGGAAGGATCAGCATATACCTAAAGCCACACTCCATATTATGATGGATGCAATCAAATAGTAGTAAGTGAAAAATGGGCAGTCAGACGGTTTTACAACTTGGTCGTGGTGATTTTTCTAAACGCGGTCTGCATCACGAAAACCTGACCGAATCGTTACCCTTCGTGACGTCATTGGGGGTATAGCTACCTAGTCGTCCAAGTCGTCCATCATCTTAGTCGTGATGTTTAGTACTAAAGAAACGCAACATAACAAGGTTGGATGAGCGATATAGGCCTAGGCATATTTGTATGAAATTTAATGGAAAGCTATGCACCTTGAGTTCCGAACAATAATGTCACTGCCTTCCTGTTTTATTCATTACTCATTCCAATCGTTTTTAATTGATTGGTGACACTTGTTGCTTGATTTCTTAATAGGTTTCTTGATAGTTCTAATTGATGTGAAGAATTACATTATAGTTTGTTTTTATCGAGGGGTTTACAACTCACAAATTTGGTGTACACCTGATTTCAAGATTTCAGGGATTTCAAGAGATTTCATAGGGATTTCATAGAGATTTCAATGGTATTTCATCGGGATTCCAAGAGATTTCAATGGTATTTCATGGCAAGTGTACACCGGATTTCAGGAGTTGTTAACCCCTCGGTTTTTATGAAAACGGCTGATCCAATTTATATGAGACTTCGGAATATTGTATATCATTATCATATTGAAATTTCGTGAAAATTTGAATCTATTTGGAGGAGCTATTAGTTCAAATTTTCTCCTCTGGGCTATTCTTAGGTTTTTTCGGAGAACTTTCGGAATGGGTTTTCTCAGAAAAAAAATGTTGACTTTTTTTCCGAGTACGGTGAAATTAAGTCTTCGCTCCGCTCATGCAATGAAATAGTGATATTTAGAAAAGAAGAGGTGCAAAATTATATAAATTTCACAAACTTCAGATTGCAATAGTGGCAAATCATGATATAGTTTAGGGGATGATACATGAACAATGAAGATGATTTTCACAATTTTGGTTTTTGACATCTCACTGCATAAACTTGCTATAGCCTGCTTGGTCGCGAAGACAGGTATCACGAATGAATTCAATATGACTGGAGTAAAAAATAAAAACACAAAATGGATAATGATAACGTGAACATTTCTCCTCACAAAATAAGAAATACTTGTCTCAAAGTCGGACATCGACTTTAAAAGCAGGCCACGACAATTTACTTTCCACTGTCCATAATCTTTCATCTCATCTTCCCATCATCTTATGTATCATTCATCATCATCTTCCCATCATCTTATGTTTCATTCATCATCACCGAATCACTTCATTTCAAGTGTAAATATGTGAGCTCAAACTAAATGAATTTATCTAGTTGGTTCACTGTATTTCAAGTATACATGAATGAGGTACGACAACAATGCAGACAATAAATTAAAATGTCAAGCAGAAATGTGGAGCACAATATTTTCATAGTTCTGACATCTTCTAGGATCTTCACCAGTGGAATTCGAAGATGCACCCAGTGAAACCGAGTCAGTTCTGGGCAGTAACGTTCTCATCCGATGCGACACAAAATCCGCGGTAGCAGAGTGCCAATGGTACTGGGTATCGTTAACAGAAGAAGACGGTCTGCCCATCACAGTATCTACTTTTCCCGCTTACGGTAACGGAAGTCGAGGATGCAGCGTAAGATTTAAAAATGTCCGTCCAGAACAAGAAGGTTTATGGATATGTGGTGCAAGAGAAGAGAATGCTACCAACTTCACATTGGGAGTGCCATTTAAACTGGTGGTTCAACCACCGAATGAAGAAACTGAAGATCAGACGACGACTGAGCGTCCATTAACGACGACGACAGTGGCTCCGCGTATTGGTATGCTGAAAATATAAGCGAAATAAAGTCAGATTTCATTCACAGATCATAACTTGGATATATGTAAAGGGCTGTCCCAGGAGTAAGTGTATGATTTTTTTCCATCCAAATGTATAAGGCTTAAATGAAATTAAAAGCAATTCCCGTCAAATTACCACTCTTGAGAGCTGGCACAGTGGTTTCAAAGATGTTCCAACTTATCGTGTCATTATTGGAAGTTTTTTTCTGTGAGTGTGTTTAGTTCTTCGGTTACAATTTTTGAAATGCTCACCACATTCTGCAATGATTCGCCTTCAAGTTTAATCTCAACTTGAGAAAGAGGTTGTCAATTCACACTGAGCTATAGTATTGGATTGTCGGGAGTTTGGCCGTTTGAAGAAGTGTGGAGATGTTTTTCTTCGCAAAAAGTTTCAAAATGAAAGCGCTGTGCTAGCAGGCGGTTCATCGTGTTGTAGCACCCATTTTCTACAATATCTTTTCAACTTCCGTATTGGCCATTTTTTTTTTCAAATTCTATGAATTGCATTTCATCCAAGTAATTTCCGTTCATTTTGCAATCATCCTGACACTCAATCGATGGTCTTTCACCATCACAGTTCGCACAACTTCCGCAATTTCAATCGTCTGTTGTCGAGGTAGGCTTTCCGAAAAATGTTTTTTCCCGATCCTCTTTGAAGCTTTGTGCCAAATAACAACCATATGTTCCGATCGACTGAGATCTTTACAAGCTTTGATTCAATTTGCGAAATGTCTTGGTGTCAAATTTCTTGAGTATCATGCAAAATTTGAGAGTTTTCCGCGTGTTCTGTATTCTGTTCCATTACAAAACGCAACGAGGTATCAGACACGTCCGCGCATAAACAGAGGTAGTGATTCACAGGCTCAACCGATCTGGTTGAACCAAGTATGTATATGAAGATGAGGTCTCAATACCAACAACTATCAGTAAAGTATACTATTCGAATTCATTAATGAGGTGTTATGGACATTATGATTATACTTTTGATAGGCCTACACGAAAATCAGTACACTTACTTTTGGGACACACCTACAGCACATGGAAGAAAACATTTTAATTAAAATTGAATACTCAGCTATTCATTCTATGCATGTGGGATTCAACCCTTAGTTATAAAATATTCATAATTTGCTCATTCAGTCGTAAGAGCACCTGGGATGTAATTTAGCGAGATATCAGTTTTTTGATGATCGGTGGTACCATTGGTATGAGATATGAAACTTCTGTCACGAACGAAACATAGATATTTCTGATGCCGTCCAGATGGTATAAGTGAAAACAATTCAACTTATGTCACATAATTTTCACAGGTATGCAGCAAAAACATATAAGTAATTTCATATGTATACTCGTGAGAATGTTATAAACCATGGCTAACAATTTCGCTTCACATAATTTTGAAGGTATCACCATATCTGTGTTTCTGCCCGCTAGAATTTTGACATATTATATCTCACCACGTTCAAAAGTTGGCACAAAAAACTGACATTCAACTGATAATCGACTCCTATGATGGCACTCTTGAACGAGATATTATAACCATCGTTAATATCTAAAATGTTATCAACTTTTCTCTGATCTTTCTTCCAATAACAGATCTTCATCCTCAGCTTCACTGTCTAGACTCATTTCCAATAATGGCAAACCAAGAGTAGTCAATTTTGATCCATTTTCTGTCTGCTCTTGTCTCTCCTCATACAAAAATGTTATTATTAATATCATATAATCATGTCTCATCAACTTTTCTATCATCCTAGTCCAATTCGCCGAGATCACACAAGATACTGGCGTGAAAGTTGGTATGCCAATGCACCTCATCTGTAAGACGACAGAGCCGGTAGGAGAATGTTTGTGGAGCTGGAGAGCTAACGAAACAGAACCAGAGATCCATGTGAAGAGGATCGAACCGTTCGGAGATCAGAAACTCAACTGTGACATACGATTTGATCATGTACAAGTTGATCATAAGGGTATATGGACATGTGGGGCGAGATTCACGGATCAACAGGAATTTTACACAGCTCGACCAATACAGGTCAAGATAATAAATGGTAGGTCAAACACGGCTACACGGGTCGCGAGAATTTTTCTGCGAATCGGTTTTTAAATGGGACTTTTAGGGGAAAATTTATTCCTTAAATTGTTCATTATTATCCTTATTTGATGTCAATACGTCTAATATCGTTATACGATCAATTTGGATCAATCGAATTTATTCGAGAATATATTCTATTCAGACAATTAATAAAGGATGATAACATCAGGGTATGGAAGATCTTGACCATCCCAAGTAGTTGTACTACTTGGAATAATTAATGACCCAAAACGTAGGATTATAGCTATATTCACGATGGATACGCAACTGAGAACGACGTTGTTCAGGATCTTTGAAACCGATCCAAGACACTGAGGTCGGCTAACATAGCCCTGTAGCTAGCTTGTATAGGCGATCTAGGTGGAGTCGAAAAGTTTCTTAGCACTGGAGATGATCGCCAGCTGGGAGAACATGGGAGAAGTCCAAGTTGCGTATCCATCGTGAATACTCATCGTCTTAGCTGAAACGTAAACATTCTTGAATCTTCATAATTTTATAAAATTAAAAATCGATCATAATTCAATTTATTTCAGTTCAAAATGTTGGAATGTCAAATATTAATTCTATTTTCTGACGCTATTACTTGCTTTCATATACTGACTTCATTCTCCTTAACTTCCAGTTCAAATTATGTTCGGTTCTACTCTGCTTGTTTGTAGTGAATACGGTCCTGGTCTATTTTATTATCCTCGTGAATTTTCTAATTAATAATACAAAATTAATGATGGCAAAACGATCAAACAGATAACGATATTTGAGGTTATGCCTCATGCCTCATCCAGGACTCGAACCCAAGCCACACACAACTTCAATTTCTCAACCAATATCTTAGCTACAAAAGTAAATATACCAACCTTTATACATTTCATATTATTACAATTCCAGAAGTTGGATTTGTGCAACTGTCACGAGATATCCAAGTAGCAATCGACGAACCAGTATTACTTCGTTGTATAACGAACGTCGACGTTGAACAATGTCAGTGGACATGGCAGTCACTGGACAAGACCAAAGAGACAACTGAAGACATCGTGAAACGTTTCCCAGCGTATGGGGATGCGAGTCGCGACTGTAGCGTGAGATTCAAGAACGTGTTGGAGCAGCATGCTGGCGTATGGAGGTGTCAAGCGAGGCTGGACGCAGATTCTGAATACTATAGTGCACCACCTGCTAACCTCACCATTATTTATCCAGGTATGAATATGGATTTGGAATGAAGTGATAGGAGAAGTGATGTAAATTTTCGTGATTTTTTTGTTGAAAATTTTCAAAACTCACTTTCGTTTGTATTTAGAAAAGTGATAATTTCAATTCACTATTAGCAGTACTAAATGATTTGCTGAACCACCATGTTATGGTATGTAATGAAGTGCATTTTGTCAAATTGTCAGCCCTAAGAAAAATACTTCAACTACCGCACTGTATTATGTGTGTAGAGATTTATCTTACGTTTCATATAGGCCTATAAACATCTTGCTCATCTTTCAAAGAATCTGCGTTTTCTTAGATGTCAACAAAAGATTCATCTTCTTCCAATGGTCCAATGTGAAATGAAGGGGGCGCTGTAGAGCGTATACCGGAATGAAACTACTCGGTCGTGTGACGTGGGCTTCGGGGTACTTTTCAATGGAGATGGTTTAGACACCCAAACCCATGTCACACAACCAAGTCGACATTATTCCGCTATTCACTCTTCAGGCGCCCCGAAATTAAAACGACAATGTAAATTCTACTTCCAGCCCGAGCTTCATTCTTGGAAGATCCGCAAGACACACTAGTCGCCTTGGGCCAGCCAGTTGTGTTACGATGCGTGACGTCGTCGCCGATGGAAGAATGCTCGTGGACATGGAAATCATTCTCCAGCGAACACCTGACACCCATGCTGGTGAAGAGTTTCCCGCCATTCGACAATTACAGTCGCGATTGCAGTGTTAGGTTCAAGAGTATCTTGGTCGAGCAGGAGGGCATCTGGGGCTGTCATGTTCGTGGACCTCCGAACAATAATACATTGTCTGCAAGGCAGGCAAAACTCAAAGTTTATGTACCAGGTATAATAAATAGGAATGGTACTATAATTATTATTGTTCGTTTTACGACCCCGTCAACAGCTAGGTTTTTTGGGGAGTCAGGGCTATAAACAGTGAACACCGTAAAACAATTGAATTCTATAAAATACCATGTGGGCCTCGGGTGGTATTACCTCTACCCTAACATTTTAGAATTTTAGCCTGTGAAAAGAATTGCTCCTCAGAATATGTTTCTGCCGACGCCCATGAATGCCATACCATGCCAACGGAGGCATAGCTAATTTGTGTGCAAGTGACTATTTTAACAACTTGTTTGAACCGACGATTTTAATAACGAATATATTTGGAAAATTGAAAATTCGTACAAAAATAACCGATAATCAAATTTTGTTTGAATATTTCATCTGTTCTCAGGAATTTTTCTCATTGAAATTAAAGATTTTCCAGTTTAATGGAAAAAATTAAAACTGGTTGGTTACCCATCCAGGTATACAAAATTACAAATATATGCCGAGATTTCTCTAAGACGTGTTGTACTCAAAATAAATGAGAATATGGAAAATTTGAAGTGGCCCGATGAATTAATAATTGCCATTATTAATCGTCCTCTTGACATTTGCTACGCCATCGAGCGCTCACCATTGTAGCCTGTATGCGGGCACTGTCCTAAGCATATGTGGTGGTGCCGCGTTTCTTCCAATCAATATACTTCTATATAATTAACATTTTTCCAAATAAGAATATTCACGTTCAAACCTCGGCTCATGTGACGGAACATGTTTCAGAGAGTCTACACAAGATATTATTTTTAATATACTTCAAAATTATCGAAACAATTTCACATTTGAATAACTGACTAGCACAGTATAAATAAGTTATTATCGAATTTGTTCTCAGGCTCGGTGTCTTTTGTCCAGCTGACAAAAGACATTCTAATCTACCCTGGAGGACCAATATATCTTCAGTGCATCACCTCAGCGGCTGTGGAACAATGCCAGTGGACATGGCAATCGTTGACAGAACCGCACACAAATAACTCCCGTATAATGAAACAATTCAAACCCTACGAGAAAGATGGGAGAGACTGTTCAATCCATATACCCAGTACTAAGAGCGAGCAAGAAGGCATATGGACGTGCGGGGTTCGACCTCCGGGCGAGACTGAGTTTATGTTGGGCACGCCGGCCATTATCACAATGCTTCATCCAGGTATGGCGCATACTACTCGTGAATGGAGTCATGATAATTCATTATGAATTAAAAACGGAAATAATTATTATGTTTTGATCAGGTTGAGGGGACTCAGACATTGAGCCTGGCTGCCTTTTCTGGCAGTGATAAATTTACTAATTCGATGAGCGTTAGCGAAGAGTTTCCATCCCACTCTTACGGAGCTTTGTCTGTGTTTTTTGTTGTTGTTTGTTTGTGCGCACTGCACAGGTCGCAGGGTTTGACCGATTGACATGAAACTTTTTTTTATACGCAAACTCATCCAACTTAGAACTGTATGGTTTTGGGGTCAAATCGGTTTGACCATTTTTGAGAAACATCATTTCAAAGTTTCTGAGAACCTCATAAGATTAGGCTGGGCGGAAAGAATTGAAAAATAAAATCTCTCCAATATAATTCAAATTTTCGTCAAATGTGAACACAGAAATAATACATATTAATAATAATTGACGTGTAATTTGGACCAGCCGTTTCGAAGAAAATAATTTAATTGTTTTTCATTTATAGAAAAGATAGAAATATTAGTGGAAAGATATTGCATTGTTGAATTCACGGCTTCCTAGATCCATTGGCATCGGATAAAGTTCATTTTATATGATCAAGGTGTGTAGAGTTTCGCTCATCTTACAACGCACATTCCGCGTTTGCCTAGTTAGTACATGTACCTTTTTCTGGAAAGTGACAGAACGTAATTTTTTTCAAAATTGGTATACGTGCAACTTAGGCATCAACTTGACTTGTGTCACAGGATTTTTTTCCCATTATATATATATATATATATATGTTTTATTTTGTTATTCTAATTTTTATCCAAATTTTGATATACTTAGACATAATGGACATTTCCAAAAAATATATATATGTTTCGAAATTCCGCTGTTTTTATGCACTCACAAAAACATTTGTGATTTCTTTCAATAGTTTTTGTCCAGTAGTTCCTGGAAAAAAGGAGCATGTGTACTACAACATAGACCAGTTTGGAGATAATATGGCAGGTTAAAAGTTAAGGTAATTATTTATGATGACCTCAGTTCATTACTAAAATTGAGATTAAAATTGATACTAAAATTAAATGCGCGAATTCGCAAATACAAAAACTATCTAGCACAAAAATTCCAATGATATTGACGTTTTGAGCACACTTCGGAGGAAAAAAATAATTGAAATTATACAAATGTACGAAACTGTCCAAGTCTCAAGTCTGGGTCCCCATGTTAACAATAAGTGTTTATACTATTGTTTGGATTTGTTTCAACACTTTGTCTCAATCGTAAATCTCCTCCTCAACCTGAAATTTTTGGGCCCTCAAAATACCAAAGCATACAGAAAAGCAAAGTGAAATTTATTCTGGTATACTGGTAGACGATCTTATTCTTTCGTGGACACAAATATAGGCGTCATCATTACTTCAACTGTAAGAATACAAGTCTGGATTTAACTCATTGTTGACCCTTCAAACTTTCATTTTAAACTTTAGAGTAAATTGTAGAGAGCAGACTTGAGTTTTTGACTTCTTACCCATTTAGTTACATTTAGTTGTTTGGTAATACTTTTATGTTTCGTTATTATTTTTGGCAAGTCAGGTTAATTGAAAATGGGGATGCAGTCTTATAAAACAAAACCTAGAGAAAATGTTTTAAACGATGGAACTCTCAGTGAGTCCAGGCTCTGAAGTAGCTAGTATTCACCTTTCCTATTCATTGCTTTATTTATTTATATATAAGTTATATATTATATATATATATATATATATATATATATATATATATATATATATATATATATTTATTTATATATATATATATATATATAAGAATATGCAATAATTAGAAAAAGCTACATTGTCCGTAAACTCAGAGAAACAAAAACAGAGAAGAAAATCCAAACAATAGTATAGATCTTTCATACTTTCTTAGTCACTGTTTCTATGTCATTTCCGATAAAAGTGTAGTATAGGCCCTTGATCTATTTCATGTTGCGAGAGATCTTTGAAGCTGATCTGTATTAACAATTTCGACACATCGCCGTCTGCTCCATATGGTATTATTGGTATAGACGTAGATGCGATCTAATCTAGGATATAAGTTCAAATCGAAGCAAGTTGAAGTTATTGAAATCTAAATCTATTGTGAATCGGAATTTTGAAAGTAATCATAACATTTTACATTAATCTCTTTCATAAATCCCAAAGACTCAATCATTATTTCATTTCACAACGAACGTAGGAAATGTTTCAAATTATCCCAAGTGAAACCCATAATAATAAAACATCAAGTTTTATCAGGAACCATATTGTGTTTTCCATGTTCACCCTCTTCAGTGCCCCCTCGTTTGAACATGTGACAAGTATGAGGAACGTTTAGAACCAATAACAGATGAACATAAAACTCGAATGAAAAAATTTTTGAGTGTAAATTATTATTTATCTACAAATCTTGAAGTGAAACCACTAGTTTTCAAAATATGAAAAAATAAGCGTGACAATGATGAAAGACATTATTTGAAAAATATATTTCCATTTAACTTATTTTTAAATTTTTGGGAAATTTTTCCCTCGAAAATAGTTTCTTCAAATGATGCTTTTCGTCATTGTCACGCTGAAAAAAAAAGTTTTTAGATATTTTGAAATCTCAAGGTTCACCTTCACATTATTCAACTTCAATGTTTGAAATATCCTTACCCCATCGATCGATCGCAACATGTTTATCACTAGGCAATTATAAAATATATTCATGGTAGGCCTATATAGTAGGCCCTGTATTACTATTTATTACTATTGTTTAGGTTCGAATGATATGGCTGAATAGACTGTACAATATCATTATTATAATATGCACATGTGCACGCTTATGTTTATATATTGAATATTGTAATTTTTATTTTAATTATCTTTATCCCCATTATTATTATTATTGATATTATTATGTTATTATAATAGTTATTATTATTTGTATTATTATTAGTATTATTTTACTGTCTTGGTGTGAGGTTCTTTTTGTGGCATATTGATGTGGGAAAATCAGCACACGCTTTCACATTTGACCATGTAAATACTGCACTTTGAGGTTCTGTGAGGTGCACCAAGAAAGGTTTTCTGTTGGCTTATATAAGTAATATCTATGGTGTGACATAATTTTTGTATTTATCAAACCTGATGGCTGTTGGTGAGCCTCAATGTGCCATATTAAAAATAGATGAATATATTATGTACTTTTACAAGCCCGCGTATAAATGTGGATTTTAGAACGTGGCCATATAGCAAAAGGCATGTGCATGTTTTGTTACAAGCAAATTTCTAGAACTCTAAAATATAATTATAATATTTTTGATTCGACTTTGGAATTGTTCTAGATTCGAGCGTATTTTTTTACATAGCATTTTGGCCGAGAATATGCTTAATTGCCTACGTTAAAATTGTTATGCGGACCTAATAAATGCGATTACAACTATTAGGCCCTGTAAATATGAACATACGGATCAACCGATCAATATGACATATTTTCAAAATAGTCTAATTATTTACGACATAACGCAAACATTGAATCTTGAAAGATTAATAATACATCAAAGATGACAAAGATTCGAAGATACATCGAAGATTCACAATATTGATTCTTGAAATATTATATCGAAGTAAATACAATCTGAAAATATCGTACATTCTAAAAAATATAATACTCACTGATAACTATTTTTATCAAATATTTTCTCCAATTCGCCATATAATTTCCAATGTGATTCGTTTTACAGACGTGAACATTTTATGATGATGTTTTGTGATCCCTTTGTAAGTATATTATTTTTTTTTCTTGTGAGGTGCATAAAACGATACGAACTGCAAATTAGGCGACTCAAGCAAATATTAAATTATATCAATGTGAAATGTACTGAAATGTAGTGCCATATAAGTTATTGGTATTTCAGTCATCATGGTGCCACCCGGTAAATAATTCCTATTTTAAAAGGTAACATAGATGAATGATGGATTAAAAAGTGTCATTTAAGTATAAAATGAAAAGGTTATACATATATTAACGAAGATAATTGAATAAAAAGCATTTTTACACAGGACTCATAACTGAATTTCACAAACCTCCTCCGAGAAAAAATATAATTGTGGTTACTAAATGAAGCTTTCAACTAGTGGCAAATAGTCGATTTTCTTGAAGAGAAAATTAATTACTCTTCATGCATTCCTGGCAAATATGTTCTACCTATATACCCTACACCCGTTAAAAGGCCATTTGGTACTTGTTGACAATAACGTGTTATTCTAGTTGAAAAATTGAAAAAGAAGTCCATGTTGGATAAAAATTTCTTTTCTTCAGACAGCCAGTATACTGAGTGAATAAGTTTAATCATAATCTTCAGAACAAGTCATATAGTATTCTGTATTGTGTCAATGCAAATTACACTGTCATGATAGTGTTTAATAATTATAGAACTCTAATTTGTACGAATTATTATATATTTCCTTTCACACTTCATTACGTGTTCATCAACAGGTGTATTTATTCGTTCCAAAATACCCAGAATCTGAATATTCAATCTTATTTTGAATGGAACACATTTACTTGATTCTGTTTTGCTATTGCACATTGACACGTGCTGATGGAATTTTTAGTGCATATATACGAACTTTTAACAGTATACGTAACCGCATAATTCGATAACTTTAATGTAAAAGTTTAAAAATAGAGTCAACAGTGTAACAATCCGACCTTAAACCAGTTATTTCATTAGTCTGTTGAGTTTTTTCCTATTATCCCACCATATACAAATTGTTAAATTTTAATGGTGACGTTTTCACGAAAATTTTAAATCTGTTATTACTGGTATGAAAACTGATTTGTTGTACTAACTAGGCATATTAAATCGAACTTTCTCAAACATAGGCCCATTTAGTGGTATTTAACGTTCATATTTTATTATTCGTGAGTGGACATTTAACGTTTTTTATAACAGCCAATTCCTTACTGACGATCTACATTGAAACATCTTTATAAAACGCTGCAAATAATCTATTTCGTGCCTGAGTAGTGTTATTCAAGAGTTATGGGCGCAATATACGAATATTTAGTGGGCACATTGCTTTCAGTTGCACCGCCTATTTTGAAGCACATTACGCTGGGTCTATTCACAACAAACAATCTAAAATCTGGCGCAAAATCTAAAATCTAAAATCTAAAATCGGTCCCGAGCATACAAAGTGAGGGTGCTTTCAAATCGAATTACGATTTAAAAAAAAAAAATAGTTTGAGTTGGGTTAGAATTAGATCAATGATTTTTATACACTACAGCATGTAGGTCTATCAATAACGTGAGATGTAAGCTCAAACGATTATAGGTATTAATTGATAGGATATAAGTTGCCACTTATTGGAGTTTTGGATTTGTGATGGCTTACGCCGCATGATCGGGATTATAAAAGGCCGGGTTGAGACATCCTTATTCCTAAGATTGAGGTATTTACTGGTATTTCTGTTATTGTCTACTGGTTTTGGAGCAATCTTATATATCTTCTGCTTGCACAGAGCTTTGGCGCACAAGTCAATCTGGTATTATGACTATTACCAATTAATGTTGACGGTGGAAGAGTGACTTTTTGAATAGCACCAATTTGCAGAGTCAGTGACGGTAGCTCTATGGGCATCACCAGAGAATTCTGTCAGCCTGGCTTGTCGCATGAGTACACCGAAAGAGACCGCTACATGTCATTGGTATCATCCACCTAGCGTCAATATCTCGGAGCTGAATTATACAAAACGGTAAGATAATCGAGAAGACTATTACTGAAACAAAACATTATTATAGATGAATATTGATCCAGGAGAATGATGAGGTGAGATTATTTATTGTGTGATATATAGAGCTCGCAGGCTTCTGCTCAATGGAAGCTTTCATGATGTGAACTCTCATGATCATAGGTTTCAATTTATTTAAACTGCCAGGTTTCAACTTAAAACCAATAAAGAATTTTTGATTAACTCTATCGGCGATCGTTGATGCATATGACTGGTTTCATTCCGTTTGCTTGCTCGCTTCAGCATTACAGAAGCCCAGAAATTCAAGCTTTCGCGCCGTGAACATTCACGATCGTAGATTACAAAATATCATATTGATGAATATTTCACTTTGTTTCTAAAGAAATCAGCTACCTTCACGTCAATACAGAATTAGGATCAACTATGCATACTGAATTCGGAGTAAGAAGGACCCCCCCCCCCCCTGACCTTTCAGAGACGATGTTGTCTCCTTGCTCACATGTAATAAACCAAGTAAATCAACACATAATATTCACTTCATTAGGCTTGATGAAAACAGTAAAAAAACGTTTTAGTTGTCTTTGCAAATTAAATTATCGACAGTTTTTATGATAGTTTTTCTAGAAATTCACAAGCTCATAACTACCTGACTACAAAAACCATAGGCGCCGACTTCTGAAAATTCCGACGGATGCTCTAATTTTCTAGCAAAACATGTCAGAGCCCAATGGGGGAGTGGGGGGTTCGCCCCCACCCTGCCCCGCAGGGAAGATTTTGAAAATTCTTGTTTTTTGTACATATTTTATTAGTTCGAAAAGACTTTCATAATAACAAAGACATCATAATGGACTTTTTTAAAATTGATTTTGCTACTCCTTCCCCAAGCCCCGCAGGTATTTTCTTGAAATATGGACATTTTCTAAGTAATTGTTGCGATCTATATACAGTTTTGAAGTCCAATAATTGAACCTTCATGGACATTCACGAAGTCATTTTTTCGATCTCCACAAGCAAAGCCCCGCAGGGAATTTTTTGAAATATGTTCATTTTTTAAAAAAAAATGCGATCTACAAGTAGTTTAGGAGTCTGGTGATTGAACCTTCATGGACATTCTCGAATTCTCGAACCTACCAACAGGTTAGGTAATAATTCAAATATCATTTCAAGTAACTCAATAACTTTGCAAACGTTCCATGTCTAGGTAGCTTAGTTGCTAGCGTTGGCGGTTTCGGATCCCGATACGAAAGATCCTGGTATCGAATACCATTGGGGTCTGCTTTTTTTCTGTCGTATTTTGTTTAATATACCCATATGCAATGGTACGAATCCTCAATGGACATTAGATCAGAGATAATTCCTCTCTTCACAGGATAAAATAATCACACTGTGATAACTCTCATTACTAAATTGTTACTGAATAGTAATTGTTGAGTGAAATAGAACAAAAAAGCAGCTCTGTATGGGATTCGATAGCGAGCCGCTCCGGACCACTATCCGAAATCGTCTACGCTAGCCACTCAGCTACCTGGACATATGAATTCTGCGAAGTTGTCGAGATACTTGAAGAAGATATTTTAAGTAAAACTCGACCTGTCGATTGCTCTGCTACCCTGGTACGAATACTGGGCTGTAACTAATTTGCTCGAAAACTTTTGTTCGTGGAAAATTGACTCAAGTACCAGGGAAGCAGAATGCCGCAACAGGTATTCCACCTGACACAAATTAATTCAAATAATCTTTCAAACCTCAGCTCTCCTACCAGAGGAGCAGAATATACCAACAGGTTAGGTAATAATTCAAATATCTTTTCAAGTATCTCAATAACTTTTCAGATGTTCCATGTCTAGGTAGCTTAGTTGCTAGCGTTGGTGGATTCGGATCACGATGCGACAAGTCCTGGTATCGAATACCATTGGGGACTGCTTTTTTTCTGTCGTATTTTGTTTAATATACCCATATGCAATGGTACGAATCCTCAATGGACATTAGATCAGAGATAATTCCTCTCTTCACTGGATAAATTAATCACACTGTATACTGTAATAACTCTCATTACTGAATTGTAACTGAATAGAAATTGTTGAGTGAAATATAAATATGACAAAAAAGCAGCTCTGTATGGGTTTCGATAGCGAGCCTCTCCGGACCACTATCCGAAATCGTCTACGCTAGCCACTCGGCTACCTGGACATATAAATTTGTCAAGTTGTCGAGATACTTGAAGAAGATATTATACTTTTGTTCGAACTGTTGAACTTTTGTTCGTTTAAAATTGACTCAAGTACCCGGGAAGCAGAATACCCCAACAGGTATTCCACCTGACACAAGTAGATTCTCAAATATCTTTGAGTTAAAAGAAATACGTGACCTACAGTATAGTTGAACAAATCGTCAACGCATAGATGGTCATCGCAAGGGTGTATTACCCTTAAAGAGTGCCAATAAAATGTTCCAGCAACAAGGATGGTGAACATATGTTCATTATAACAATGACTAGTCTATCGGTTCTCTTGAAAAATGTATATATTTATGACTCTCCCCGGCCCCCTCCCTCCCGGCAATCGAGTAAAGATCAGAAAAGGCTCTAAATATTCTTCTTATTTCTTGCTAAAGAAATGCTTCTTCAAAACAACACCATTGACATATTATTGATATTATGGAAGTTAAAATAAAACGTTAAATTTGCCGGAAATTTAATGAAACATACAAATTCGTAATTATATATATTGGTTGAGCCAAATTTTCGAGAGGTGCGGTGCTCTGGACCCTGAGCACCCACGGACTCGGCGCCCCTGACAAAAACATTGAATGTTGTTTGTCAAAAACGTGATAACTTTTCACAGATATACTGTACATCACAAGAAAAACACAGGTGTATGTACTCTCAGCTTCTCCCCTGGTCCTCACGATCTCGGCCAATGGGCATGTGGTTTCAATGTTGACACTCAGGCTGGGGACTGGGAAATGGCATCTGCCAATCTAATACTTCTTACCACGTCTACACCAGGTAAATATAACTAACTTAAAAGTAGGAGTCTATTAAGCGGACCACAATTTTTTTGGTGATAAATTTTGAATGGTATTAGATATCAAAATTCTAATATAAATGAAACATAGATATTTCCAATACCTTCATGGTGCTCTAAGTAATAATTATTCATCTCTGTTCGCATAATTGTCACGCTTATAGGTTGAGAAGATGTATTTTCAACAATATACGCGTGACAATTAGTTGATACGAAATGAATAGTTATTACTAGCACCACCGGGAAGGTATATTGAAAATATCTGTATTTCCTGTTTATTGGAATTTCGATACCTCACACCGTTCAAAAATTATCACCGATTAACCGATATTCCGCTAAATCACCTCCCATGGACTCTTACTAACTCAATATACCTAATTCAGGATACCTCAAAATTAACCACTGTGTAGCAAACTAAAATTGTGTTGATGAAAATTCCAGTTTGCACCATGTCCTTTATCTTATGCACCGAAATTATCACACACAGTCATAGACACACTAATAATTTTACATGAGAATTAGGTTACAGCATAATTATTGTAATTAATATAAAAGTGCAGGCGTATGAGTATAGAATCGAGTAGCCTATATAATGATAATATAATAATATATTTATATTTCATTTCACCAATTAGCATACAAATGATATATACTTTACTGACGTGATTACACTCATGTGTGATCGGAAGATCACACAAGTTTTGAAATATGACAAAGTGAATGCAAATATAAGTACAAAAACTGAATCCACACAGTTTAAACGAGAACAGATATAAGATGAAATATATCAAATAAATAAATTTCATTATATTTGACATATCATTGATATGTCCTTTTTCAAAACGAATGTAGAATAGCCAATTAACGAATCTTGAAAAGGAAAAGAAAGTGTGTCCCTTTCATTGTAGATAATTGCGGTTGTATTCGCAAGTAAGAATACAATGCATTATTATAAATGTAGTGAAGCTGAAGAAATGTTAGGAATAAACTGTCAGCAATGAAACCATTTTAATGAAATGTAAAATCTGAATAAACTTGGATATAGGGCCTACCCTAATTTTATTTCTTCAGCCTGCAGGAATGTTTTGGTACACATCGGTTCCCATATGTATGTAGCTACGGATGCTGTACCACAATTCAATGAATGTTATGGAAATTTTCAATATCTTAACTATTGGACGTTTATTCCACGATTCTGCATTTATTTTACAGTACTTAGAAGCAAAAGTGATATATAACTTTGGAACGATTCTCATTTTTCCAAAATTATGAACTTGGAAAAAAAATCCCCAAAATGTGTAATTCATTTGAAGTTTTAAACATTATTAAAATGACATAAAATTTTTTAAAAAATACTCTATTGACCTGGGGTTCTATTGAGTTGAAACTTGATATGAAGACAAGATGTGAGTCCTAACTGGAGCAGGTTTCTCAGTTGCAGATGACAAGATGGGCTGGCTCATCGGCGTGCTCGCTTTGATGGTACTGATTCTCACCGGTGCCCTAGTAGCTTTATCAGTGTGCAAGTGCCGGAATACGGTGCCAGACGATGAGCTTGGATGTGCTGCCTTACCCGGTGCCCACAGCGATAAGAAAGATGGATCTAGATATACAGACACACCGACTAAAATCAATTTCCAATTCCGAGAGGTACCCGGTCGAGTGGTACACGATACAGAGGTAGTGCATTCTAGCTCAGAAACTCAGTCGCCACACCAACATATCTACGAGAGGGTGGATAAATACATAACACCAACGACGTGTAAGAGTATTTATGAGAATATAGAATAAACTATATAGTAGACTGAAAATCCAACAGGAACTTGTTATCAAGTTCTATGGTGACACGAAAGAGTCGAGCCCAGCACCCTTACCGCGGCAACCACATAAAAAAAACGTCACAGATCTCTCGATCTTCAAGGGACAGGGGGTTTGATTGACTAATATTTACTAACTAAAAAGCCATTCAATTTTAGTTTGAATGATGATTAATTGTTTGTTTAACGACCCCACCCCACCAACAACTAGGTAGTTTTGGGGTACGAATGAGCGGATGACATGAATGTTCACAAAAAAGTCACGCCCATGCTGGACTAGAACCCACGCCCGACTTGACTTGGTTTCCAAAGAAGAGGGCAGAACCTTGACCGACTGAACAAGTTTGCGGATATATGTTATATTTGATATTTAGCAGGGTCAAGATTTTTTCATTATTCAATTTGAATACAGACATACTATATACGTTGCAAGCTTATTCAGCAAACATTAGCCAATCAAACTGATATTCCTTTGGAGTTAGAGGAATGGAGACGTGACAGTCCTGGTAAAGGCCCTGAGCTTCATACAGGTTCAAAGTAACGAAACAATTGTTTAAATACACTAGAATGTGAGATTCTTTACATATCTAGAATGTGACATCGGTACTTGATAGGCAGTGCCGATATGAGACTTTTGATTTGAGAAAGTTGTGCCCACTTGTAATAATACATTTCTATGGTACTCGTGTTGGCATCACATATTATGTCAAAAAATAGTATTGTTGCTGTAACGTTTTCATTCACCATGCAGTAATAATGTACAAAATGATGGAAATAAAAGCGGAAATTGAAATCTAGAAATATACTGCAAATCGCGAACGCACTTTGTTAAAACTCATTTTTCATAATATAGGCCTACCATGATGATCTTTGCGACAATACCTTTAAACATTCAATTTTATATTCATTCAAACTCCCCGATTATATTTCTTAATAATTATGAAAATGATTATGGTGAACTGAAAATATATATTGGTACGTTTAAACTAAGCTGTAACAAAAATTATATATGTATACGTGTGTGTGTACAATCATATACGATAAATGAATTAGTATCATGCAAGAACTATAACAAACAAAAATCTGAAAATCTTTCCTGTCACAGAGGCCGTGGATATTTTCAGACAACCTGCTGTGAGAAACGTACCAAAATGATCTATGATCAATGAGAATAAGTGAGAGATCTTGTTAACATTAATCGAAACGAAAACTAATAATAATCACAAATGTATATGACAGAAAAAAAAAGAAAAGACATGTTGGATAAGTGTGACTGAAAGATCCACAAATACTCTTTTAGAACATTTTATCTCCCAACAATGAGTATTAAGATCATTCATAAAAATCTGCTGTTCTCATTATTTATATTATGAAAATATTATATTTTTAGTAAGCTTACAGCCACAGTTAAGATGTAAATAGCTGGCTCGAGTTATCATGTATTAATGTTTTCTAGTAGAATAAAGAGTATTTGTATTTATATGTACCCTATGTTTGATTTCGATACAACTTTCAAAATAACAGCTGGACCAATTTATAAAACGTTCATTTCGTAAAAATGATTTTGTAGTTTCAATGAACGGTTCACAAACATCAAATGAATGTACAGTCATTCATTTAAGACGTTCATGAGTCAAACTTATCAGATGAGCATAATTAATTCAACTTTCAGGGTCAATAAAAGTAGATTCTCATGGAACATTAGTGGAAATAAAATGGATAAATGACACTAAATGTGTATAAATGAAATATAATTATAAACTAATAAATGAAATGAAAACAATAATTCATACTGGAGAGGTTATAATAGAACATAAAATACACAAATTGAAACAGTTAGTAGAGCATTCTCAAATCAATCAAAAACAAGGAAGAAAAAATAATAAAAACAGTACATAGATAGATATTTAAATCGTGAATTATGACGAAAAATATTACATTGATCTACCATTGAATAATTTATCTAGTATACAGAAAGAAATTATAAGTACATCTATACCCTACAATACAAAAGTACTATTGGCACACCGGAATCAACATAATTTTTATAAATTGGTATTGAAATAAAACCTAAAATGTTTTCCACCGGGAACATATCATTATTATTGTTTAATTCTAGATGCGTGAGAATTAAATCTTTACAAAAGTTTTTTGTAACAACAATAAATAACTCAGACGAAAAATAATTTCAAACGATAACTATTTACAGCTAGACATATATAACTATTAGCATTTTTCACGACACACTGAATTTGAACATACAATAGGCTACTACATCGTATTCATCAGACCAGAATCATTAACAAAAATGTAAAGCACAAACAAAGAGAAAATAGTAGCTTTATTAAGAACTTACGCCGTTTCTAAACTAATACTTAAAAATTAAAACTACCACATCTAAAATAAGTTGAGAAGCCAATCGGCTCATCATTAAAGCTCTAAACTAGGAAAATCAACTTGTCATGCTTTTATTGATCAACCAATCATCTAATGAATATAAACTCAGTCAACTAAAAAAAAAAACAATCCTCGAGCTCCATACTCCAGTCAAAATACCAACCGATAAAAAAATATCATTTCATTTCAATTTCAGAACAATCAATCAATTAATACTGATTACAGACTACAAAAAAGTATTTACTATAATTAGTCATGGCCTTCCACAGGCGATTCATTCAAGTCTAATCATTCAATACAGCACCACAATATATCACAAGATCTTGTAAAAACGTCCATCGCCTAATAGAATCCGTTCGTAGACATGAGTTGGAACACACATTGTATAAGGCATTGAGGAAGACAATGTATTATAATGCTTTCACACATCAACTATACCCCGAATCATTCTTACCAACAACTGATACCAGTATGCTTATTGTTTCTAAAACATTACATACTCATTCAAGACTACATATAGAAGTAAGGCGTAGTAATAATTGATAGTATTCATCCTCTTCTAGCTATAAGCCATAGTTATAGAATTGGATCACTTTTTACATTTTGAATGTAATTCCCTAAAAGTTTGTTCACATATAATTGCACCACTTACCCCTAATACACACACAACTGTGTTTGTATCAGGTAACAGAATTCATATAAAAAACGGAAATTGATCTCCAACAATTCTGTCGTCGCAATGGATCTCTGCGAGTATTAGTGTTTCCTTTAACCACTTGAAGCAACTGTATCGTTTCATGTTCTCATTTTGATTCTAATTTCAATCAAATGCCATATTTTTCAGCTCCATGTAACCACCTAGGAGTTTAGGGTATAACTTTCTCTTGTCAGCCGTATCTGTCGTCTGCGATCTTCGTTTATACATGTACATTCTGTAAAAGAAAAGTACATAAGACACTGACATAATGGAGAAGTCGCTACATCCATTATGCCTAGAGAAAATGAGTTTTAGTTAGCTCCAGAGGTGGGCGTACATGTGACCATAAACATTCTAAAATACTTTTTCACAACTAAAAATATTTTCTATTCAAATTCTAGCTCAAAATATTATATATTTTTCCCCGTTGACGAGACGCAGTTGCGATTATTGTACACTATTCAAGTTTTTTTGTCAGGCCAAATTATGAATTAATGAGGAAAGAATGTCTACCTATAACTTGATACATGGTGAAATTTGGAATAGGCCCCACATGTTGATCTATCTTAGGAAAGATGATTGGGCATTATTTTGTAGATAACTGCGCAGAAGAAGCCTGTCACTGATATAGCAGAGTTGACCAGAATTTTGATATGTTAGGGTCCTACTCAAAAAGATGAA
Organism: Brachyptera putata; assembly: GCA_907164805.1. Classification (NCBI taxonomy): domain Eukaryota; kingdom Metazoa; phylum Arthropoda; class Insecta; order Plecoptera; family Taeniopterygidae; genus Brachyptera; species Brachyptera putata. The sequence continues at coordinate 52,530,933 of OU015463.1, forward strand.
TGTGGTGATAGAGTTAAAAGGTTGAAATTGTATCTGATTCCACTCCGAATTGTGCTTCAATCATTGCTATACTAATTTGGATGATATATAATGCACCTTTCTGTATAAATGACGGTAGTGTTATTGGGATTCAGAAATATTGTGACATGAGTAAGACGATCATTTTTTTTAAATCTAGATTTATTTGAAAAGCTTCCAAGGAGCATGCACTTGAAGACCATGTTACATACAAACTAGGGCTCTAAAAGAGTTTATAGGTAATAATGATAGCCAATTCGATCAGTTTACAACACCGTAGTGGGCTAGATTTATAGCCCATTTCACAGTTCTATTTGACTAGAATTCTGATATTGATCCTAGTCAAAAAGATGTATGTTGTGATGAAGTTGAAATTTGTATCTGATTTCATTTCGGACTGTGCTTCAGTGATTGGTATACAAATTTTGATGATATGTAATGTACCTTTTCGGTATAAACCTAAAATATTTAATTACATTCGAGGTTTTGGTAAGCCTACATTAAACATGATTTTTAATAAAATAGCATAATGTTATACAATGTTATTACATCCGAGGTTTTAGTAAGCCTACATCTACATTTAATATGATTTGTTAATGAAATAGCATAAAGCTGAAGAGCGTATACCGGAATAAAGCTACTCGGCCGTGTGACATGGGCTTCGGGGTACTTTTCAATGGTATGTGGTTAGGGTTCAGGTAAGGTTGGATACCCAAACCCATGTCACGCAACCGAGTCGACTTTATTAGGGTATTCGCTTTTCTGGTGCCCCGATTCTTTTGAGAGAAGCCATATCAGCATTGAAAGACTACAAAGATGCTGTGCTGCATCAACGGGAGAAACAAGAACTATCTTCTATCTTATCTTTAAGAAGACTGAAAATATGTGAAGGAGACGAAGCAATCGGTTAATTATTGTTTGCTTAACGACCCCACCGACAGCTAGGTTATACAGGGGTAAGAATGAGCAGGTGATAATGAAACTATGAAGTGATGATAGGTGAAAGGACGTTCACAACAACCGTATGCGGGACTCGAACCCACGCCCAACGGTGACTTCAGTTCCTGAAGCGGTGCCTCAGCTGACTGAGCTACCTAAGGTTCAATTTTTCCGTAATGTGTGTAAGAAATGAAAATTGTTTTCAAATAAATGGTGAAAATTTACTCAATCCAGTTTGCACAGATACCGGTATTCTGAAGATATTAATAAGTTATCAAACAGATCATCTGACGCTATATGTCTGACAGATGATAGAAATAATGAAAAAATACGTTGAAATATAGATTCAGCCGGTGTTTTTGAAATAAGTATTCACGTATGTAGCTAGTCGTACAGCCTGGCCTACCTGGTAGGAGTTAGGAGTGATGATAATATTTTCCCAACACTCGGTATAGGTGTGATTATATATATGTTATATAATATGTAAATATATATATATATATATATATATATATATATATATATATATATATATATATATATATATATATATATATATATATATATATATATATATATATTATTGTCCTCGGGACATTTGAGGAAATCGATATGACTGATGAAACATTTATTCAATCAAATAAACCAGGTTTCGGAAATGGAAAGATGACAGTGTCCCGAAATATATTATCACTGTTTCGATTAATACGTACTGCCTTGCAGGATAGCTTTGAACTGGATCCAATGACCATGTCGGAAATAAATATTACAAGTGAATGCCAAGACCTTAAAAAACATCTCGTGGCATATTCAATGTCATAGAATTTCGCGAGCCACGTTTTGCTTATCTGATATTGAGGATCAAGACTTCCGGGAAACAGGATATTTCATGGGATAGGTAAATACAGTATCCCGACTAATGATTCAATCGGAATCAAATATATGTACAAGAGTTAGTTCACAGATTGGCACATTAAAATGTCATCTATTTTATATTGATGCTATAACTACTTATTATTATAAAGTATATATTTTGTAAAACACTGTTAAAGCAAACACAAACACAATATTATTTTGTACGTGGTGCAGATTACATCCGTGGCGTAACTAGAAGACACTTGAATACAAGTCGGGGCACTAGGCTATTGTTGAAACTTAAATACAGCCCAAAAGAGCTGGACGAAAAAAAAATATGACCGACCAATTTTAAAAAGTTTAATAAATTGATTGAATAATATTCATTTGTAAAACGTGTTATGATTTGTAATGGAATATTTTTATTACGAATCATCAATTTATGAATTATGATGACTACAAGGATAATTTATTATACATTGGGTTCTAGTTACGCCATTGATGACTAATTCATATAAATAAGGTGACATATGAAACATTAACAAGCACTGTTTAAAACTCATTCCACAAGAAGTGAGCAAAATCCATTGCAGAAAACAAATGGCAAAACATTGGCTAATAAAAGTTGTATAAAACTAATTCATTATGATGACCTATGAGTGTATATAACCTACAATACATTATACATACAATTCAATGTAATTCATTAAAGCACCGTTCTATCCTCACTTTTATTAACTAGGGATAAACAAAAATTCTGATTATCCATTCTTACTAGGAACATAAGTCTGAATAGAAACTATTGATATCAATTATGTTCTCAAGGGGAGGGGGGGGGGGGGGGGGGGGGGGGTAGGAGGGGTAATACTTATTATTTGACCAGCTCCCAGCACTTTGGACTGAGGAAGTTTTTAATTTAATTAGCATAGATAACAAGCTAATATGAGATCTTATAACTAATCTAGAAAAATCTATCGAAACCTAAAAGAAGGAAGATGAATTAAGAATGTATGGCAAGTCTTTAACAAAGGTGAGTGATGACCTACTTGGTGGCATAGCTGATTGTCAAGGGATATTGGATGACCTTGATCAATAGTGGGAGAGTGGGTATTGAGATGATTTAGTTTAAGACAAGGAAGGACAATCAGCTGGGCAGCAAATATTCACTACAATCTTCAAGGTGGCAAGAGAAAGGGATGGTGTTGCATGTAATGTCAATGGCCTGATGATGTTGGTCTCAGTGAACCACTTTCCTATTACAATCGACAATTATTATCATGTTCTAATACAAATATATGAAATATATCCCTCTATGATCTCACATAAATATATATATATATATATATATATATATATATATATATATATATATATATATATATATATATATATATATATATATATATATATATATATATATATATATATATATAAATTGTAATGAAATAATAAACCACACTGACAATCAATCAAGGTACTTTTGACTACATTTTCAGCAAATAATCGTGCTTAAAAACTATTAAAAAACTATTAGGACGTACACAATAGCGAAACAAATTACCATCAAATCTCATCGCGAACTATGGGTACACGTAATACGGACATGCTTCCTTAATTAGTAATGGATTAAAACCGGAGAGTCCAGTTGAAAGCCAAATTAAGTCTCATTCTCTTTACATAATATATGTATCCTGCAGTATTTGATTGTAGTCCCAAACCTTCCCATTATGCAATAAGTTTCACTCTGTATAGTGGAGTGAACCCAAGGTGAGTATAATTTATTGGTGAGTAGGTAGTCTCGATCAGACACATTCTCTTCTGTTCAGAACACTCCGCATGTCCAAGTGTTTCCGAGTTTTTGTGACATCAGCTGGTGTCGGGGTGGCTGAATACTAGTTGAGTGTAGTTTTTGATATTGTTATGGATTTGATTGGTTATTCACAGTGAATTGAATTTGTGCCATTTTTAGTCACCATCTGACATCACGCGGCTCGATTCGAAAATAAAAGCCCTCTAACATGATCGAGCTAACCTACTAAACATTCTAATAACCTTGAAGTTAACCATATAAGATGATCATGATTAATTCTTGTCATGTAACCATCTCATTTGACAGACAAACAAAATAGGAAGACTAGACTGTTCGAATATATTGTAAGTTCCTTAAAAATCACATGTTGTACGTACTTGATTCACCAGTCCGGTACGACTGGCAAATACTCTTCACTCTCGACAATATATTATGCAAATTTTGGCTCCGTGATGGTAACAGTGATTGTAAAAAGCTGTTTAGACACATACACACACAAAGCACTTTTGCAAAAATCGCATCGTTAGCGTAATAAAGGCAAGCGCATTGAGTAACCATAATTACAATTTAAAAGTAATAATTACTGAACGCAAACTGCGCTGGAGACTCATGCATACTTTGTCAAACCACACAAAACTTACAAACTCGGTACCGCAATTCCAAACCCTAATATATTTGAACTAAGGAATTTAATCTGAAAAGAGAAAAAAAAACACTTGTTAGTTATCAATTACACATAGTAATACACATGTTTGATTTTTGACTGTAAGCAATAAAATTTAAAGTCACAAATATACACTGTGATCTTGCCTAATGCAAATACATAAAAGTATACCCACTTGAAGACTTACGATGTTATGCAACCATTTCATGATGTTTTAATAGAAATGTATAATGGGTGCAGATTATTTAATACTTGGCAACCGTGCACTGTTATTTGTCTGGCAGCAAATGTTTCATTGCAATTGTACACAATCTCATGTGAGTCGCATGCAAGACTCGTCTTCAGAATAATTTTGATCAATTGTTGAAATAATAGAGATGGGTCAGTACTTGAAGAGAAAGTAAAATAATATTTATGTCTCTTACAGACACTTATGAAACCACGGGTAATTGAAACAAATGGAATAAAAAAACAAGTACAAATTGCATTAGCCTTATTGAAAAAGCATTATCAACAAATGTAGGTATATTAAAAATGTGATCAAATGAATTTTTGTGTTTTTCTCATTTTTGTCTGCAAGTTTTATTTATACAGTGTGATTAAATAACAAATATGACTCTTTAGAGAACAATTGAAGAACACCATCTGATAATGATAAAATAGCCATTAGGATTGACCTCAGTATTTACTATAATCTGTGTATAGCATACAACAACTATATTCAATTAAATTAATTTATGCTAAAAATAGTTGTATATCATTGAAAATAAAAGGTGCATTTGTGAATCAAGATTAATAAAGCTTCATGTTTTCAGTGGTATTCTAATTTAGAAACACATTTGTCTTCCTCTTACGAGGTCAAGTTTTTATGATATGAGGCAATAAACATATAATAATTAAAATTAACATTCAGATTATTCTGGTACACAATTCAATGACTATTCTATCTGCTCTTTCAACAAACTAAGAAAGATGGTTTATAACTACATGTACTGGCACTTGTATCTACCTCTAAGACAGGGGTCTCCAAACTACGGCCCGTGGGCCAACACTGGCCCGCAAGCATTACCAATCCGGCCTGTTATAGTTTATTTGGATTACATTGTGAAATTTACAATGTAAGTAAATCATACAAAATAATAATCAGATGTGTTCTCTTAACGGCCAATTAAGAAACACAATAACCGACATATATATGAAATTCAAGATTTTAGCAGTAATTAATGATACTGTATGAGATTTATCCTGAAAATGTACAATAAGTGACATTTGGGTAATTCACATAATGGAATTGAACACTATAATTATGATTAATGAGATTTATGTAGATTTTTTATTAATGATATTATTTGTGATTTCTATTGTACTACTGTTGGCCCTCGAGACTTTGTGGAGGAATAAGTGTGGCCCTTGGAACTAAAAAGTTCTAAGAAAGCTCTAAGAAATAGAATTCGATCCCTCCTACATTAATTCCTTTCCTCGTTACTCATCCCAGTTACTCACCTCACCCTATACATCCCACTGCCATAGAGACAACGAGCGCTAACGCCAGAGAGAATACTGGTCCCACCGACGAAGAAGAAACTGTCTCGGCTTTGCTGATGGTCATCCTTGGCGGCGACATGAATCGATCCTTGGCCGTTAGTCGGTCTCCGTACTTGTCCAACAGTTCCATGATCACACCGTTTGTCCAGCCGAAACCTAGTTGCAGTTCGTATTCTCCCCCTCCTCCATGGCCTCCAGATACTGTCGCGTCGTACTGAAAATCAACCAACGAAAATTAATAAAATAATTTTCTAGAACATGATATACCATTTTAAATGCAACATGAAAGTTAAATTTTGAATTGGAGTCATGTTTCATAGACAATATGATTTCTTGTAGATTGAAAAACTACTAGCTTGAATAATTTGTAACAAAAGTTTATTGATCCTAGGAAATGCATTATTTTACAACATTCATCAGCTATGCACATTATTTTGAAAATGGGGAAAGAACGTTGAGAGTGAAATCAAAGACTGACAAAAGTTACTGTCCAATACTTTTCACACTTACTAATATTACAAAAACAAAATCCAACTGATTATATCTGATGAATAAAAATATTCTTCAAGATGTGACTCGACATACAATGAGGATCAAAACGATTGAATCCAGAATTGAAAAGTAAAATGCTGACAAATGAGTATTTACCAAAGCTACTGTAACTAATTGTACTTTGAAAACTAATTTCAGTCAAAAAGTACTCAAGAGATGAACAATACAGCACATACGGTTGCGGTCACATCAAGTGGTTGATCAAGATACCGTACATAAAAATGCATCCTGGAAATGCACTGACATTGTACGCACTAAAACTAGAAGACGCACTACGCACTAGTGCACACGCACTCCGCGCATAGTCTGCAAAAACATCAGAGGTTAAATGAGCGTGGATTTGATTTGAATTGAAATTTGAATTTCGTTATAAAACACTGTATATGACCACAACTGTAAATTCTGTTTTTACTTATTCAAACACATTCTATTCATTTGTTCACTAATATTAAAAAATGTACTTTCTATCGAATATTAGCTTGTATATATTCTGATAAGCTAGGGACCGATAAAGGTTATTTAAATGAGCATGTTACATTTTCTGAATATTCCACAAAAAATTGAGTGTCTCTTTTCAGGAATCAACCATAAACTTTAATGTATAAATCCATCCAAATGTAATAAATCCAGAGTGCAACGTTTCATGATGATTTTTTACATCCTCCAACTGGACAAATTTTGAATTTGAGAATAGGCACATTAGCTTGCAGGTGCTCTGCCTGAAATCTCAGCTATGCCATGAGTCTATAATTGGTGGAGATACGTTGTACGAAAACAGTCTAGTCAAACAATGTAGACTGACCAATCAAGTACAATTCCGAGTGAGTGGGTTTGTAATGGACCGTCAAAAGTACATATAATAACCACTTTATTGTATAATGAATTGTTTATAGTGAACCATTCAAAAAAACGGAAAATAATAATAACACAAAACAAACGAAAATGTTAAGAAATCTTTCTAATTTGTTACACTTGGTGAGGGTTTTTCCGCAACAATAAAAAAAAGTTATAAACAGTACGAAGGTAATAACCCCGAGATGAGATGCTAAAATCAAGTAAGTAATAAAAAAGAGAACAAATAATTATTAATATGCGCACACAATGACAGGGAAAACTGGTAAGAAGCGGAGATTTTATCTCAAAGTTACGAATTACGTTATTTCATCACAAACTCATGTTGATTTTTAAAAAGGTATATAACGCTAATTCTACAGCAGTAAACGGCTTAGGCAACAGAAAATAAAGTATTGTGCAATATTTAATAATGAATTATTTCCCAGTATAATTATGATCTCGCTAAAGTATAATAAGCACATTCCTAGCACAAGATGATATGCACCGTCACTAGCCTTGGGAAACTACTATACATAATAAAAAAGAAATAGCTGAAAATGCATGAATTCGACGTGTAGATCTGTTTTAGTATCATCATTACTTCATCTTGATATGCTCTTGAAATACATTTGATGTGCCGAATTTGCTGGAACTATTTTAATTAGATCAGTACGTGAGGAAGTTGTATGAAAAAACTCAAGGTCAATATCAATCATTGAACGTACCATTGTGATACAAAGAATCAAAGTGTGCGAAGTAACAGGGAGACTTGAATAACAACCATTACGTTCTACTTATTCAATGCGTTTTCTTATTATTTCTAGATTTAATTGAAATTAATTGAAATATGTTGGGCATACTTGCCATTATTTAAGTAATGCATTTCGAAGAGACACCAAGTCTATAGTAGTCTTATAACAAACGAAAGTCTCTGTGAAATATTACTTATCTAAATTGAAAATCTCTCCAATTGAAACGTCTGAATTGGTTATTTGTTACATATGAGTACACAGGGTACTTTTAAGGTTGATATTTATGATTTGATTATTAGATTCAATTTATTTATATCGTGTCATTGTACTGATAACTAAAATCTATTGGCGTCCGTGAATGAAAGAATTGTTGACAATGATAAAGACAATGAAGACAATGAATGAAGACAATGATATGAAAGGCCATTTCATTAGGTGTTTTGTCGGACGTAGCCTATTGTTAAGGAACCATTCCAGTATTAACCTGAACGACAGAGGAAAACCACGAAATACCCCTGTCAGTACGGTCGTCCATTCACCTGAATGACAGTTCAGTGTGCTAGCCACTCGACCACCCGTCTCAGTTCGATTATTAGATCTCAATAGTTTCCTTACACACATAATATACTTGAATTACTGGTTGTAAAAATGACATAAAATCGTTTTATATCCACAAATACTGATAACTGAATGAAAGAATGAAAAATTACGAAACAATACGAAAGAGAAATGCATTCTGATTCTTAGCAAGAACAAGAATATTTTGATCATTTACAAATTATTGATTGTGATTATTATTGTTTGCTTAACGATCCCATCAACAGCTAGGTTATACGGGGGTACGAATGAGCAGGTGGTTATGAATATATGAAGTGATGTCGAGTAAAACTACATGTAGGCCTACACAAATCCATGCCTTAAGCGGGACTCGAACCCAGGCCCAGTCATGATTTCAGTTTTTGAAGGGGCTATAAGGCACCCTTAATTAACTGAGCAACGAAGGGAGCTCACAAATTATTGTTTCGTCATTTCGAAACATTACAAGTGTTTCGTTCATTAAATCTACTTTCATGCAAATAAGTTCTTATGAACTCGAAATAATGGAATAAAGGTTATTTATTTCGATAAATCAATCAAGTTATGATAGAAACAGTGAAATGCATTTCGATATTGTGCGAAACTATGTAAGACGGTATTAAAATTATATAGCATATATTAGATAACATCGAAGTTTTCGACTAAATAAGTAGGCCTATATTATGATTTTAATTCGATTCCTTTTTGATTACTTCCTTGAACGTTTATATCCAACGTGACCTGAATTGAGAGTTTCATACAGATACATTGAATACAATATCCTTTTCATTGTACACACGATGAAAAAGTATAGATTTCAACCACCGTTTAATGGCAAGTACATACCTTCTCATACATTGCGTTCGTTTCATTGAAAGCTTTGAAGTTCGATCGCACCCATTTCTCCGTCATCTCAAACGCGAGTTCTTGAGCACAAAGGTCATCCGAATTATCCAACCCCATGATCATGATGTACTGCAACGGAGGCCACGCGTTCGGATAATCCCACTGCTCTCCCGTGTGCTCCAATGTTGACGGCACCCCTCCCTGGTTATTCATCACTTGTGTCTTCTCCAGGTACTTCATGATCTTGCCGACAAACTGCTCCTTCTTGTTTTTATCGAAACAACCAGTCCACAACGGAGATATGTTGGTTGGATAGAAATAATCACGTTTAACTTCGTTCAAGATATCGTAGTCTAGCCATGCTCCGACTTCGTCGTGCCATAGTATGGCTGTAACAGCCTCGAGCCAATCGCGAGCAATGCCACTATATTTTACCGCTTTTTCGTAATTGCCCAATTGTTCGTAGAAATCAGATAGAATTTCAGCATTCCAATACAGTATTGCATTCAATTCAACTGGTATGATGGATCTGGTTTTGAGATTCGTCAAGTTGCCTGAAATAAAAGAAAGTTATGATTGAAAACCCGCATAGAGAACGGTTTAATCGGTACTACTTCTTGTATCCTTCTCGATCTTTTTACCTTGATTAGTTGCGTTGAGGATAAACCAACGACTGGAGAAATCCCATCCTGATTCGGCACCTGCTTTCAGCTCTGAATAATAATCTTCTTTCTCCCGTTGAGTACGGAAAACCTGAGCACTCATGTAATCCTCCCTGTAACAACAACAAAAAGTTATCATTCAAGTGCATGCTGATCCCCATTTTTGAAATATCATTCAGGCTAGAAATCTATGAATGTCATGCACAATTGAGCAAATATTAAATTGCGAACTTCAATTGAGAGTAATGTAGGCCAATAACCAATGAACGGCATTTAATAGAATCACGCCGTGTGCATTTGACCACATACGCAATGGTAAATGACATATCTTCCAAGTTAATATCAAATTATAGTATGCCTACATATCAATTGAAACTAACCTATACGATTCTGGCCGTGGTCCAGACGATGTATCCTTATATCTAGCAAGAGTATAGTAATGACCATCTTTTTCAATCTGGACCGTGTGGTTCGTCATCCAGAACTGGAACTCCTTTTCCATGGTAGCAATATTATTACTCAAAAATTTCATATCTTTCGTTTTATCCACATAGCTCTTCACCATCGGTATCAACATTGGTGGCTGCGATCGCATGGCATAGTAAACACGACCTCCGTTAGGAATGAACCCGTATTCCTCGACAATATAGAGGAAGTTACCGAGCATTCCTTTCACAGTTTCGTCCATCTCGGAGAGTAAAAGTCCTCGAACAATCCAATAGGAATCCCAATAATAGAACTCTCGAAAGCGTCCCCCAGGAACGATAACAGGATGAGGCACATAGATGATTGAATACAACTCTTGATTATCTTTGATATCGTCTTTCATTTTTCGACCAAGGAATTTCCATAGTCCATGAAGTTTATTGCCCCAATCTCGAAACTCAGGATCGTAGACTTTCTTCAAGAATGAAGGACTCTGAACCCAATCGGACGGATCCCATGTCTCGAACTCACTACCCTTAGGATCAAACGTTTCGTTGACGAACTTCTCGATCTGCCACTTCTTGGGATTTTTACCAGTCCTTTCCATCATCAACTCAAATTTCTCTAACGTTTCGTTGGGCGATTGTTTCATCTTCATGTCGACAAACGTTTTCGAGTCGTGGTAGATGGAAGCCATTTGTACCGTATGCAGCAATTCCCCATAACAGTAGATATTGCTGGAAAACCGAAGTACAACATTCAGACTTTCTATAATGATTAATTCATACGAAAATAATCGACATAACTGTATATTACAACAACAAAAAATTGTCATACAAATATTCAAGTAATAATAAAATCATCATTAAAATAAATACAAGTATTAACGGAGTCGTTATATACTTGATAGAATGGCAATTTCGAATCACGTATTTCGTGAGCATGGATATCACATGGAGATATATTTTCATTGAAAACTTGTAAAAACTGCATCGGATCTATTTTCTCTCACCGCAAAAACCTCGGCGTTATAAAAAGAATCCACAAAACCCATAAACACGAACTCCCATTAATCTATAACCTCATTAACAATGAATTCGACCTTCCTCATCCTTGTATTATCGTGCTGTACAATCACGGCAGTTTTCACTCAATTAAATAAGATGCACTCAAGACATAGACAGAATAAAAATGCACTCAGTATGATCTATGGAGGCCAAGTAAGACAACACACGACCACTCACCTACTGCAGGGAGGGGGTAGCGTATCCCCAGCATTTACGATCACCACCATCAAGCACAATAACGCGGTGACATCTCGACAGTGGTCCATCATCAAAATGTCTACGGTATTCACGATTGTTATTTCAGATAATAATAATAATAATAAAAATAGTAATATTTATAATAAATATTTTGTAAGTGATAATATATATTATATAAAAAATAATTTAATGGCGATCCAGCGCCATATCACAAATAAGGAACACTATATTGATCACAATTTAAGAAACGTTTGGCGTCGGTTTTCCTTACTTCCTCGAGACAGTTTTCCGGGTGGGTTTTGTTTTGGCTTTAGCAGCTCGCAGCGTCTTCATCGTTCCATGTTCCTCATCGTTATTCCTGAGAACAGAATGCTAATGTCACTATAACCACACAGATATATATATATTGATGACAATATTATTGTTGATGTTATGGTCTTGCGAGTCCAGTTCTGGTGTTGTCGTTTCACAGTTCGCGCGTAAAGTGACAGTGAGGTCTGAGGAGTAAGTCGAAGCAGCTACTACTTGCTCGACTCTGATACTGACAGTGATATTACTTCAGGGCAAGTGCAAATTATGACTGGTTAATAAAGGCTGACAAGCCCCTGCGATCCGGCACTCGGATTGGCTGGAACGATCGACACACCTCCCAAGTTTTCTAACTCGAGGCCAAGTTGTCTTTGAGACGTGACCAACATCTCAATCTGCTACTTACCTGCATTCTCAACATTTCATAGGAAAACGTTTTGCAAATCATTAAGCCGGCGGGTCCAGCTGGCACTGTCCCTTAACCGCTAGATAGATACATGAATACAGTTGTTTCCAACACGAGGTATTATGGTCTCTAATTACAGTACTTTGCCAAAGACATTTTTCAATTACATACATATAATGGTGCTTACTGTCAAAAAAAAAAGAATGGTCACCGTCATTCAGTTTATAGAGATTTATAAATAGATGGTTCCAAGTTAATGTTATCTACGTCAGTTTCATTATATGACTCTAATTTAACCAAATTAAAACTTAACCACTTGATGGAGATAAAAATGATATGACGTAGATACCTCGGTCGTTCAAATTTATGCCATTGCCAAGCCAACACATTATTTAAAGCTACGTCAACCCGTCAACTCGAGGTAAAGTGGTTGGTGGAAGACAATTGATGGCCTATACATGTTAAAAACAGTAATTGAAATTTAAAAATGTCTTTTTTTTAATGATGGTGAAATCTACCAAAGGGTAGAGCAAAATGTTGCAACGACTTATTACATCACAGCGGTAAGTGTATATTATGTATTACATACTATTCGAGCAGTTCAAAGCACTGAACGACTGAACGACTGACGTACCCACAGGCCACATAGACGCTCGACATGCAATCTAGAGCAATGTGTTTCGACTACTCCGATGCATTTTCAGCAATTGATTAACAAAATGCATTTCCTCGAATAATGAATGTTCATATCGGATTCAACGACGCTCTCCAATGATAACTAGGATCTATCGATGTCGGTGAATGGTGAATGAGAGGAAAGATGATATGAGTGATATCGACAGTGGGAACGAAACGGTCGTAGCACACTCTTACGGAACCATCCCAATATTTACTTCAACTACAACCACGGACATTTCTGCTAGGTTCGTTGACCATGGTTGAGTAACGAACCCCGGTCTACCGAATGAAGAATCAGCACGCTAGTGACTAGTGAGTTTCATTCGAATATAACGGACCAGACCCAGGAAGATGTTATTTTATTTAATCTAAATTTGATTAAACTGAACAATAAAAAGGACGCATTTCTACACCGTCATCGACTGATTGCTAAAAGAAGATCGGGCGTGGGTTCGAGTCTCGCATGAGACATGAGTTTTTGTAAACGTCCTTTCACCTATCATCACTTCATCGTTTCATTATCACCCGCTCATTCGTACCCCCGTATGACTTTGCTGTTGGTGGGGTCGTTAGAAAGCATTGCAAGAAAGAGAAGAGCATGGGAGTACGCAGGACTTCTCAATACGTACGGCCCATTTCGAAATGTATACACGATTAGTTGCATGGCATGTAGAGTTTATAACCATCCTCATTATTTCATTTCATGCATTGTTATCCCACAGTACGCAATTTATTGGTGGAAACATGAACAATGTGATTCGATAACAAAATTTTCATGTAGGCCTAAATATAATATATTTACGGACTATTTACGTAATATTTGCTATATCTGAATTGTATTCGCCTCTAACGTCAATTAAGCCGATAACGCATTCACAATTGAGAGTCTCAATTGGGATGATTATGTATGTTTCGATATTAAAAAACAAAACAAAAATAAAAAGCCCTTGATGGGGAAGGTCAGTGGTCACCATTTCGGCCCGCAGTTAAATTTTTTGAAATTTAAAGGAATTAGAAATGTTATTTTGTTGCCATTGTTAGAGATTGTTTAGATTTGTTTAGGATCAGTGCTCTCTTCCTTGGCTTTTCCGGCCTGGGCCGCCTCTGTGCGCGCGCCTATGCAAGAGAGATGGAAGAATGTTCCGGCAATGACGTTGCGCGTCTTCGAAAGGGTCGCCAACATTTCTGTAACAATGTCGTTGGCAGCAATCACAGAGATCGACCAACAAATAGGCCTACGAACACACTAACAAGTCACAGCTCACAACAACCACGCTGAATGGAGAGAACTCGACGACTGTGATTCATGTATTTTATTTATATTCAGAACAAAAATAAAACATAATGTTCTGATGAAAACCTGTGTTCTTCATTAACCGATTTCATCGTGTATTCTTTCATGCACCTTTATGTGTTCAATTCACACAATAAGTACATAATTTGGCTCTTTTATCGTATCAAACAACATGTGTGTATAAATATGTATATACACATCCCTCTCTCTCTCTCTCACTCTCTCCCTCTCTCTCCATTTTTTCTAATCCACATAGCCCTACGTTTATTTATATTTATATTAAAACATATTTACATAATTATTTGAAAATTTAAAGATGAATGGTATCAACAAAACATGAAAGAAATCATTTACCAATGTTAATCATTCACTTGTCATACGGTCATTAGTGTCCCCAACAACATCAGTTTAGACCAGTCTAGTTAGCAGCCCAGCCCTCATGAATGTAACTCAGAATCTACACGGAAGTAGATGCACAATATCCTCTACCCACTGCAAATCATATTAGTAATCCGCAAGCGCCCATCGGAAGTCCACTGATGTTTGCTGTGTCCACTGATTCTAATCCAATGTCAGAACAAAAACCTTGTAATCAATCACAGAACAAAATTGCCGAATTGATGACATATTCACTGTGCCGTGCCAAAATTAATTGGGATAATCGAATACCGGTTGTATTAGATTTGCTTAAACGCTTTACCATTGAATATAGGCCCATCGATTTTTTTGTAGTGCTAATTGCTAGTTTCATGTGATTGATTGAGAATTGGTTAATTGGATTATTTTCTGAAGAATATTTATAATTTTTCTATGGGCCTATTGAATATGTAATTAGGTACAAGTCACAATGGATGACAAAAATGCATTAATTGTGTCTTACATGGTTTCCTAACATAATTCGACGATCTCTGATTGAATATCAATCATAGTGGGCTTAATTTTATCTCAGAAAATGGAGAGCTGTTACCGCGCGATACGGTTTTAATATTTACATTTATATTTGACGACTTTTAAGACCAAAATCGATGTGGTATTAATTATGCATAATTGGTCTTCATAATTATTCATAATTCACAATTCTCAAGCAAATTGTGCCCTTCACTGCTCGAAGTACCGGTAACTAATCAACATTGTATACGATTTTGTCGAAATTAGTCGACACTGGAATTAAAACTGTTTCAGAACCTTCAATGACTTTGTAAAAGTCAAGTCACGCTTCTTTTGATTCAAATTGAAAAGCGGGGTTGACAATTTGAGAAGCTTCAACCCGAGTACGAATAATCGAGGAGTGTAAAAATAGAAAAAAGATAGATCAAATGGTATATTTTCCTGAAAACAAGAATAATATTGGTCAATGATCCAAGACGTTATCGAGTGAGAAAAAAATTCCAAGAATATGACATTTTTTTATGAACGGACTCAATTCGACAATTCGTTTTCGATTAACACGAAAGTTAGAAACTTTGACAAATCTATGATTCGGTACTATCTCTGTTCACAAATCATGCTCATATTAAAGGAACAAAAACAAAATACCCAATTGTTGACCTTTCAGAAGATGGCCTACACAAATATATAGTGCAAGGGCAATGCGTGGTAAATCAAACAAGTCGCTAACAATTCGTGATATTTCTTTTGAAAAACTATTACTATAGAACGCGAATATTACCGAACACAGTTCTCAATAAATACGCTATGACTGACCAAGGATAGCGAACAAAATTTCCTTTTAGCCGTCACGATTTTGTTTCAAGGTGTCTCTTCTAACAAGTTTCTTGTCAAATAATGAAATCAGCATCGTTCCAACTCAATCCTTGGAATGAAAGATTCGTACACAAGAACTAATATTGAATGGTATTGACTTTGTGAGATAGTCAAGAGATAGTTCACTGGTTTAACCGTTCACGTCACACTTCGGGGATTTAACACATTGATCCTATATTACCCGGTGTATAATAACCGGTATTAATTTCCGAGTAAGAAGAGCATCGAATGCTTAATGGCATCATAAAACGAGCAAGTGTTGATACAGCGGTGAGTGGGAGGGGTATAAATAATATCATCATCACACCTCTGGTCCCACCTCGCGCTGCGGGATAAAACTTGATATTCAAGTACCGGTATGACTCATTTTCAGGCACGGATTTATGCATAGGCTGGCAAAACTGAAGTCTAGGGGCGCGAGAATTTTTCTGCAAGTAGGTTTATTGAATGGGACTGAAAAGAATAGTTGAAAATCACAACATTTTTGTGGATATTTTTGTTTCTGTGGTCAAATTTGAGAAAATAATCAACCTAAACCATAGCTCTGTGGTCGAGGCAACATTTGATACTTTATTTACATCTCGGCATTTCGTAGGCCTACTACCCATCCTCAGGAGAGAACTGCTCGGAGAATAAGTAATACGATCTACATACGATCGATCAGCTATTACATGAACGCCAAACTGGCTACATTTTAAACCAGTGATGCATAACCTTTCTATCAAAATGGCCATATTATACATTTTGTTAATGTTGTCCCGGAAAATTATATTAATTCTTTCTCATTGAGGCTAGTCTTTTGTATTCTTTTGTATAGGCACATACCAGTTTTATATACAATGGTGGCTCTCTGCGTTGTATTGGGAAAAAAACAATTATCGAAATTTGACTGAAACACTCAAGGAAAAAACAGTAAAAATTTACCATAGAATTTTACTACGTTTTACTAGCTGTGTTTGTGAAAAAACTGCAGGTAAATATGCACAAATCACAATTAAAATATAGGAAAGATCACTATTTTCAGACAAATTACATTTATGAACTATAATAAACCGACTATTGCCGAATAATTGGACAAAAACTGAAAACGTTGAGTACCTTCTGCCAATCGGTGATCAGATCCGTGTTGCCTTCGCGATATTATGTTGCGAAAATACAAGTCAACGTGATCGTCAACTAACCTGCAAGAACCAGTAAATATGACAGTTGACACAACTGTATAGGCCTACTGTCCTAACAAGAAACAAAGTGGTCATACAAATATTGAACCAATTCTACAGAAAGACGTGCGCAATATCGTATATTTTATTGCTAATTTCTCAAAGGAAATTATACACCGAAAGGGGGCAAAAAAAAGTAAAACCTCGCCTCATTAAATGATTGGTATATGCTAGGATAATTGAAGAATTTTTTACTTAGTCGACGGGCCACACAATAGGTCTATGTCATGAAGGGCCGCGGATTGTGCACCATCCCTGTTTTAAACCATGCCCATATAGCGAAAAAACTCAATGTCACATCTAACCGTTTGAGGATAGATTTTTATCAAGTAATTAATTCGAAATATTTTGTCATAGGAGTCAATTCCCTCCATGACATTTATGTAGACTGATGGATCAATAGTATATAGCAGTTCTCTACATGTCATCAGTATTACTGCTGAAAAATTATAGGCCTAGTGTATATACGAGATTCATTTGAATTTTCGCATTTTTTTCTAGTAAAAATAATCAACATTTTCATTGGTACTATTTTTGGCAATTTCGCTAGAAAAAAGTAAGTTCAACAAAGCCATAAAACACCATTACACAATCATATTAAACAAGATGTCTTTTCCTTACATTATACAAACAATTATATATGCCTATATATAAATATATGTAACATTTATAACATACTATTTATAAAACAATTAAAAACTTGGTAATTGTGAGTTATTATGCCACGCTCAAGTACTTGTATAATGAGCTACTGGTTTATATGTATACTTGTATTAATTATTATCAGTGGAGCCTGCAGCTGCGAGTGGAATTGCTAATAGACAATCGAGGTGTTATTAAAGCACGGATTGCATGCCGCATACGTGTGCTTGAGGATATTAGTAAGGAACGTACTATTTGATGTATTAAGCAACTATTAACCATGTAACGTAACTGTTCTTTAAATCTTAGCACACACACGCAGCTATGAAATTTCAAATTTATCACGTCTAAGAAATGTACACTTGCGGTCGCATAAAATAGTTTCATCCCAAATTTAAATGTAAATGAGAACTACGCAGATTTAACCGGTAATTGTTTCACAGACTGCACGTGTATGTACATTACCTATGGGTAGGCTTATATTTATTTCAGAATGCATTTTAATGCAGCATGGTCGACCACTTTATGAGCTGAAACGCATACTCATAGAACACCCCCTATAGAAACAGTATAATGCTGCCATTCCATTATATCCCGTGCGTTAATTTCATCTTGACAACATTATATCATATGATTATATGAATCAATATCCACCATGATTATCACTGGCTCAAGACCCACACATTCGTCAGCTATAGTTTATTTGGGGGTACGAATGAGCAAGTGATAATGAAACTACGGCGTGACGATGAATAAGTGAAAGGATGTTTACATAAACCCATGACTTATGACTCAGGCGGGACTCGAACCCGAGCCCAAATGTGACTAAATTTCTAAAGCGGTGCCTTAGTTGACTGAGCTACTGAGGGCGCCAATTATTTATAGTAGCAACTGGAAACAAGTGGTTCCGATTCGAATTGAAATTAGTCTCAACAAAGATATGGTATCTAAACGAAGATAGCACGCATATCAACTACAAGTGTTTGAATGTTCATATCACGCACTTCATGTTGTTCTTTAGTTTATTTATTGTCATAGGTTTTTCGATTTTTTTCGACAGTGCCAAATGTTAATTGTGTCAATAGAGTCATCAATTGGCTGTCATTTCGTAAAAAGTGCACCTGATGCAAACAAATTGATGCGAATAATGGAAGTGCAGGAGAGAGTCCACTTGTTGGTATCTTAAATATGAGGTTTTTTCATAGATTTATAGATTTTGTTATATGAATTATCAATCATGTATAAGTTCTTTGAACCCAAGAATTTGCGAACCTCCTGTATAAAGCTGGAAAATTGAATTGAGAATGAAAAATAAATTCTCAAATGCCCACGATAGCAAGAATATTAAATACAAGTTCTCATTCTTTAGGATAATATCTTAGCTCAAAACAAGTCCAGTTAATTCGAACAACAAAGTGAAAAGGTCTTCTTTCGCGTTACGAATCGACCACGAGATCTTTCCACGTGGCACAAGTATGGTTTTTAGAAAAACGGTTTTTCTACATTTTTATTTTTAAACTAGTAATGCCACCGGGATAAACCCTGTATATTAATACGTATTACTGAGAGGAAAAGAAGAGAAACAAAAATGCGTGTTTCATTAAAAATGAAATTCATAAATAGCAAGTTTTTTTCTGGGTAAATATATGCTTGACTCGTTCCGACTTGGTGTACCTACAAACGTGTTTCACTCGTCGTATTAGATCAGATTCATTACAAGTTTTTGTATGACCATGAGAATTCAAGTTCTTTGATTTCTGACGTATAATTATAGGCCTATAATTAACTTACTTTTGGACTACCACGACTATGCAGGCAAACCACTAGATGCGACGGTACGAATTACTTATTAGAGGGATATTGGTTTTGAAACTACGTGAATAGATGACAGATACATACAAATACATACATAATTCGGAAAACTGAGTATTTATTTAAAAAAATCACAGTGTCGGCAAAAATACAGCTTTCACTGTCTTGGAGCTATCAAGATAAGAAATACATAAATTGCCCTCATATTAGGCCTACTAGCTTGGAGACAGGGAATTAGTCGAGTTCCATGCAGAACACTGCAGTTCATATTTCAGTATACTTTCCACATGCTATTTACTTATAAATACTAACTTTTCTGTCACTCCAATTTAATTAACATTTTTCTAGATTTTGTACTTTCAAACTGATGTGATTTTTCATACCGAGTTAGTTAACAGATTTTTCAAACTTTCATCCTAGTTTCAAAAATGTAGACCTATAACTGAAAGTACCCCAAAAAACTACCCCCAAATATCCGAGCTGATGTTAGGGTCGTCAGGCAAATAATATTAATGGAACGAGCAAAAATATTCTTCTTTTGATTCAAAAATGAGAAATAACTCAGTATGATTTACATGAGCTTATAGCCTATAGGCCTACATATCTCCCACGAGCGAAGACAGGAAATTGTTCCCGAACAAATGCTAAGAATGTCGAGGTTGGACCGTCTGGACGGGATACCAGAAGGGTGATCTACCCAAAAGGAGTGAATAATTATAATGTGAATTATTTTACAGACTGTGATTCATGTTCAAACTGTACTTCTGTCTAGTTGATTCATGAGAACATATATATATATATATATATATATATATATATATATATATATATATATATATATATTCAAATATACAGTGATGTTATTAATCGAAATGTAAACAATAATAATGGTGATTCAAACAGACATCTGAAAGCAAAAAAGCCATCATTTGAGTCAATTCGCCTAAACGACAAGGATTGCAGAACCACTAATACACACACATAGTTAAAATACCTTTAAAAACGTTAAAATACCTATTTACACAATAAACAAAATAATAGAACTGTACACAAATTCTCTGGACCGTATATTATTAATAGCCAATTAAAATAGCTGAATCGGTCGCTAGAGCGCCGAACCGTTATTCAGAAAACCGAGGTTCGAATCTCGTCACGGTCAACCATCATGACTGAGTTTTTCGTGGATTCCCCTTGTCATTCAAGTAAATACTGGGATGGATTCCGGCGCAAAACGACCTTAGATGTTAACGCGCTGTTAAACACCAATAATAATAATAATAATAATAATAATAATAATAATAATAATGGGGTGGATTTTCAACACTGAGCCACGAACGACTCCCTCTGAGCATTTCAACTGACTAAAATCAGCACATTTAGCGCAGTGGTTAGCACGCTCGCTTCTTGTGATCTGGTAGGCGACGGGAACTTCGGACCCAGTTCGATCCCCGCCGCCGACCATCTTTACAGGGGTTTTTCGTGGTTTCCCTCTGTAGTCTAGGCTAAGTAGTGTAGTAGTGTAGTGTAGGATGGCTCCCACAATAAGTCGGCCACGACCGCTTCCTTCCCACTATCCTTCCCATTAACCAGGAAACCTTCGTCTCATCATCCCATCACCCCATTAATCATCCATCCGACGCCAATAGACCTTCGCTGTCATTACAGTGCGTCGTAAAACCCAATATAAAAATTAAAAAAAAAACTGACTAAAGATGACTATTCCATAATCAAATTACCCCAAAACTGATCTGTGAACCACAAAAAAGATATATAAAAATGATAGCTCAGCAGCCAAGCGCAGGTAGTCAGGTATATAGCACTATAGGAATTGTCACATGTATACCTATATAGCGTGAGGATGAATGTACGGTAATAGCATATTATACAAGGCTTGAAACTAATCACCTTTTTATTATAACATTGGTATTCGAATCCAGTTTCCGCCTACCGATTAGAATAGAATACTTGACCTAGACTTCTATGTCTGTTTCACGCTTGCCTCTCAACAATTATACCATGAGCATATGATCCAATTATCGTATAATCAATAGGTCTACATTTAAATGTCAAATGATTGATTGGCATGCGATTTTTTTTTTTCAATGTTGTATTATGAGGTAATTAAAGCTATGCGTTATGTTC
This sequence comes from Brachyptera putata, assembly GCA_907164805.1. Taxonomy (NCBI): domain Eukaryota; kingdom Metazoa; phylum Arthropoda; class Insecta; order Plecoptera; family Taeniopterygidae; genus Brachyptera; species Brachyptera putata. The sequence continues at coordinate 52,552,944 of OU015463.1, forward strand.
AAGCATTGTGTATACGTCACTTTAGCGTTGTTGAAGTTACATATTGAGGTACCAGATCAACTGTTTGATAAAATCGACTATTTGATGGCCATTTATTTCAGTTCTATTATCAAAATTGAGCGTACAACACTATATGAAAATATAAACTAGACCACAATTTCGATGTGAGGTGAAGTATGATTTGTAAATATCCAGTGTGTTCATTTAAACTGGGTTTACCGATGCACTCCGATCTACTGACGTCGGTGAATGATGAACGAGAAGAGAAGATCAGACGAAAGGTATTGTTATTATAGTTTTAGTGGAAAGGAAGCCGTCGTGCCCTCGTATCAAGTTCCGAATATAGGCGCAAAATGACCTCTAGTTGTCGACGCAACCCTATAAATCCAACATGCATTCGTTCAGGACCCGAATCCTGAATAAATAAGAGATATTCACTTTGATTGCAGAGAAAAACCGCGAAAAATCTGGCCCGGATGGTCGTGAGGACGGGTATCGAACCCTGATCTCCCGAATGATGGTATAAGGTTCACTGCGCGACTGATCTACCCGTCTCAGTTTATAAAAATGTGCACCTAGATAATGAATGGAATAGCCTAACGATGTGACATTTTGATGGAATCTTGAAACATATATGACGGAAATGAGACGTGGTCGAGTAGCTGGCTCAATGAACTGTCATTAGAGAGACCAGGGTTCGATTACCGCCATGATCGACCATCATTACAAGAGTTTTTTCGTCGTTTCTCTCTGTCGTTGCTAATGGAATAACGACCGACTCGATCCCACTATCCGGAGAACACATAATAAAATAACATTTCATCTCATCATCCCACCATGCATCCTAATCAACATTCGCAATCACCCTACGTCTTATAGTCATAGTAGGGCTATAGTTTGTCGTTAGAAACCGATTTAAATATATGTTTCATGAATATATTACATCGATGAATATAATATAAATAATATAATATTCACTAGATAAATATAAAAATAAATTATAAAATACAAACAAAATATATATAGGCTAATATTAAAATATTTAATACCCGAATTGTAACTGAATGTGAACTCACATGTGAAGGATATCCCGATGGCTGATGCCAATAGCTAACAGTGAGTATAGCCAAATGCATTTGCCGAGTGTATGACAACAATCACAGACCGCATGCAGTCAACTGCAACGATTGGGTTGCGCAACCGAAAGCGCCACTTGACACACATGACAAGCCGAATCGTTTCATTATGTCTATTTTCCCAGCTCGATTACAAATCGCATTATTAGGGATTGCGGTTAGAGATGGGCAATCGCTACATGGACAGACATGTTTTTTTTTTTTTTTTTTTTTTTGATGGCCTATGAGAACATTATTTATTTTTGAACTGTACTAATTATGTACCTCTGTGATTTGTAAAGAGCTCGAAGTGATGCCGTGGACTATGAAGACATACTCATTATGGTATACCTAAATGTATACAATATGCTCACCAAAAAACTCATATTCCGCTAAATCGACTCCCATGGACTTTTTAACTTGATCTAAATTGATGTGAGCAGCACAAAATGCACAGAAGCATGCACGGACATAAATATGTGATGATGAATTATTGGTTGCTCAACGATCCCACCAACAGCAAGGTTATACGGGGTACGAGTGGGCAGGTGATATAATGGAACTATGGAGTGATGATAAGTGAAAGGACGTTCGAACAGTGAATTCAGTTTCTAAAGCAGTGCCTTAGTTGACTGAGCAACGGAGATATTTGACAAATGTACAATACTAATTCAGTTCTCGGACGTCAAAATGACGTTACCTAAACAAATGTATACTTCTCTACATATAGATATCCGTAACAACGGGAATTCGCGAAGAAAGACGCCATAGTATGTCGGAATTGCATACTGGATTGTACTCGGGCAAAACAGAATTTCGGTTCGTGATCGTGAAGGACGGGGAAAAAATCGTAATATGAACCCTCTGCCTAACATAAAATTGAAATATATGAGTTCAACTGAACAAAGTCACATATTTTTTGTGAGAGAAAAGAAAAGAGAAAAAGTAGACGTAAGTGAAGTTTAGATTATGGTTTGCTTAACGACCTTACCAACAGCTAGGTTATACGGGGTTACAAATGAGTAGGTGACTATGAAACGAGGAAGTGATGATAAGTGAGAGGACGTTCAAAAAACAAAAATTCTTGATTAAGAATTATCATATAAAAAAACGACAGGTAATTTTTATTTTCGATTCTTGCAGTATACATCTACAGCAATAAAAGTAGAAAGTTTGTAAACAAATATATAATTTCATTTATTTTGTGATTATCTTTCACATGGTCAGTAGAGTAACCTTGTGATTCGGATCAAAGACTTATGGTATTCTCAACAAATATAAATAGCATGTGTCGAAATGATCATGTGAAATGTTATATATGCCTACGAAAGAAAACTTGGCTATGGAAGCACTTGAAACAAGCATCACGAAGCTCTGATTAAAAAAAAACAACGATATTTGATCGCAATATTTTTCCAAACGCTCAAAAATGTGGGTCCAAATAATAAACAATATCAACATTCGTCTTTTACGTATATATTCACATATGTATATATATATATATATATATATATATATATATATATATATATATATATATATATATATATATATCATAATTGAACCTCACTGTCGAATAAAAATTGTTTAAAAATGAAATTTTCTAACTTCTATGTGAAAAAAAAAAAAAAAAAAAAAAATCGAGGTAAAAAATTTGTTTAAAACATACAACTAAGAGACAATCTCTAAAATAATTGTTTGATGAAGGCTGAAGGTCACTCAGCGGTAAATTTTCACAACCGTTCACAATATAAATGATGTAATTATTTGCATCGTAAATGAAGCCTACTACATAGTAAACGTGACTATCATAATTTCCCCATTCAATATCGTATGAACCAGTATATAGGCCCGTCGTAGGAAAATGAACTTCTCCAATTCCGTTGCAAACATATCTCTGTAATCTCACATCGCATACCAAGTTATACTACACGTTCATTATACTGATAGGTTTCAGAACAAAATGTATTATAAGTTAGTTTATAAATTTATAGTAATAGGCCAAAACTATAAGAAGACAGCCGAATATCACATCCTTCTCAAAGGCAACTCATTACATTTAAGAACAAAATTAAAACATCATTTGAACATGAAATGTGAAAACATGATTTGGAAATTCATGTAGTGCTCAAATAGGCACACTGCAGAATGCATCAATTGCTATTCTTTGACACAGCCATAAACATTTAATATTTGAAAAATGTTAACAAATTAGAATTAGTAGAAAAAAGGGGTTGAATCAAGCAGCACGACAAGAAATGTACCAGTTCTTTTGTCTTATTTTCGAATAAACTTGAAAGTAGCTTATGGACTCTGAAGCATAAACGAAAATGTGCTACAAAAATGTGTCACAATGCTGAAATAAAAACTGACCCCCAATTTTACCCCCACTACGTAACCACCACACTCTTCTCTAATTCCCTCACCCGTAACACCTGTATTACCAGTGCAGTTCGCTAGAAAGCGCTAGAGGCATGCTGGATTACGCTGCTGCCCAGCAGTCACCAGCGCCGTTTCCCGTTCCTTTATTGGTGAGCATGCGTACTGATTTCAGAGGAAGGCGAGGGCGAATAGACGTGTGCACTGAGATTTTGTTTAGTCACAAGAGCCATGTCTTGGTAGCATATCTTCAGTCCATGTCTAAACGTGAACAATGTATGAGACTTATCACACCAGACAGCTCAAGGTCATACATATTTTGCATGAAAATTCTGTGAGTGTAAAGCCATATTTGCAACTATTATCTTTTTTACCTGTGGTCACATTCCGTCGTGGAGAATGTTCCTTTTCCTATAATTAGGATCCAGTATTGAATAACGAAGTATAATTACCGGTGAAGTAGTGATTTTTTCGCATATTTTTTTCAAAAATACCAAACTGTAATTATTCTAATTAATCGTAACGACCTTGCTGAAATGGGCTTCGTTAGATCATTTGAGATTAAAACATAGTAATCTGTCGAAAATGGATATGGTCGTAATGTTGGAATAATGTGTGAAGGGACCAGTACCAAGAACTGAAGTAAAAATCCAGCTATCTAAATTCGAGTTCAGATAGAATATATGTTAATAAAGATTATGATTAATCAACTTGTAGAAATTCGGGCGTTAATGATATCCCCACGTGTAAATTGACCAGGAAATTATTCAACTTTTTGGCTCCATATATATACGTATTTTTATATAACCAAAAAGTTGAATAATTTTCTGGTCAATTTACATCCGTGGGAATATCATCAAGATCCAAATTTATACAAGTTGAATTCGTGCTAATCTTTGTTAATCTTAATTAATGCTAAGATGCAGACTAACTCTGGACTTGATTAATTCTAATAGAATCCTGTATTTTAGCATTTCAAAACTTGCACAGATATTATTTGTTAACACGGTGCAAACCCCATCGTGCGAAAAAGACAGGGATTGCAACGTCCGTAGCCAACTATGCCTGTTAAGAATCCTTGGAAGTCGATTTAGCGGAATATCAGTTTTTGGTGATAACTTTTGAACGATGAGATGTCAAAATTCTGAAAACGATGGAACACACATATCGTCAATAACTTCAAGACGGTGTAAGTAATAACTATTTACTCCATATCGCATAATTGTCAGGCGTATACGGTTTAAAAATGTGTATTTTTAATCGTATACGTCTGACAGTCAGGCGATTTGGGATTAATAGTTATTACTTGTACCATCTGAATAGGTATTGAAAATATCTATGTTTCCTCTTTTCAGAATTTCGATATCTCATACCGTTCAAAAGTTATTATCAAAAAACTGATATTCCGCTAAATCGACTCCCATGGACTCTCAATCCATCAAACCAGTTGTCTCATACTGCCTATTCTTACAGTGGCTACGCTACCTGTAGGTCTATACCTTTTTTGTCTCCCACTGTCTAGGAAGTCGTTCCCCTAACTTCCCACTTCCCATCCCAGTTTGGTCATATTTTGTACGCTACCTATACCGACAACCTATAATGTGAATATCATTCCGGCTTTATTCTCAATTTCCCTCACAGCTATTGGTGATGAGTTCGAGCAATGAAACACTTAAATATCTCTTTTCTATAAAATCACTTTGTTTTCCCAGTCAATAAAAAGAATTAATAAACATAAGACTGGTAGAATAACCAGCAAAATATAACTTCATCTTTGAAGAAATTGCAGTATCAGCTTGCAAAATACAAGGAAAAAACATTCAGGAACCCTAAAACCTAACCCAATTAACCCTAGCTTTTCCGTGCCCACACCAAATCTCCGGAATAGTACCTATTATACCGCAATATAAGTATTGGATCAAACTGAGATCCCGAGTGGGGGAAGTTGAGGAAACGACTTCGTAGGCAGTGTGAGACAAAAACCGTGTACATGTATAGTGTAGGCAGTGTGAGAATAAGCAGTATAAGAGTAAACCCATCGAACAGAGTGGAAATTTACCTGTAATCACATATAAGATACTGCCAGCTGTGAGGCTATCATAAGTGGTTTAAAATGTTAACTGGTTTGGGTTGTATATGTAGCTATAATCACTTCATGCATCCAGCTAATTACCACCAAGTCTGGAACTAGTCTGACCCGCTACGCAAGTCATCGAAATATTACATCATTCGCGAACGAAAGCTCCCGGTTCATTGCCGAACCAAAATTAACAGTATTTTATAATGAGAAGACGAAATACACGTATTCTAAAGAACACATTTCGTATCAACTTGAAGCTTAATTGTCATGGGAGTCGATTTAGCGGATATCAGTTTTTGGTGATAAAGAGTTATCGAAATTTTAATGAAGAGGAAACAGATATTTTCAATACCTTCAAGGTGGTATAAGTAATAAGTATTTATCTTATATCGCCTAATTGGCACGCGTACACGAGTAAAAAAAACACCACCTTGAAGGTATTGAACATATATGTGTTTCCTCTCAATTTTTGCATTTTGATAACTCTTACCGTTCGAAAGGTCATCGCCAAAATTGATATTCCGGTTAATCGACGCCCATAGTCTCTTAAGGGTCCAACCCACACACAAAAATGTATCAATTTTTTGTCATTTTTTAGTAATTAAATGTCTTATACGAAAAAAGTTGAAAATTCCGAGAAAATTTCGCAGAAACTGGTTGGAAAATACGTTAAACCGTTACATACAGGAAAATCAGTATGGTAGATAGTTATTCAATGAAGATGACAATTGATACATTGATTGAGTAAACCTTCCTCTATAAGATGAACTAAATTGCATCATCATACCTATAACCGTTTTGATACAAATACATAGTCTCTGAAAACTTGATTTACTACAAAAAAGCGTACCTTTACCTGATCTTGTAGGCCTATCTATGCCAAGCGCATTTGGTCGAACCGTTTATTTTTAGTTTAACCCGAAGGCACTTGTTTTACGAACACATCAACACCACACACGATAAAACATCTGAATGAGTAATCCAATTATATATCCAACGCGATATGCATGTTTTGTGACCATTTTCAGTGTGAATTAATTAACTAATAGCACAGACAACAGTAGTGGCTTTCCGGATGAACGTATTGTTGTGAAACTGCTTCACACCGTGCAGAGAAGAACCTTCTGAAATATTCGTGCTCCTTAATGAACATTCACCAAATGTTCACAAATTATCACCCTGGTGGGAATTTTTTACCCCATGGAGACGGGGACGCCTTAATAACAGAACTACAATATAATATAAACGGGCTAAACGGCCATGCACTTGAGAATATTTTCAATTTCTAATTTCTACATTTTGAACAAATACAATTGAATAACCGTGAAATAAATATACTGATCTAGTGATTTACAATGCCAACGTCACACAGTCCAACGCAATCATCTGACATCCGGCCTTGACGAGAGAAATATATATATTTTTTTACACAAATAATAACAAAGAATATACACAAAAAAAGGAGATATTTTACGTTCTATTCGGTTATGTCACTACTCTTACTCAAGCATTAAATTGATTGAAAATTGTAAACACCACGGTTAACATAGGCCTATTAATTAGGCAGGCCTACCGGTGTAGTTTGTTTCGATAATTAATTAAGATAAAGTGTAGACATTGAAACAAATATAGACAAATCACTTTCGGTTCCTGGTTTAGAACAGACGAAAAAAAGTGGTCAATGAAACAATGGTGTGAAAAAATATATAGGCCTATATTTACCCCAATTGATGTATTTTTTCATGTGTGCCAAACTTATTTTAATCGTAATAATGTAACAACGACTTTTCTCCGCACGACAATCTAGGACTTGATTAATTTGTGTTATTAACGTATTGTACCTTTTTTTATTACTAATTGAAATTAATTAATTGTATTGTCCACCCAACACTTATATAAATGCGAATTCAGATACCAAAAATTATTCAAACATATATGTTGATAATTTTCACATGTAACTTATGCATGTATTCCATACATAATATGATACTATTTGATTTCAATTTAATATCATATTCTATGGTAGTATAGAATACATATCTAGTTCATACTTATCGTATATATATTTCATTATTACATCTTCTCTTATTCATCGTAAAATCGTATCAGTTGTAACAATTTGTTAATTGTGAACCCATATTTGTACAACACGTAGACATGAAAAATGAGAAGAGATCTTACTAAATTTAAATGTAGGGTGTTGCAACTCAGATCTCAGTAGAACAAAGACTGATAGATGAATCGATTCGTCAAATAAATCCACAAACAGCTGGGTGATTCATAGGTAATATGAATGAACTTGCATGAACCCATGCCTCATGCGGCACTCGAACCCTCGTCCGACTTGACTTTCCAAAGCACAGAGCCTTGGCTGGTTTGGCGCAATATACATAATATTACCGGAACATGAAGTTTCCAGGAGCGTTTCGATTTTGGCAATGGCATGCCACTATACTGCAACATCCCCCCCCCCCTTTCCTCCAGCATCTCGGTCATAAGATCATGAGACTAATGATATGTGGGTGTCCTGACGTCTCATTGAAGTACAAATATGTAGACCCGGCCCATTTGTTGCCAAGTCTTTCGTGTCGTAACAGAACTGCCTCGACGACGAGCCTCGTGATGATCATACGACGTTCGAAACATTCAAATAAGTGACACATAAACTCATCCCTGTTGACGGGTTGACGTCGCGCTCAAAAGGAAAACACTATAATCAGTCATGTGTACGGGAGGACGAGGAAGGTGACAAGAAAAAGTATTTTTGATCGAATTTTTGATACAAATCAAGCATGTAAGTTGTAACGTACGTAGAGTGTAAACAAATGAAACGAAGTTTTGTTATGATTAGAACACCGTTTGAAAAAAAAATGTTCACAACAATAAACCATGTTTTATATTTTGAAGATGATTATTGTTTGCTCAAACGACTCCACCAACAGCTAGGTTATTTGGAGGTACAAATGAGCGGATTACAAATGAATGGTGTTTACAAAAACCCATGACTTTTGCGGGACTCGAACACACGACCAACATGGCTTCAATTTTTAAAGCCGTGCTATACATATGAAGGAAGGTTGTGCCTCAGTTGACTGAGCCAGACAGGCGGCTTTCATGACTGCAATGTTCAATAATAAATATATGTCTAATGATGCATATCAAAATTCATTCCTACAAGCATACATTTTTGGCGCGGGATTATAATTATCTTGCATATATACGATCGAGCGCCCCTATAACCAAGCTGTTGGTGGGGTCGTTAAGCAGCATCAAGATCAAGCGATTTCTGTCAATGACACAAATAAATGAGCCACAAAGAAAGAAAGCCATATCGTCTACAGCGCTCGACGACCCCCATATATTTAGAAGTTATTTTGGATGACTTTTGACTGATGATTTCACCAAAAGATCTAATAAAAAAAACGTCAGTTCGCGCGCGAAATAAGTGGAACAGCGAGCGTATTGTTTCCTTTGAAAACGCGTAGGTCGGAGTGAGTGCACCAAAGTGGAACACAAAGTCGGTATCGCCAAGTCCCACTCTGCTACCCGTTGAGCAACCGAGTGGACATAACAGTCCGATCAGAATATGTATTTATATTTAGTAAAGCGAAGCACTATAATGATAACTACGATCTATTGGCGTCGGATGAATGACTAATGGGATGATTAGATGAACGTTTCTAAGGTAAAGATAATGATAGTGGGACGGAAGCGGTCGTGATCTATAATATAGGAACCATCTCGACATTACTATACAAAGGGAAATCACGAGAAAAAAATGTGAAGATGGACGGTGGCGGGGATAGAACCAGGTCCAATATGCCCCTCACCTCCCGGATCACAATGAAACGAGCGCGTTAGCAACTGAGTTCTATGTGTATACGGTATAGAGCAAATGAAGAGAAAGAAGATGTTAAGAGAAGATGAACTTTTGCAAGAGCATAAGTTATAACTTATAGAAGGTGATAGGAAATAACAACTTCTATAGTTAACGTAGGGCCTACTATACAAGCCCATTCCATTGGCTATGTATAGCCTTTGGTTACACACAGTCATCAAAAACAGTTTGTTGCAATATATTTTGGGTACATTATATCAGTTTGTCAACCATGAATATTAAGATCAAGTTTATTTGAACCACCCGGTTGATTGAACGAGTGGGTCGGGTGCGTGTACACACTTTTAGAAAGTGTAGGCGTACATGATTACAACTTGCACCAGTGTTAAGGTCTAGGCTGAATTAGAAGAAGTGTAATACAGATATATAGAGATTAATAAACAGATATAGAGCGACGTAGAAGAGATTGATATTTATAGAATGTAGACATAAATATTAGGGTTGTGAACAACAATCGACATCGATTATGATCGACATGTTTTGGAACGATACGATAATCGGTATAATTAGACGAGCTTTAGCGAGGATTCAATTTGACATACTGAAAAAAATTGGTGTTCGTTTTTATGTTTTTTTTTTCGTTTTTTCTATGTTTTTTTGTCGGTTCTCCACATGTCAAACGGCTACAACTATTAACTTCAAACTTTTTTTCAATATGGTTCCTCATCTAACTTAGATCTGTATAGTTTTGTGGCATTATCGGGGGTAACTTTTTTTTTTGTGAATTTTAGAAATTTCAAAAATACCCATTAGAATAACATGGCGGAAAAAAAAGATAATATTTTTATTTTCCAAAAAAATGAAATTCTGCGTGAAGTTGAATTACATTTTGATACACATTTCTAGAAAATTTCAGCTTGATCGGGTCAGCCATTTTGAAGAAATAACATAAAATGTGCTAAATTGTTACCACTCGAAGCAGTTTTTACCCATACTATTACTATTCACTCGTCTAACAACGCATATAAGGCGTTTTCCTAGTAATTTCAATTATCGAAAAGTCTTATTAGTTGTGTTAAGACTTTCCTCTTCATGTAGTATTCCTACGTCGTTGGCGCGCAAATATCATTGTCTTCTACTGGACATCCAACCAATCAACTGAATCACACATTGAAAATTCCAATACGACATGATATTTGGACACTTGATACGATTATCATATAGGAGAAAATAGGATAATAGAAGACACATTGGTATATTGCGATTAATTATCGATGTGATGTGAACTATATAACAACCATACTTTATAGCCCGTAGTCACGGAACAGTGTGATTATATTGACTTTGATTACATTGACAAACATTCTACTTTTACTCTTACTGAACCAAAACCAACTCCAAAACTTAGTTGCCATGTGCAGCTCAGAAATACGGTAACATTTAAGCGGCTAATAGTAAGTACCGGAAATGTATTCTAAGTACATTCAATCAATAAACTATTCAACAAATATTTTGAAGTGACATTTTGAAAATATCTGTAAGCAAAATATTCAACAAAAATGATTTATTTGATACATTTTTAGAGTGGCAAGAGCACCATAAAATGCTTGCCTGATATTTGACCTGTGTAACTAGTGAGCCGTTAAATAGCAAATTAATCAAAATCGGTCAGATGAACCACATAATTTTGTGTTATCCAAAACACGAGCATCTTATTCAGACAACTCAACCACGAAAACACTATAGAATCAGTACAGCTACTGAGCTACATTACTAATAGGCTATAGCAAAAGAAATAAGAACGCACATAAGTAATGAATCCAAAAAATACAAGAATGACAAATTCAACATTATAACAATACAAATAAAACACGAAATGTTATTACCACATTCATAATATCTGTGTTTTCGCGACACAATATAAACCACCGCGTGGAGTGGGACTACATACACCAAGGTCAAACTATTATTATGTCAAGTACCTTTCTACGAAACAGACAGTGGTAATTAGCAGAGCGAAATTATCATACCTTCAACAAAAACTATTCTTGATGTATTATTATACCAACACCAGGTGCGATTTATCCGCACTCATGACAGTGACGGCTACAATGACAAAGTAAATAATTTTACAATAATGTAATAACGACAACATCGACTACAGTGTGTGACTGTGCCATCTAGTTGGACTCGATTTAGACCATAGAGCTTAAAAGAGCGCATAGATGAAGCCAACATGCTTGGAGGCGCGGGTGCGAATGTAAGTCACGTGCTTCGGTGATACCAGTCTGACTGGGAATATTTCGTTACACGCTATCCTCATGGCAGAATTCCGACTCATATCAAATAAATGAAAATGTATTCATTGATTGTTATGACTGATGTGGCCATTCTACTGAGAAATATACTTCATAATAATCAGCATATATTTCTGCGTCTTTTCATGTGACTTACACCCACGGTGCTGTATTCAATATCATCTGAGGAGAAAAATAAAACGGTGCTGAGCCGTAATCGCTTATAGTATAACGCTAAGCAGTCTGCTTGCCTCCCTCCGTGTCACGTGGTATTTCCCCTCCGGTCAAACAAGCTATCACGGCCTCACTTCCTCTCAATGCTGTCCGTGCTACGTTTTACGTCTAGCCTGGTCTAGATGTTACTACGTTTTCGAGTCAGACAGGTGTTCTACGTAGAGAACAGTTATGTGAGACTAGACGTATAGTTGTAATATTATATCCTTACAAATCCACTGATATACACATGAGCACGGTAACACGATTTCGTCGCGGTAATTGAATCAATGACAGTAAGAAGTCGGACAACGCAGGGAGAAGAATTGTCTTCTAAAGTGTAGAACCCGGCACCTCCACCATTATAAACCATTGTGGTTTTAATGTTCTACAATGTGGAATACGAACTCACTCCCTCCATCTCTACTTCTATATAGGCCTACCGGTATATATATATATATATATATATATATATATATATATTTTTAAATAAATAAACAGTTCATGAAACAAGTAGGATATTAGGCATTTTCTTCATAGCTTTCTTGTCGTGGCTGGATAAGAATATCATTGCTTTCTGAATTAAAACCATGTACAGATAGACACAGAAGAACTCATACAAAAACAAAATCAAAAGACCTTCTCAAGACAGAACGGTTCGTTGAGATTAATAACCAAATTCATGAAAAATCTACAAGGTCGATCATTTTATTACTTAATTAATACACCAGACTTATTTTTAGTCGAGTTTTCATCTCTTTATAATGATGGTTTAAATATAGGCCTATGGCAGGATTAGTTATCGTGACTGATCAGTGGCGTACACAGGGGTAGGGGGGCAAGGTGCCCCCCCTCCCCCCCGAAACTTGACCGAGCTGGACTGAAATTGCATTATTAGAATGAAAATAATAAAGTTTGTGATAACTAAAATGTTGTATATTTTATATGAAGTTAATATGCCTAATTGGAATGTGTATGTGATAGTTATTGGAAGTGGGCTATATTCCTCTATAGAGCATATTTTCAAATTCTTCCATTTTACACTTGAGTTTTCCACTCAATGTTACTATAATGCAGATTCGTGTTGCTATACTGAGTTTGAAGAAATTTGCGTGAGTCGCTTCTGAGAAAATACATTATTGGATTGGATGAATGTCAGACAGTGAGTTTAAAGTTTATCAATGGAAATCTACAAGTTGCACGGCACTTACGTATACGAATGAAATAAAATGAATGGAATGATGTGAATGAAATGACGTTAATTATTTGTTTAATTATGAGGAAACCTTGTATTAATTCAAAAATGAATGTGTGTGTATAACTGATGAGTAGGCCTACATTCTATCAAATATATCGTTCATCTTCCACTGCATACGCTGCGTTTTCCTAATCAATAGAATATCAACTTTTGTATTGTTGACAGTGATATCTGCGATATGTAACTTATACATTACATTTTATTCAGTTACGTATGCATAGAGGGTCTAATGCATTACAGCGCACATCAGTTTATATCCTACCTTCATTCGGCATATTTACGGTATATACACACATTGTTGCTCCTCTATTGGAAGAGATTGTATAAACACTGATGCATATTAAAAATCCTTCTATCCTATGGGAAAGGTTTACAAGCTAATCTCCAGACCTTCACAGATGGATGCAAATACAATGATTCTCTAAAAAAATATGTGAATACAATCATTATAAACTGTGTTCTCAGTCAAAACACATTTTATACATGATTTTTATGTATGCATTTATTTTTCTTTGATGGTAGCTCACATTTTTCTCACATTCATGTAGTACACAAAGAAATAGTGCTCGTCTTGGAATCAACCTTAGTATCTTTGATATGTTAATATTAGTTATGTATATATGCATGTACATTATGTCCAATATAATAATGCATGAAATGAGATATTTCAGCTCGTAAAAAAATTCGTTTTTCCTGAATTTGAAGTTATTTTCTTCGTTTTCGACGAATCCTACCCAATGCCATTCTCATGAGGTTTTTTTCCGAAAAGAACATTCCAACCGATTTTGCTCAAAAACAACCCTAACCTATTCTGGTAAGACATGAATGTTCAGAAAGAAAGTCGGTTGATCAATTTGCCTGACCTGTATGCTGTGCACAAAATTACTAAAATTATGTGAAATATAATGGAAATACATGGAATCTTATATTTCGTCTTAGGAAAAAATGCAGTTTTTAGTGAATTTGAAGGACGTCCTTAACAATGGTAGAATATACTTATCTATTTTGCATCATTTAACCTCGTTATTCGTAGTTACTGTTAGATAATATTATAATTGAAAGAGGACGAAAAAAGTACATCTGGTTTAGCAGTGCCGTTGGCCGTGACCAAAAAGGGTAGGGAAGCGAGAACGTCATAAGAGAGAGAGAGAGAGAGAGAGAGAGAGATTCAGCCTTCTGATGGCATCAGATATATTGATGGTGATTATTGTTTGCTTTTACGACCCCACGAAATAGTGTCAACCCACACACTTTTGGATTGGGTTACATGTTATAGTTGCAGATTATAATCCATGGTGAAGGAAAAGTAGTTGACAAAATACCTGGTTTTACAATAGCGTACATTTGGTCTTTCTACTTATATTTCTAGGAAAACGCTGCGCATGTGTTGTAAGATTCGAGCCCACGGATGATTGAGCAAGAAGGGAGGCTTTTGACTGAGTTGAGCCCAAGAAGTTGATGATGACGCGTTTGAACATTTATAGAGCTTTCATATTTAAAATTCTGTGGCTATCATAATTCTGTCAACAACCATCATTACGCAATAATTGGAAGAAGTTAACTTTTCCTCCAGAGCTCGTTTGAACAGTATAATGTTCGTCAAGAGATGATGAGAGAACAGCATTAGTGAGTTTATTATTACGTACACAGTAGACCTATACTTTTGTATTGAATGTATGCGTAATGGAAGGTACGCGCTAAAGATACGTGCGTTACATTTAATAATTATCATAAATAGGCGTCAATGGTGTATCATACACGGGTCATACGGGACCACTGTCGCTCGCAGCCATACTATATACACACTGAACAGTCATTCAGGAGACCGGGGCTCGATTCCCGCCATGGTCGACCGTCATGACAGGGGATTTTTGTGGTTTTCACACTTCAGCACTCTTGCATCGTTCAGGTTAATATTGGGATGGCTCCATTCAGACAGGCCACGACCGACTCCTTCCTACCATCCAAAGACACTTGAATCTCATTGAAAATAACATTCCCATCAAAGTATATTTCAGACTTATAAGTTGCATATTTTTTGGAATGCTGCTTAACGATCCCACTAACAGTTATGTTATACGGGGTTACGAATGAGCGGGTGATTATGAAACGATGATGTGATTATAGGTGAAAGGTTATAGGGTCTATACATAGGGCCGGACTCGAACCCACGCCCGACCTGACTTCAGTTTCTACCACTAGCAGTAATTGACTGAGCCACGTGGACGGCTAGAAAGATATTCCCACGCCGGGAGTCGAAGCCAGGTCTTCTGGGCTAAAATCAGCTATCTTAGCAACTAGACTACATGGCATGTGCATGCCAGTAGACAGATCTACGCCAAATATATTTTCCGAACTGCAGACGAGGACGTGGTTTGATGATATAATTAATTATATTCTATTTGAGAATCAAGTATATATTGTCGATGATTGTAACAAGTCCGTGTGAGGTCAACTCGAATCATGTCCAGGTCGATTAACTAATATGAAAGTAACATATCAAAAGAATGACACTTTGGGATCTATTGAATCTAATCTTGCCCTTCCTGAACGACTATTATGTCTGAATGTCTCATCAATTTATGGGACTAGAACGTAGCATATTGTAGCATTACTATATTGGTAAATGATTTACCAGCGAGTTATCGAGTAGGCCTACTGTATCGTTTATATACATAGAATGTGGATGAAAGATTTAAATCACATTAAGGGACATCACAACCCTGAAACTGGATTTTGATGAATGATGACGATATGTATTTCCCCAATTTTGGAGAAAGCTAGAAATGTAGAAACTACAAAATGTTCCAATTAAAAAGATATGATTACAGGTTGTTCATCGCTGTATAGATGTACTTATATCGCGGCCATAGCTCAAGTTTGTGTACGGGTAGAAAAACAAGACCGCATCACCGCGACACGAAATGTAGTAAATACCGGTACAATCAAACATATAAAAATAAAATTCACCTTGTGCAATCGATTGTTGGCATTTAATCGTGTTGTTCAGGGAAAAGGAAAGAGAGAGAGAGAAATGGTACAGGCTTTATACACTCAGCGTCACAAAAGTTGCCCACTGTCCAGAAGTATACATAAACAACCATGGTTGAAAACCACCCGTTCGTTTTTCTATTTTCTATTCTGTCTATTTTAGTTGTTTTTTCCTCATTATTGATTGCAAAAAAATCGGGGATTTAATTTTTTCCAACCCGGGTTTGTTGTGGGGGGAGGGGGATGAACAAAAAAATGTTTTTTTCAGCCAAACTCATAAATTCACAAGTGAAAACGTTTCATAATTTTTACATGAAATTGAAACTACATATTCAATATAGTGCATATTGTTCATATCATTGATCAATTTATTCATCCAACAATATGAAAATACTTATCGATTCAAAACTGGGAAAATTAATTTTAAAATCAACTGTTCAGAGGTATACAACTCATAAATCATATGTACAACGTTTGCCATATTTATAATATATTATATCAATTATTCGAATAATGAAAATGAGAACAATGTTCCCAATAATGCCAATACCACGGCGATGAGCATAAGCTGCTGTAGTGACATGTGAACTCGAATCCTCTAATATTTTAGTCCTACCCGTCTACACTATTATCCACTAAACTATGCGCTGTTTGTGCCAAGTGTACCGCTATAAACATGTTACTTAACATGCCACATGATAATTCTAGAGCGACAATTATTTAAAGGACTATCATACAAGATCCATGGATCGAATATAGATAATCAACATAGATCAACAATCACACACATTTGAAATATTATAACTATTTAAAATTTAAATTATACCTCTGTATGAATGTGCATGATGCATTAATGGGTAAAATGCATACATCTTTGTACTCGAACTTTGAGGAGAAGAATCATTCAGCCAGTGAGTGAACTCTGAAGAATTAACCTTGCATACTGTATCTTAATAAAACAGCCAAATTAGGGTACCCGACCAGAAATTATAGAGAAAACTAATTCTAAAACTTTGTGTAGGAAAACTAATTCACTTCTAGAAGCTTCGTGGAATTGAAACAGATTTACAGATGACATTTATAGATATATAGAAAAACCAATTCACTCTTAGAAACTACGCGGAATCGAAATGTATAGAAACAAGTAAATATAAAATCAAACTAAAATACGTATTCTAGTTACTAATATGAGAATAAATAATAATACCGTCACCCATCATCTTACCGCTAATTACAGTTTCGAATATCCTCAGTTGAGTAATCCACAGTCCACACAGCACTTCGGATGAAAACGCAAAGCAAGCCAGACAAACCGACTCGGTGAGAAACTGAAACACGGTTGACCGACGGCTAGAAATATCCCTCTTGGTGAAAAATACAAAAGGATGCCAAACTTAACTAAGACGAGTTGATGCTGCGACTAAAAACCTCCTTCCAACTCCCCAAACGGTAGGAGTAGGTGCAAGAAAAGCTAAATTTATTGCCTGACAATGGGCCAATAATAATCAGCGTTGACCCGATGCTCCTTCGAAACATTATGTACAGTACTATCTACTACACATGATAGAATAGGCATCTAACGCAGCGTAAAATTCAATGGAAGTGGCTATATTCACGAATTTTTCGTGGTACGAAGATCTTGAATTTCGTGAATTCTAGGGGAAGAAAACGTATACACGGGATTTTTCGTGGGAAATTTAGGTTAGGGTGGTTAGGTGAAGTCGATTGGGTTAGTCAGATTATATTAATTTGGGCTAATTTAGCTTTTTTGGGGTTATTGTCTGACGCATGCGCACTAGCGTCACAACTTGGAGAAATTCTGGGCAGACGTGCTGCCTGAGGGGTTAAGAACTCCTGAAATCAGGTGTACACTTTGCCACGAAATCCCCTTGAAATCCCTGAAATCACTTGAAATCCCTGAAATCACCTGAAATCCCTTGAAATCACCTGAAATCCCTTGAAATCACTGAAATCGCTTGAAATCCCTGAAATCACCTGAAATCCCTTGAAATCACCTGAAATCACTTGAAATCCCTGAAATCACTTGAAATCACCTGAAATCCCTTGAAATCCCCTGAAATCCCTTGAAATCACCTGAAATCACTGAAATCCCTTGAAATCACTGAAATCACCTGAAATCACCTGAAATCACTGAAATCGCTTGAAATCACTGAAATCACTTGAAATCAGGTGAACACCAAATTTTCGAGTAGTAAACCCCTCGGTGCTGCCACAATTGACTAATTGAAATGGAAGATCGAAGATACATGGTTCGGTGGAGATGAAGACTATTGTTTCCTAGCGAGGGAGACTCCCTTCACATCAGTCACCAGACAGAAGAAGCTATAATCTTGTGATATAACCTATATATATTGTGCTAAAAGTAATGGCAGCATAGGAACAAATTAATATTTGTCTATACAAGAACAGCAGCTAGCTGATATAATAGAATCGACATTTGATAAAAATAGAGATCTATCCTTGAATTAGGCCCACGTACAATTTCAATTTCATGATTTTTCCCCATTTTATTACATTTTTCTAAAAAATTTCTAGTATGGTGATAATTATGAGAGTTTGTTAGATTGGCTAGTGAGTAAAGCAATTAAGGATAGCAAAGTACAGTGCAAAGTCTCCACAGGTGCATTCAATCAAATAAAATTAGGATAGCGGAGAGCGATCAACTTTAAAATTAAAAAATACACTGCAACTCCCAAGTATAATGAAAATGTGTTCTTTGGAAAGGACCAAATCAATATTGAAATAGGATAAATATTATGAGTCTACTACAGCTGAAACGTCAGAGTAAAATGTTTAAAATCTTGCAAGCAACAAAGTCATTATAAGCCCATTATCATAGTCATTACTATTATATTATAGGCCCTACTATAAAAGTTATGCATGCTTCAATTGAGGTCAATTGAATTTAAGGCTGTCCGAATGTAAGAAAATAATTAATGAAGAAGGTTGCACGAATAACCATTCTTGACGCAATCATGTTACTGAATGATACACGACTTTAAAGCGAATCGTATTCACGAATATTGATAACTAAAAACTAGGGGTGCTTTTCAATTGGAAAATTGAGTTCGAAATCAAAATGAGTTATGTTGAAAATTTCCTGAAATGAAATGCCCGAATAACGTTTGATAATTAAAATTGAAAAAAGATATAAGCACATAGGCTTATGATAATTGTCCGTAAAGGAGTAAATACATGTTTGTTTCTTCAATTCTGTTGAAACACAAACCGGTATACACTATAGTAAGTAGTACACGGCATTTGGCAGTGAAACGCGATGTATTTTCAAGCGAATGTTCACAATTTTGTTAAATATTGTTGATTTGTTACATACACAGGCTATTTTACAATAGAGTATTACTACCAAAACCTAATTGTTCTTGGGCATGGAACTGAGAGCCCACTCAATTATTGTCCTCAGGCCCTATTGATGTTGAATACAGACTACAGAGGCTAATTAAAAAATGACTCAAATCTATTACCACACTGGACACAGAAGTATAGCTCTGTCCAGTAATGATTTTGAATAGTGATATGTATACACTACCTACCTAGCATCCACATCTAAATTCTAACAGCTTACCCCCAATCTGTATCATTATTCTTCCAATTATCTAATCTCTCGTGATTCCTTTCCTTTAATTATTCATTCATCTATTCAAATTGTCACACCACAAATTATTGTCACCACGTCTACATCTCTCCAACTATGTTACCGTATATAGTATGTTATTGTAGTATTTCCATGATAGGTAGAAAAATTCTCAATTAATGAAAATGTTTTACCGGTACACCATTTATCAGATATCAACAGCTACTTGAAAACCCAGTCTTGACGAGTAGTAAGTTCAACCAATAATCAAGAATTGAACCAAGAATCAGAAAGCAACTTGGAAATCCGACTAATGATGCCGGCATAAAAAATATTTCAAATATTTCTCATAGCATGTCCTACATGTGACTACCCAGGATCAAGACCGTGAAAATTGGAGAGACTAACCACATTAATTGTTCACAGATCATTAGCACAACAGAATGATTTATTTCACCAGAGTTTGGTTACTGTGTACAAGTTGACATCTATATTACAACTGAAGAACGTATGCCTACTGACATTTTTAATTGAACATCCATTATTAATTTCATGAAAATGTGCCGCTTTCCACCACAATTAGATTGGAAAAAAAAAATCCACTTGCAGCAGCAAATTTGAGTGATGTGGATCTTAAGTAACAACAAAAAGAAAGATGTGGCTTCATTCATCATCTTTGGTTTTGAACAAACATAATACCTTTGACAGTCAAGCTTATTTCATAATGACGCCAGTGGCAGTTTGTGGCGGCCACTATCGTTCTAATTTAAAGTTATGGCAGCCATTGTAAATGTTGAATGCTCGGTTTTACTGGGTACGCTAGGGTAGAACCAATAGTTGAACGTCATTGGTCATATAGTAGGTAGGCCTACCATATTAGAAACAAACTGAGAAAGTAGTTCAAGCTTTGTACGGTATTCCCAAAAAATCAAATTCCATTCATAACATCAGAGCAAACGTAAAGTAAGGCTATAATCAGTGGCACTATTAAATAGAGACTGTATCTATATATTGTAAATGGTGGAAGACCTCAAGAGTTCATGATAATCTCATACCGGTATAACATTTGTAGGGTCTATGCTAAATATGTTTCATTCAAGAGTAATCAACTAGCAATTTAGTCTTAGACCTATGTACAAATACTCACCGAGACATGCAGAGATGCATAAAGTGCGAACAGAGAGGACGGAGTCTTGGCGATAACCAGACTGCTACACTTCTTCGAAGTATGAGATGCATCAGCAGTTGGACCACACAGAACCCTCATGTATTTCTCTTTTTTGATCTATATTAAATGTTGAACTATTCCCAGCACTTACGATGTGGTGAGGAGGCACTACTCGACTAAGACTACAGTATGGATGGATAAAAGTGCATTGCAATATGGCAGATGCATCCCTACTGTTTTGTGTTGGATAATGGTTCATTACACTGTAAGAGAACAAATACTTCTTAGTTACGTTCGTTGGAGTATAATATTATAAATTTGTATGAAGAGATCAGACCTGAACTAACATGAGAGGGAAATTTAGGCCTAGAGGCCTAGCTACCTGACATTTTTGACAGCAACATAACCTCAATATGATCATTAGAAAAACTATTTGATATGCCTACTACGGAGTTTATTCATGAACATCACACTCGGAAATGGTTGAATTGATTTATATTCATGGGTTTATAATTAGATCATAGTTAATTCAGTTAAAAAGGAACTAGACAACTTACATCACTTGCAAATCATTCTAAACACCAAATCGCCAAAATAATCCTCACAAGTCACAACATTCAATCACAGCCTGTTCGATTAAGTAAAAATTCAGTTTCATTCCACTGCACACTCATGGCTCAAGACAGGCGGTGAAGTGTTTTCAATTTTTTAGGTTATTGTTGAAAACATCTAGGTGGGCAGCGATAAGAAAAAGTACCTGGAAGAATAATAACTGGTTACATTTGTTCTTTTTAAGGTGAAGTATATGTTCAATTCTTTATATATTCAAAAGATGGCTCAGGCTTATTAATTACCGTAAAACATATGTAAAACTTAATAAACTTGGCATATGCTTGATGTTCACATATAGACTTGTAGACTTGGGCCTAGGCATAGGCCTAGTCTTTAATTTTGTAACCTACAAAATCAGTGTTCTAGCCATGGAGTTAGGATCTATGGCATAGATCAAGTATCATAGATCAAGATTATGTAGGCCTACTCAGTGTCGAAGGGTAGGGCTATCAGGCCACAAACTGAAATTGCCCTACCATTGACTTTATGATTACAGTAGGCTACTCAATGGCCCTACGCAGTAACCTAAGATTCTAGGTCCTCATTAACAAGGCCCAGCCTAAGGCCGGAGGTGATCAGAAAAAAAACATATGCCACGATATGTCCAATCTAGGTCCTTCGAGTTTCCAGTGTATATAAACCCAATGCATATGACTAGCAGAGAATCATAATCCTAGGATTAGAGCCTAGGCCTACTAGTCCTTACCTTGTAACTTTGGATGCTCAATTAGCAAATTATGTTCTTAATAGGTGCAGCTGTGTCTGAATTAGTAAGGGATACACTATCTTACAAGTCTAGCTGGACCTCTGAAAATATGTTGTGCTCAATTCTGGTATGACAATATCGTTGCACTATTCGAAGTCAGTAAGCCTAGTTGTGTATGCATGCCAGTCATATTTCGTGTTATGCTCATAACGTCTTATGACATGAACAAATATAGGCCACGACCGCCTTCCTTCCCACTATCCTTCCCATCACCTAAGAATCACCTACTTTATGATTTGAATGAGCTATTTTGCCAACTGATCTACCGATATGCTCTCCGTACTCGGTCAACTGCTCAAGGCACCGCTATAGAAACTGAAGTCAGGTTGGGCATGGTTTCGGATCCCGCATAAGGCATGGGTATTTGTGAATGTCCTTTGACTTTCTAGGCCTAGTTTCATTATCACCTAGTAATTCATACCCCCAAATAGGCCTAACCTAGCTGTTGGTGAGGTTGTTATGCACCATCACAAATAAAAAATCATAATATTCTCTAGCAAATACTTCTCATATTTTAAAATATGTTTCCATTATTTTTCTGTGTTTTAGGTTATGTTATGGCGTACACTCACTGATGGTCATGGACGACGAATCTGTGAGAGCTAAATTCAACGCTTACATTGGACTGGACGGTCTTTTGTATACCAATGGTCCAAGGTATTTTAGGGAACAACGGGTAGCTCGAGAACGGCCCGTTTGGCTGGCGTTCATTGGAATCTTTTTCAGTCCCCGTGTGATGAAAGCAGCATTAAAGTTCAGCTTAGCTGCTCTAGTGATGAACCGTTTTGAGCGACTAGGTTTCGTTATCATGATGCTCTGTGTTGCATTGTGATGGGAGGGTTTATAAGTCTTCCACTTGTATATGATTTCATATTATCAATTTCCTTCAGTTACATTAAGTTCTAGTTTGTAATATTTATTATTCAAAATGTTCAGTCAAAATCTTTTCAAGTTCAGTTGCATTACCATGTCTTTGGCAAGTGGATCCTCATTGCAGTTGTTTTTAATACCAATAGGTAGAGGTTTGCCTAGGAAATTTTTTTGTGATACCAGTTGTTATTTAACTAAGAAAAATGGGAACATTCCCTGGAGAAAAACTGTTATAAAATGCTGCCTTCCAAGAAGTTTTCCTTTGAGTCCCGTACATTGTGTTGCACGTTGTCCGAACAATTTGGGGCACCTTTCTCATTGGCGAACAATCCACACATCCAACAAAAGAAGCGCTCTACCTCCAGCAGTATTGATTCTACTCCGGCCTATTGCTAAACTTGCTGCTATCATATTTGGCCGTACATTGCGAAAGTGGTGGCAATCGCTGCCGCCCGAAAGAAAGCAGAAAATTATCCAGCAGGTTCAGAGAAACAAAGTTGCAGTACTTGGTAGGTTACTGTGAATTTATATAGTTCAGATGTGTTCTATTATAGTTATGTTACCGGCACACGTAGCATAGTGGTTAACGCGCTCGCTTCATGTGATCCGGGAGGCGAGGGGACTTTTGAACCCAGTTCGATCCCTGCCGCCGTCCATCTTTACAGGGGCTTTTCGTGGTTTCCCTCTGTAGTCTAGGCTAATGCCGGGATGGTTCCCACAATATAGGCCAGGACGGCTTCCTTCCCACTATCCGTCTCACTACCCAAGAAACCTTCATCTCATCATCCCGTCATCTCATCATCCCGTCATCTCATTAATCATCCATCCGACGCCATTAGATCTTCGCTATCATTACTTTGCGTCGTTAAACCCAATATAAAAAAATTGAATAGAGAAAATATAGTCATGCTTTGATTGAAGAATTTAGTCTGCTTTTTATTGAAATTTATTTTAGAAAATGTTATGCTGGCTGGCTTGAAGTTATGCACAACAGTTGCTTCAAATTATGACCTAGGACAATAGCCATCCTAGTTATGACATAGACAATTTCAGATAATTTTGAATTCTAGATTTATAGACAGAAGCACAATGACAATAATGCTTTTCGTATTGGGCATGTAATATAAATGATGAAAACAACCTTTTTCAATGCTGAAATGCATGACCCATTTTCTGTAAAATATTTCTTCAATTATTCATTAATTGAATTTGTTATAAGTAAAGCTACTGAGTAGTTATTGTAAATTATTTGTAATCGTCAACTACTTGATGATTGTTTATAAAGTGTTGTACATTCCAGCAGGTCTAATATCTGTTTTTTATTTTCAGCCGTTATTGCTGTTTTTGTTGGAGGTGTCTCGCACTATTATCTAAGTCATCTTGAACAAGACCCAATAACTAAACGATGGCGGTTCATAGCTTTTTCTACTGAGCAAATGATACAGATTGCTGAAATGGAATTAGAATCGGTATGTACTGTTCCTTAGCAAGCTGGTAATTGATTGTTTTGTCAGGTTAAATAAACTGATGAATGTATTGCTATTTCATTTTTTTTCATATATTTTTCATCATATTGTATTGCTAATATTTTAATTTGATCAAATGAATGGCATGTATTGAGAAATTGATGAAAAATAAATTTGTCATATTGGTGGCAAAAGCGACAATGGTCGTTGATTGGCACTGCCTGTCATTCAGGACCCGAGGGCTGGATTCCCACCATTCTCGCTTATCCCAACAGAGGCTTTTTGTTTCTCCCTCTGTTGAAGATAATCCTAGGGTACTTGCTGTCCAAAAAATACTAGTGTAATGAAATATTGTTTTGTCTCATCTTCCCATCATCTCATTTATCATTTGTCAACACCAGTAGACCTATATTGACCATTAGGCATGTTATGAAACTGAATATGAATGAAAGATAGCTTTACCATAGTCAAATGTCTTCGTTCTGTACTTATTTTCATCACTCACTAGCGTATGCCTACGCGATGTGCCATATAGAAGTCTATGGGTTAAGACTTATTGTAAAACTATTATACAAATCTTCTTTCAAAAAATGTCAGTAGGCTATTCAAAATATTCAGCCCACCGTTCAATAGAGTTTTATATTCTAAGACCTTAACATACAGGTACTACAAAAATCGTGAAGAAGTTTGGATAATTTGACTTTGAAAATAGAAGATGAATTATGTTGCATACTAATAAATAAAGTTGCATTGTGATAATTTGTTGCAGCAAGTTGAGGAATTCCGAGGTATGATACTGAGACCAAACCATCCCGAGTATACGCGAGTAGTCAGAGTTGCCAATCGCATTCTTCAGTCGAATCGAGATCTAGCGGGAATTACAAGTAAAGACTGGGCAGTTACTGTTGTCAACCATCCTACTCTAAAGAACGCCTTTGTGTTACCTGTGAGTATTTCAGAAACTTCTAGTAAGGACCTACTACAATACTTGGGGCCTACTATGTGGCCTAAACTCACTTGCAACCTAGTGACATTGGTCTATGTATGTTGCTTATAAATTCTATCATTTCTTTACCAACTATCAAGAAAATGTCATGCTCAAAATCCACAATAAAATGAGGAGACAATCAAACCCTATTGTCCGCATAGTCAATCACGTGCCAACTTCGGTCCGTCCATTTCATCAACATTCTGAAGTAATTTATTATTTCGTTACTAACAAAATGGAATTGATATTTTTGTTATTTTCAAAAATATGGTCGTGAAAGTCCCCGGCTTGAAAACTTACGTTCCAGGGCTTCTAATGCTGAAGCAAGCATGGGAACAAAATAAAATAAATCAGTCTATTGGTCATGAGTATTCTTTCATAATTCTCTATTGGCATAAATGTAGCATTTTTTTTCGATAGCAAAACGAAAATAAATAAATGATAGCTACCGGCATTGATTTTGTAGTATTACAAATTCAATGCTACCGGTACTACGGTTGTGAAAGTATACTGTGTGAAAGCTTACACTTCTAGCAGATGCCTCAGGCCTTGCAGATAGAAAGTAGCTTCACATTTTTTTGCAGTTGCATAGCTACACAAACGGTAATAATTATATTTCTCTTATTAATTTGGATTTTCCTCACATTTTACCATTTCCTGTATTAACAACATATCTAGTCTTACTTG
This sequence comes from Brachyptera putata, assembly GCA_907164805.1. NCBI lineage: Eukaryota > Metazoa > Arthropoda > Insecta > Plecoptera > Taeniopterygidae > Brachyptera > Brachyptera putata. Next base: position 52,579,285 of record OU015463.1, read on the forward strand.
TGACAGATCTTCTCACTTTAGTTTTTCCATGTTATTTGATTCCAAGACATGCTTTTATGTATAGGTTTACATTCATGTACAACTACCAAGAGTGTTTATATGATACATTTGACTAATGTTACATTCAAGTGAAATATGTAGGATCAAACCATATTGGCAGGATGTAGCTCTAGGCCCTATAATTTGAGTCTTGAAAATATGATATCAGTCGTATTCTGTTCAATTACCTTCTGTTCAGTAGTGTATAATATTATTACATATTGGACCAGATGGATTTTTAAAATGAAGATCATTTTCAATAACAAATCAAGGCAGCAATAGCCGTATAGTTCATAGAAATGATCAAAATCGCTGCTTGCAACTTGAAAACGTCAGCAAGTTACGGGTTTGTTCACTTCGTCTAGTGTCAATATTTTATACGGGTTGTTTTTTTCTTTGATTTTCAGAATGGCAACATCTTTATATTTACGGGAATGTTAGAGGTATGTGACAATGATGACCAACTTGGCGTTATTTTGGCCCATGAGATGTCTCACGCCATTCTGTCTCATATGGTATGTTCAATTAACAAGTACAATGCATTATTCTGGTGGTGGATTGCCAAACTGAGCTACATGTTCTATTAGGCAAACTTGCTGCTCATAGGTCCTATTCTCTGTCATGTATATTGTCACACAGTCAATCGCTCTTCAATTAGCAAGTCTTTAGGACGTACATACCTGTACCGGAGTTATCGGTTTTGGAAAATCCAGTGACCTATGGTATATCTCTATCAATTGTTAAATAGTTCAGTAGTTCCGAACAATTGTTTTGGAAATAGAAGTCCAGAAGGCCTGGAACCTATGGGTCTTTTCTAGGTCCAAGGTAAGTGCTTCAAACGGTGCAAGAACGTATATCAGAACAATGAATAACATTCTGTAAAAATTTCGTTTCAATCAGATAAAAACATTTGCAAAATTTCATCCAATGCCATTCTTATGGGAATATTCAAATCTTGAATACAATTTTCCAAGAAAGCGCGTGACCGAATTTACTCAAAATTGATACCAATCTACCGTAATATTTTATGATGACATCAGTGTTCTGAAAACATTTCAAACTTATCGGGTACTTTGTCTTACCTATATGCAGTTTACAAAAAACGCATGAAATATTATTTATGTAAGCCTACAAACACAATTTTTTCCAGTACTTGAAATAGAATCATCTTTATGGTCAACTAATTAGTAAACCTGTTTCAATTTCTGCTTACAAAGCTAGCGAGATAAGCAAAGTTGAGTAATGTTTGGATACTGACAAGTTGCAGTCCAAGGTGATATCATCTAGTGACTACTACTATTATGTCTTTGTTCTCAGTCATTATAATTTATATTTTTGGATACACCCCTACTTGAAACTTTTTCCCCTTCAAGTGCCTCTTGGAAAACTTATACAAATTAACTAAATAACTTTCCGTGATCTGGGAAGGAGACCGATTAAAAAGTCCTTCATTCTTCTTTACACCTGCTGTATTTGCTACTCTGTACATTGTTCACCCTAATGTGTTTCTAACTTCCTATTGATGTTGCAGGCTGAACAACTGAGTAATGTACAACTCATCGAATGGCTGTTACTTATCCCGCTGATCGTTATTTGGGCTTTACTTCCGGACGGCGCTGCTCTCGTCTCACAGTGGCTCTCGGGCCGATTTGCTAGTCTCATGTTTCATTTACCGTTCAGCCGAGCCATTGAAAATGAAGCCGATCGCGTCGGACTAGAACTTGCAGCCAAGGTGAGAAACAAACTCTGGTATTCGGTGGTATCGCAATGATTGGGGGGAGGGGTCTTTGCTTTCCCCCTCTTTTGGGTGTGAACTGCGAGATTATTGCTTGGTGGATGATAGCGATTCTGTTTCCTCCTCACTAGAATGTTGTTTTATTGTGTTTGGGTTTATTTCTGGGGTAATTCATTTGACAGATTACAGTACATTTTGGGATAAAGTTGCACATGAATCTGTATGTCTGCTGGCCTAAGTAGTAGAACCAGTTTCAAACAAATTCATATCAGCTAAAACAAATCATGAATTTTTGTAAATATTATTGTGATACTAATTTTAAATTGCACTATATTTTAAGGAATCTGCATCTCAGTTGGAACTTGAATACAGTACAAGTAAATATCTTTTGCACTCATGAAAAGGCGTTGTTTCACACCATACTACCCAGATGATGGGATATGTGGAAGTCATTTGTTGACAGATAGCCAGAGGACCAGACTTAGGCACCTGGTCAGGTTTTCCACAAATCATTTTATATCATGCAAGGGCTGAAAGTGAAGACACACATCGTAGATCAAAATACTTATTTTGCACCACCGATATAACAAACTATATTCAAACTTGAATTGAGCCTGACATAGATAAAATTCGTTTCACAATGTTTTGACACAAATGTTGAAACGATTCATGAGTCGTTGCAACTGGTTCGCAAACTGAGATGTGATATCACTTAATTCTTCTCTAATTTCATATTCTTATCCCCTTTCAACAGGCTTGTTTTGACGTACGAGAAGCGAGTGTGTTCTGGGCAAAAATGGCTATTCTTACTCAAGACGAAGAATCATTTGAGTGGCTGTCGACCCATCCTAGTCATGAATCAAGGGAGAACAGACTGAATAGTATGATGCCATTGGCTGAAAAACGCAGGAGGGAATGCAAAGTAAGCCTGTAACATATGACAGTTCTGTTTTCTCCATAAATATTTCTTCTATAGATGATATAAAAATTGGATTATTAATAAATCAATGCATAGGCCATAGCGACATACAAACCAGTTAGAAAACCAAACCAACATTAATCTGTGCCATAATTAAAATTCAAACTGGTTTAGTTTTGAAAGTAGAACTTGGTAAGGTTTCCAGATAACATGAAACCACTTGTTCCTATGTCATAAATACTTCTATGCACGCGGTTAGTGAGTATTTCACATGCTGTCGACTTGTAGTTATCTCTCCAGCGTGGATTTTAGTACATGTATGCTCCTACCAGATACCAAATGGAGGCGGCCTTACCACACTAAACAAAGTGAACATGATTGTTGTGCATTCATTTTTTATATTATGTTGTCATTTTATTTCAACTTGGTTGAATTAGGTAAAATTACAAAATAGGCCTATATATTATTTGCTGAACAACCCCACCAACAGCTAGATTATTCAAGGAACAATAGATGTGTATGAAACCAAACAGAAATAAGCAATCTTGGACTAGAACCTGATATGAAAAACCCATTGAAGAAATTATTGATTAACTTGATAATTTTGACACTAATTAGATGTATGTACAAAGTGAGACCTTAGGTTAAACCAACTTCTAAATGTTATTGATACTATATGCCTATGTGATTTGTTTCAGTGCCCAGAATTGCCTCGTATCGACCCACGAATATTAGTGGCAACACTGCGTAAGGATCTCAAAGAGAATAGAAAGGTGCTAGTGGAAGGAAAACCTCACAAGTGACTTGATGACATGCATATTTAACCAGTTTTTATTTAATAATCATACTATTCTATTTGTCAACTTCTGTTACCATGTGGTCAGTGAATAAACAGTGAGAGAATATTTCAGTATTATTTGCGAGTTTTCATTTTGTTGGCTACTCTATCCTTGCGGTCACTAACTAGGTCACTTACATCAATATGTGTACTTGTAATAACATACATTTGCGACCACATAAAATTGTTCATTCCGAAATTTCAATTTTGAAGATATCTAGCATATTTTAATAATTTCTGTTGAGATTACATGGTCTGCTAGTTTTAGTGTGCATTATGTCAGTAAACTTTCATCAGGATGAATTTTGTATGTTATTTTCGTCATGAATAGTATATTTGTTACTTAATTTTGATGATGACAGGAAATGAACTTGAACTAGTACTTGAACTTGAGATAGGTATTTCTTCCTTGTTCCCCTCCCTTCCACCTAGTGACTTCATTCTCTATCTCCTCTACAAGCTGGTCCTCACAGATGCACATAGTTAACTATGTAATTTCCATTTTGAAACAGAAGTATTTTTCTTATAAGGGTATTCTCATCTGTCGATGAATAGATTTCAATTTCAATGCTTTATTTTCCAAGTTTTTTTTCTACATTCTTTGAGTAGGTGATGATAAAATGAATGGCATGTCAAAATATAAACATTAATATAACATTCTGAACTGTTTCAGAATTTAAAATCGTCAAGTGAAATTTCTAATTTCTTCACTACTCTATAAATCCCTATGGTCTGTACAGTGTAACACAGGATCGAAAAAAATAAATAAAAATGCCTATAATTTGGGTATATTTATTTAAATATGTTTGGTTGATAACGTCACTCGTAGTATGCATTGATTGGATTGGGAAGCGTTGAAAGTGAGATAAAAAAGGACACATTTACAAGCAATTTAAATCATTTTTTTCTTATACATCATTTTAATATTGAGGAAAATACAAATTGGCTTTGCTTGCATTAGACAGTAAGAAGTCTCTTCTTCCCTTTCAATATTATCAAGTCAGAAAAAACTTATCTCGAATAATAGCCAGTCCTATAAAGAGAAGTGATATAGAACAGTGAACATTTATAAAAATGAAATTTCAACATCAATAGTTGTAGGCCTACATGTAACATATTGTAGTTGAACATTTTATACATCGACAGTCACATGAAGAAATTAGGCCACACTTAATTAAGTTGAGTCATGAGTCAATACTAAACGTATACAATGAATATGTATTGACATTACATGTACCGTATTAACAAATAATTTGGAGCCACTTACACAAAAAACACGTTTTTGTAGTGGTAGATATATTTTACTATAGAATTTGTTCCTACTGCCAATGTCTTACAATTGTCATGAATTACTGGGTTTACGGAAGCAATTACCGAGTCACAACAATTTTATCAACAGATAATATGACAGACTATAAAAATGTACTTAATCGTAACTCTTCAAGTATCACAATTTTGTTAAATACTTACACATTATTCCAGGCCATTGTTATTTTAACATTGGATAAGAAAGCTACAAAATCTGTAATGTTGGTTTTTAGACACACTAGCTATAACTATTCGAGATAGGTGAAATATTTTTTTTATTCACCATAAACTTACATAAATCACAAACTTTATAGATTCAATCAAGAAGGAATGGCATCGACGTAATTCAATATTTGATTCAATACGTAACAATTGCTTTTACAAGATGTATTAATATACCATCAAAACAAAATCCAATGAAGGAGTGGAGGGATAGGGGTAACATTATTTCCCCCCAACCTCTAATGCACCTCACCCCCCCCCCCCCCCCCTCCCTCCAACTCAATATGCCAATACACCCTCGTAATTCGATTACTGTCATTAGAATAAAAAAACACGGTAATTTACGTTAAATATGCTTCTAAGATGGTCAAAAGACAATAAGAGAGTTGAAATTTTCCGCTTCCCGCGGTTGGGGCTCTGTCCCAGCCACTGGTCCCAGCCCCATTTGTGCGAGAAACACTATTTATATATTATATTTTGATTAACAATTATTCGCCCCCCATCCCCTCATCCTTATCAAAGTTCCTATATACGCGCCTGGCTAGAAGTGCACTATTTTCACTTTATACACTGATATGTCCATCAACATTTAGCGGTGTTGTTTTGATTTCATTCAGTTGGATTTGCTATTAGCTCACACGAATTTGATATTGGACGATTATTTGAATATATTATCACAACCACCAAGTCTCATTGAAACTGCAAGTTAATTCTACCAAATTCAAGTTCTACACCTCGTGTCGACAGTGTGTTGCTGATGTGAGAATGAATACATGTATATAACATTTACTTCATAGCATAATTATGTTCAACATAGAGAGTAGAGAAGAATCAACATAAAATCTATTTCTGTAACAATTAGTTTACATTAATTGTAGATCAAAAAGTGTTTGAACCTTATCTTAACATCCAAAATTAACACTCAACAATGAACATAATGCCTGTAGCCATGTATTTCTAAACATGCAAACAATTATACCATTTTACTTGATAATATACAGTCATGATTCGTATTTCGGTATGGTAAATAATGCATGATTACCTTTATTAAGATATACAATAGTGTATGCCAATTATATTGTCAGATCTATTTGATACAATCATTATGTTATCATTGTACCTTTTTATTCAAATTAATTGCCAGGTCTATATAATTGTTCAAATGAGCAGGCGATAGTATAATTGAGAGAACGACATGTAAAAATCCAACTTGTGACCTAATTCCGTCACTGTTCAGCTTCAGAACAGTTCCAAAATTGTTACTTAGAAAGGAACATCAACGTTAACATCAAATTCGTAGTTATATTAATAATAATATGTATTATTTGGGCGAACCGCCCCAAGAGGTGCCGCTTCTAATCAGGGGTTACTAATTCATCTTTTTACATAGTGAGACTGTACAATGATATACAATGACTGTGTATCAAAATTCTCATGTTGATGAAGAAAGTATTAAATAATTTTCTATTATGATTGGTATGCAAGTAGTGGATTGTTATTTTTCCCACCTTTTACCGCTATGGATTGCATTAAAAACGATCAACTTGTCGTTTTAACAATAATTTAAAAATGATGTAGCAACACGTATTTGTATGACATCCAAGAAATAGGGCATCCGTAACTGGAATCGATGATCATCGCGTCCTATAATGTGTATACGACTTTATTCTAGGATCCAGTCTTATTATATATGCAACAAACTTCACGTTACCCACACTTCATACTTCATTACCCATCAGTAAAAGAACTATACTTTTTGGTCTTGTTTTTAAGTATCTAAATATTCACTTAATTATAAATATCACCTCTTTTTAACAGCTTGGAATTTGATGGTGGTTCAATGCAAAATCATTCTGTAAAAAAGTACTTGGTAAGTTAATGCGAGTTCTTTTCAGCTTGAGGCTTACCTGTTGTTTTCATTACCCCGTGGCATTCTATGTAGACTATTGGCACATTTTTTCGTTTCGCTTCCCGCATTTCTAATTTCAACTTGCCACTAAATCATTGAGAAAGTCCATGGTCTTAACCAAATCGGCAATATTACCCTAATGCCTATCAGGGAATGTAATTTTATGAACGCTGCCAACCTTCATGTCAAAAAAAAAGCGAGCGCTATCGTCCACTATGCCATTGCGACCCTAAGAGCATGATACGGTGCGCCGATAGTGCTACTGCTTCCACTGCCTAATTGAAATCAACAGGTAACTAATAAAGTATTTGCTACTTCTTATATTTCGATTAATTAGTTATCGATCGAATGATTACATGAGAAGGATGGGTGGTGAGCGAATATATCAAGGCGTAAGTTTGAAAGAGGAACAGTCGGAAGAGAGAAGAAAATAGGAAGACCAAGAATAAGATGGGGAGAAGTGTTAAAGTGGGATGTGGAAGAAATAAGAGAATCGTGGAAGAGGGTGAAGGACGCAGAGTGGTTGGACGATAGGGATGTATGGAGGGCGCGAACTAGAGGAAGGTGAAGATGGCGAGAGGGTGTTGTACCTGGCGAGAACAACACATCGTGTGTAATTTTCCCAAGATTTTGGTTTATTTGTAAAACCCCATAACCCGAATATTGTTGGGTATATTGGGTAGGATTTTATTTCATCGATTTATTATTTCTAAAATCTGAATTATACTGCTGTTGCATGTGTCACCGTTTGATCAACATCACCGACACGAATTGGTTCTCCAACAATATTAGTTCCTGTACTAGAAGACGTCGACTGTCGTGGCTCTTCTCCGAAATCTTGTCGAGGAAGGTGAGTTTGTCTCGTGCTACTCCGCAGGAGCGTCGTGTGCGCTCCACGACAAGACGGTAATGTCGTGCGTGTGCTGTTACTCGTCATAGGTTTACGTTTAATACATCCACTACGTTCTAATTGACGTTTCATCGAACGACGGAAATTCTTTGACATAAAACAGTAAATAAATGGATTGATACAAGCGTGGAGAAATGGTAGTATATTGAATGTAAAATTTAGATTGTAGATGATGGGGGAATATGTTAGAATGTTGACTTGAACGATTATGTCCATTATGATTCGAGGTCCCCAGCAGAAGATGAACATAACGATGACTAGTATTAGCATCTTGATAACCTGGAAAAAAAAATATCATTTTCTTACCAACGTCGAGATTAATCATTATTCTAGTATAGGAAGTCGACTTATTGACTAAAACGTCACTCAAATGTATATGATACCACTGAAAAGTATATTATATATACAAAGCAACAAGTGATGATGAAGTAATTGTATGGTTCTCTCGTTGTCTCTTTTTTCCGATGGTCAATCGCATTGTATAGCAGGACTATACCAATGGGACCAATGGGTAAGTATTCCAGTTGAAATGTGTTGATATCAAAATGAATACTCTACACTCGATTATTAATACTGTTGGATTATTATAGTAGTGTTTACGTGAATCAACTCCCTATAGTTCATATAATTAATTTCATACATATTCATTTGGCATACACTTCCAAATTGCGAATTGCTTTGTAATAGAGCATTCATAAGATGTTAAGTGATCATCTCCAGTGGCAGGGAAATAGCTCAGACGATCATATTCTCTGATAATGGTATTTGTGTTTTATATTTTCCATATTGAGTTTCAACGACGGACTGTAATGATTACTAAGATCTATTGGAGTCAGATGAATGAATCATGAGATGTTGGGAAGATAAAATGATGATTCGGCAGGTAATGGGAAGGCTAGATGAAAGGAGGCGTTCGTGGCCCATATTGTAGGAAACATCCTATAAATTCAAGCTATATAGAAAAACAACCTACCTGTTTCTCTGGGAAATAACATTTCTGAATTACTCGAACTGTATTTTCCAGGACAACAATTTCCCGAGAATATTTCATATAGTTACGAAAAATATAATTTACTTTATAAGAACAGATTTCATTATTTTACTATGTTTTATCAAATTATTAGTATTATATAATAGGCAGCTGGTGTTGAAGGAGCAGAATGGCTCTACAGAGTCGTTTTAGCGGCATGGACACAAGGCAGAGTGCCTCAAGACTGGGGCGAAGGTGTCATGACACCTATATTCAAAAAGGGAGACAGATTAAGGTGCCAAAACTACAGAGGCATAACAGTCATGAGCCAAGCAGCCAAAATATACGAGAAAGTATTGGAAAAAAGACCCACACAATATGTAGAGGTAAAGATGAGAGAGGAACAGTATGGGTTCCGGAGAGGACGATCCACAATAGATGTGATATTTGCATTGAGACAAATAATGGAAAATAGGGGGGAAGATGGTGCAGTGATGAGAATGGTATTCTTGGACCTGGTGAAAGCTTATGATCAACTTCCACGAGCAGTCTTGTGGAGATGTTTGGAGAAGAGGGGCGTAAGCGAGGAGTTGATAAGAAAAATAAGGAGTACCTACAAAGAAAACTGGAGTTGTGTGCAGTGCAACGTAGGGAGGACAGAATGGTTCAAGGTAAACGAGGGATTGAAACAAGGAAGTGTGCTATCACCAACTTTGTTTGGTGTGGTAATGGACGAGATGTTACGTGAAGTGGAGGAAGGTGAAGAGGAAGAAGCGGACTCAAAGACGTTCATTTATGCGGACGATATTATGATTTGGGGGGAGTCAAACGAAGAGGTACAATCGAGAGTGGATAAGGGGGAGAGGGTGACAGAGAAGTTTGGACTACGTATTAGCTGCGAGAAGAGTGAAACACTGACGATGGACAGAGGAAAGAAGGCAACGTGCAATATCAAGGTTCAAGGAGTGATACTAAGAGAGAAAGAAGAGTTTAAATATCTAGGGAGTGTGATAACGAAGAATGGCAAGGTGGGGAGTGAGATCAAGAATAGAAGGGCAGCGGTGACTAAGCTAGACAAGATCAGGAGTGAGAAGATTAGGGAGGACCTGGGAGTGGAGAAGTTGAGTTGGAAGTTGGGTCGAGAAAGATTAAGGTGGTTTGGACCTATGAAAAGAATGGGAGAAAATAGAATCCCGAGAAGAGAATTTGAAAAGGGTAGGGATATGAGGGAAAGAAAAGTGGGTCGTCCAAGAGCTAGGTGGATTGATAGCGTTGAAGGAGATGTTCAAGAGAGAAATGAAGAGTGGGGGAGAGTAGAAAGAGAGAAATGGTGGGAAAACAGAAAAAGATGGAAGGAATTGGTGGAGCGGCAACAGGAGGAAGAAGACCGCGAAGAAGCCGGAGAAGCAGAGTACGGGCAAGAAGACGGAATGGCTCACCGTCTTCGACATCCCAGGCAGCCCTAGAAACGACGGTGGAGTCACCTTCACCCCCCAAACCCGACATCGTTGGATGGGGAGATCGAAATCGATATATATATATTAGTATTAGTAATTATTGGGTTTAGTTTTATAATTATTAGTATTTTTATTATTATTATTATTATTATTATTGTTAGAAGTTTATTCAATTATAAGTATCAATCATTGTTCACAAGCTGGTATTCACATCTAAAATTATACATTTGAAGCGTAGTGGTCTTGATGAATGAATAGTAAGTAGATGGTAGGAAATGGCAGTTCAAAGGTGTGAAAATGAAAATGTTGAGACGATGTGAAATGCCACTGATAAAAACAACTACTGGAATGTAGGTCATGCAACCCCCTATCCACATTCATTTAAAACCCTGTACTCAAACGAGTGTTCAATTCAATTTATTAACATATTATTTCACAGCTTCCTTTTACAAGAAACATCAACTCAAAGTACAGTAATTACATGACGCTCATGTGACTGACGTATAACTCAGTCACATGCTTTTTTCAATATATATATATATATATATATATATATATATATATATATATATATATATATATATATATATATATATATATATATGTGTGTGTGTGTGTGTTTTGTTGAAGGCTTTCACTACTCATTTTATGATAAATTATTAGTTATTTATGGTTAATTAAAAGTCTTGTCGGAATGATTGCTATAATGTAGTTGAAACGTTGGGCAATTGAATAGATATTTTACGTACAAACACGACTTTTAATCAACTATCAAGAACTAATAATTGATCGTATATACATATATAGACCTATATATATATATATATATATATATATATATATATATATATATATATATATATATATATATATATATATATATATATATATAAAAACAAAATGTCTCTGTTCATAGCTATAAATATATATATATATATATATATATATATATATATATATATATATATATATATATATATATATATATATATATATATATATATATAGGCCTATATCCACGAAAGAAGAAAGAGCGAACTACCCGTGATTTAGTGATGTGGGATTAGGCGGACGGCGTTCGGAACCGTCGTCTCTCGTGGAATCAAGTATATATAGTCATAGAGCTGCTTCGTTTCATTGCGGCTTGCATACAAATATGAATTAAAATTAAATTGTCTGATTTTTAAAGTACGTATTTCAATTCCCCACGTATAAACTGATTCAAAGTTGTGACAAGTATTTTACTTACCTACGGACTACGGAGACAAAGATGTTATAGGCCTATATATCGATGGTGGAAAGGTTAGATATCGTAAGCGACATTTTTCAATCTTTTCGTGATATACAATTCAGAAGGTCATCATCGATGTGCAAAGTGTCGTAATCGACATGTGAATACATCAGGCGTGGTCACTTATATAATTTTGTTGTAAGCGACAAGGATTCTGTACATATTGTCGTAATAAAGCGCCAACAAATATGTCGTAAGCGCCAAATATGCTATGCTTTTTCCTCATTGAATTACAAGTTCGTGAAAACTTGATGAAGTTCCATGAAAATTTGTGACTATCTGTAAACATATGCACGAATATCACACAAAAATTTTGAAGATTTTGACTGGTTGTTGGCCATTGAACATCAAATGATTGTTGCTCGATATAAAATGGCAAATCTTATGAGTACTGATTCAAAAATATTTCTCAGTTCAGAATGAGTGTAACGATTGACGATTCTGATGGATAACGATTCTCGTCAATGTGAGGTTCTCCCTTAGATGATTAATTTCTGAATTTAACGTAGTATGTTTGTTGTAAATCCTACATGGAACGCGAAGATACACGCTTTTATCCAAATAAGTCGGATTCTAGATGTCATCAAAATAGGATCGAGTTAAATTGCTTACAAAATCCGGATGAATGATTCACAATGAGAATATTCAGTAATAAGAATCAGAATAAATCCATCAAGAATGTTCTTGAAGTTATGTTCTGATGAAAATAATAGTTTGTGCTTCAAATCGATTGCGCAAACTAATTTTAAAAGTCTAGTTTACAATATGAAATTCATTTTGAAATATATGAATTGTAAAACACGGTGCTACAACAATCACTTCAATTACATTTTTCTCTAAGAATGAATAATAATGTATGTAAAACTCTTGAGGAATCACTGAAGCGAATAAAATTGAAATTTAGAATAGGAAACCATGAGTTATGAACACCTAATTGTAAGCGACATACTTCCTTGAACACAAAACTTTTCGAACTTTTTATTACGAAATTGTTTGAAATCATATAATATAACTAGATTATACAAGATCTACAAGCTGTTGAAACTGGCGAAGAACTGAACAAATCCCAACTTCTTCAATTTCATGTATAAAAACGAAATTTAACTAGTATCATTCTGGTATGGATATATTACTTAACCTTTTCCAGAAATTATTCCAGGAAATGATAGAATAAATAAACATAAATTCCAATCAGAAAGCAAGTATAGTTAAGGAAAAACTCTGTATATTCCGCGTTGAAGATTGGAAGTGAAAATTGAATATGAGCAGCAATACCATTTATTCCCTAAATTTTATTTTCGATTGATTCCTCGAAGCAGATCACCTGAGTTACAAAGTAATTTGGAAACACGGTGTTTATTCTGGAACTTATAAAAATGATAAATTAACAATAAATTGGGAACTCATTCCAGCTTTGTTACTTTCATTGAATGGACTCAAATTAAAATATTCAATCGATATCAGTAAAATCTGCAGATTGGTCAACTCATTTTGAAGATTAAGAAGTTTCAAAGTTTCATGCAGACCACCAATGTTATTAAATTTGAATAATTCCCTCATCTTGTGTTTGTTCCCTTATATTTTTTTACTTCCCTATCGACCACTTTCTTTTGAATAACAAACAATTGAAAAATGACAGAACTAAGCAGGACAATAAAATAATGCATTGACATGCAAGCATAATTGAATAATATATTTCCGACAACGGGCCAATACATACCGTCAAAAATTCTCTAATGCCCTTCCATTAAAACTGAAACGTAGGCCTATGTATGACCCAAAATTGAAGCATGCAGAAAAAGTATGATTAATTGTTAAATGTTTGTAAAGCTTGATGTATTTTTGTTATTTATTATTACCAATTATTAATTATTATTTACATAGCGAACTGCAGAAACGATATGAAGAAGTTCAGAATTTGAAATCACATTTGGGAATGGGTTCAAGCCTCGGATGAGGCATGCGTTTTTGTAAACGTCCTTTCACTTACCATCACTTCATAGTTTCATTACCACCCGCTCACTCGTATCCCCAAGTAATCTAGCTGTTGATGGGGTCGTAAAGCAAATAATAACCATTGCCATCATCAAAAATCCCCTCTTCTAAATAATTAGAAATAAGTATAATAAAAATAATTGACACGACGTATATCTGTTATCCTGTCTTCTATCAATCTTCAAGCTATCTATAATGTAGTGCTTCATAACTTGATTCTTTTCATTCTCTTCATAAATCAATGTAGCCTATATAGAAATATTCTACTCGACTCACTTTTTCCCCCAGTCTTTTAATATTATTTTTCAATCATTGCTACAAATGTTCACTTATTTTCTATCCGCCACGGTCTTCCGTATACAAGCATAGACTTCTTTCTTTTCCTTCCGTTACTTCATTATTTATTCCACTGCCTTCCTTTCGACGTTAGTATAGTGATGCATTCTGGAGATCTAACAAGAATTACAAGATCGCTTCGGAAACAGATGCACGCGTCCAGGAAGACGGAAAATTTATAAAATAAACAAGTTCTTCTTTTCAACGATGCTTAACGACCTCACCAACAGCTAGGTTAAAAGGGGGTACGAATGAGCGGGTGATAAAGTGTCAATGTGAGGTTGGCATTTTTTCGGGAATGCCCAAGTCAGAAATTGAAAAGAAACTCCTTGATAGAGACTGTAAAAATTTAATCCAAAAATGATTGAACTACACTTAACAATATCAAGAACAGAACGGGCTTGCATATCATAAGTTGTTTTATATCTATGCTAGACGACTTGTGCATCATGCACAGAACAAGTTCACAGAGGTGTAATGGTTGATCTGTGGAATAATCTACAGATACGATGTTTATGATAGCTCAATAGATAAAATCAATAATATTATTGGATGGCTCTGTAGAGGAGGGAGGTAGTGTACGTTGACCCTAACTCTAGGATCTCAAAACACTAATCAACAAGGGATGGCATCCACCTCAAACAGTGCCGGACTGGGCCACCGGGCAACCGGGCAATGCCCGATGGGCCACTGGCGGAATGAATATCAAAATGGGCCGGTCACCCGCGAGTATGTTATGTTACGTTCGTACTGGTGTTAAAAGTATTAAGAAAACGTAAAGAAATATGCCTAAAAAAATTATGATTTTTCCAAAAATTCCCTTCGGGGCACACAGGTGTGGGTCCACTAATCTTTAGTTAAGGTATAACCATTAGGTACATAAACATAAGGGACAACCAAAGACAATATTTACGGAGTGCGGGTGCCCGCCCCACACCTCCCCCCCCCCCTCCTCGTCTCCGGTGGTCCGCTTTTTCAATTTTTGCCTGGGCCGTTTTAGAGTGCCAGTCCGGCACTGACCTCAACACCCGAGGCAGTGGGTTTCTAGGTCAACTGCTAATTGAAAAAGTGGAAGTGATACTAGCTGACCACACAAGGTCGGAAAATTAGTTTTTGATAGCGGTATTTGCAGTATGAATGTTGAGGGTGACCTAAATAGACAAATGGGAAAAGATGTGAAAGCCACCCAAGTGTAAGGAAATTGAGTGCTAAATACGCTCTTCTAGAAGTAATTTTAGAAACAATAATTTGAATTGTGGGAGGATAGAATGATTATTTACTTCAACATGACTACATGAACATGAGGGTACTTATATCAATTTTCAAAATTAGACAATTAGATATAGTTTCTGCTGAAACCAGATGAGAGGGAGAGATATTGCCATTATATGTAAAAAATGGTCATGGTGCTGTGTTTATCAATAATTTTGAGACACATAATACAGAGTAGCTTTTTGAATGATCTACTGTAGAATTGATATATTACGGTAATTTTAGGTCCAATTTATTCATTAACATTATTGTGATCTTGATATATTCTACATATCATCAAGTTTTTCAGAGACAACAGTAAAATTCTTTTGTTGTGCGATTTCAATATTGATTTGAAGAGTATTTGGAATTATTCATTTGAACTAAATACTATTATAAGTTCATACGGTATAATAGAGAACATTAAAGAACATACCCGAGTACAAACAGATCAGCCAAGCCGATAGTTAAACCAATTTTGACGATAATGTGTTCATAATGAATGTTTATGAGAACCAAATATCTGATAATTGTGCATAGATAATTGATATAAACATGGCTATACAAGCAGTGCTGCAGATTCAAATCAAAATCTACTCATGCACAATGATCAGAGCAAATTTTTGCACATATCAGATATTAATACGGTCCTCTCATTCGCACAAATTGATTAACCTGATGCACCTAAAGTCTTTCGGGAATGATGCGAATTCAATATTGTTATTTGATCATGTTCTCCCGTGTCTCTTTGATTATGAATACACCCAAACACAACCATTGTCACTGCTTGACTGATAAAACTCATGCTATGAAATATAATATAATACCATTGTTATAATTTCATTGTCTGTGTTTATTGTCATGTGTTCAGTCTCCAGTAAACTACATCACAAATTTTCTGTCAACTCAAATCTTGAAAGTTATGAAAACCACGTCTGCTATATTCAAGTATTCAGCGTTAGGCCTCAACATGCAGTCTATGTGCGGATCTTAGAACGCAAATAAACCTTTTTTTTTTCGAATAAGGTAATTACTATTATCAATTATCTGTACATATAATTGTAACGCTTCTAGTGTAGTTACAAATGCTTAGTTTGGAATCATCACTTTGCAGCAGTATCCCAGTACTCGGTTATCAACGCTGTAATATGCGTATGAGCACATATTAATGTCTGTGGTATGAGCTGACCTTACAGGTTCTGTGCCAAATTGGATGGATCAATTTATAGATTAACTATCTGGAATTTATAATGTATCATGTATAATAAAACTTCATACATATATATATATATATATAACACGTGGTTGTCTCGGGAATGCCGCGTTTGCTCTTTTGGGAAGAAATTGCGGTCCCGTCTGGGACCTTGTCTTTCTCTCCAACGTTTCGGCAAGATGACACTTGCCATTATCAAGGATCCTTGTTAACTGCTCGAAGCTCGAAGCTCGTATATAATTTTTTAAACTTTATCAGATCAGTCATTTGGAAGTTATAGCACTGTGAAATCTTACTTTTTCAGTCTTCTTCTCAAACTTTTTATATAGACAGGATACACTCAAATGATACTCTAAGATTAAAAACAACGAACCATTAATGGTCTGAAACGATCTGGTATCGTTGTTTACCTGTTTTCTCGCACGTCTTGCTTCTTCCCCACGATTCCTGGGGCACGTCTCTAGGGTTTCGCTCCGGCGACTACAGAGAAGAGTGGACGGCTCCAGACTTCTCCGATTACCAGCAGATCGCAGCCAGGAACATGGAGATTGCCAGCTTGATAAACAGCATAACGTGCATTTGTTCCTTATGGGCGGATCTGTTGGTCTTACTAGAATCCTGAAAACATTCATTCCAAATATGTTACATATTGTGTGATATATGTTAATATATGTTGGCTTTGTTTCAAGTTTTCGATGGTGATTTAGAGAATTGCTATATTGCGGATGGAAGTGTTGAGAGAGGTTTGAGGCCTTGCCACCGCACTTTTGTGAAACTGCGAGTGTACTGTACATAACATAAATAAATATCAATAATAAAAGTAATAATAATAATAAAGTAATATAAAATGAAAATATTGTGTTAGTTTCGAACCTCATGGCGTTCAAGACAAACTCAATCATTCAAGTAGCCGCCCCTGTTTGTAATTATTGACTCAGCTCCCGGCTCAGTCAATAATCGCTAGCGGTAGAAACTTAAATCAGGTTGGGTATGGGTTCGAGTCTCGCATAAGGTATGGCTTTCTGTAAACGTCCTTCCACATATCATCACTTCATCGTTTCATTATCACCCGCTCATTCGTACCCCCGTATAACATGGCAGTTGGTGGGGTCGTTAAGCAGCATTACAAAAAATGTTCACGTGCCCAAACCACACTTCGAACGAATTCAGTATACTTTGATTACAAATCTGTTTTGGTGCGAATCTACCTAATTTCTTTGGGAACAAAATAAAACATCCATCTTTTCACCATTCTGTTTGATACTACCCAAAGTATCTTACCACAGATGTGCACTTCTCAACAGTCAACACATATTTCAACATTTCATATTCACACTATCAATCTTGCAATAGAATGATCAAAAAATGAGGCTACGGATTGAACTGTGTTCGGGGAAAATTGAAATAGAAATGCAAGAAAGTAATACCAATGTTAAACAATGATAATTTGAGAATAAAATAGAAACAATTAATTGATACTCATTTCTTCATTTCAATACAAATGTATGAAAATGTTCATCTATCTTTCTATGACATTGTTACGGTAAGGATCCACGTCTTGCTGAAGTTATGTGGCACATTTGCACGATTTGTATTTTGTGTGATACGTTTCACATGCAATTATGGATAGCCGAATATTGTGCAAAAATTACTCAGTGTTTGTGTTCATACCTTTCAAAAATGTAACACTTTATTCGTATGGTTGATATATGAATGAAAATATTTAAAAATATTCAACAAATAAGCAAAGAATAATTAATTTCAAGCAATATTGTGACTTGTAGGCCTACTACACATACATTCTACAGCATAATGATTCTAGAATGCCCCTAGCTGTTTTCATTCAGTATCATACTTATACTGAGTATATTTTATATTTTTCCAACTGCAGCTATACTCTTTTATTGTTGATGTTTTATTGGTATATTTTATATGATTGGAATATTGATACCAAGGGTAGGAAGCTACAGACTACATGAAGGTGTTTGATATTTCAAGAAGAGGATGTAGGTTGTAGGAACTATTTATGTTGGAAATTGATATTGGCTAGTCATTGCGACCATCCTCGTCGGTAAACTTGGTAAAGAAATTGTTTTAGTTTTCACATGAACTGAAATTGTTCATTTTGGCAGTCAAAATTTATAGCGAACGAACGTGTATAGCGGATTCGAAACATTTTCTAAATTCACAATATTTTAATTAAGGTATGCTTTCAGTTATTATTGAAAACAATAGGTGATAATTTTTTTTAAATTGTCACCCATGGGCAAACCAACAAGAAAACGATGAAAACCAACTATGATGATAGAGGGTGGCGGAGATCGACACTGAGGCCGATCTACCCTCATCTCCCGGCCACATGAAGCAAGTGCATCAGCACATATAATATTTGCTCATATAAAACATAATTAGGCCTATACATACAATCAGCGCCAATTAATGAATGATAGGTTAATTTGAAAGATCAAATATATATATATATATATATATATATATATATATATATATATATATATATATATATATATGTTGTAGCGTGGACTTTGATGGCCGGAGGAAGATGATAAAATGCCGGCTACGTCATACCTACAACTACTCCTGAAGATGGCTGAACGTTTTCAGCCGAAACGTCGAAACTCCAGGCTCTTTTAAGAGCCACCAGTCGTTTCAAAGAAATGTAAATTAACGAAAAGATACATTCTGGATCTTTGTACAGATACATATCTTTGAAAAGGTACATTTTGTAGCGATACTGCTATTATATATATATATATATATATATACATATATATATATATATATATATGTATATATATATATATATATATAAAATAGCAGTATCGCTACATGGCACGTTGTGGTGTGATCACTCAAACAAGGACGAGGCACGCTGAAGGACAGCCACGCATTGTATGGATATTGCGGTTTAATTATACGTCCATTCATTAATGATTGTTTAAATTACCTACACATGGTTTGAAAGCCGCCTTTGAGTCTAGCGTTCAATGATGTATTTGGAAACAAATTAATATCTGGGCTGTCTGGAACAATTGAACCTCGCAACAACCGGGGTATGAAGGTGGGACCCTACACAAACAGCTACACATGGCGAACCAAAAGTCAAAAGTGATTTCGTTCTTTTTGAATTCACATATAAATCATACAATAGATTTGTGGCCAAAAATTGCAGATGATCTTGAAATTATATATAACATATTTTAATTTTAATATGTATATATATATATATTTGTATATATATATATATATATATATATATATATATATATATATATATATATATATATATATATATATATATATATATGTATATATATATTATCATCATTATTATCATTGATATTCACGGAAAATATCTGTGCTATTTCCAGAGAGAATCATGTATCCCGAAATTGTCGAACTCTCCCCAAAGTTCTATAAGAAATAACAAATATATCGACACTCTCATTGAAAATATCTGTTTTTACCAATTCTTCCCATGGAAAAAATAATCATCTCCTAATCTGGAAAATTTCACAATTGGCACCGCATTAAGCTAGAATCACATTTTCGGGTGAAATATTCAAGATATGGGTCCTTGACCACATATTCAGTGAAAACACAAATATAAAATCGGAATCAGTTGGATTAAATGTTTATCCACCCCTAAAAATGTCTCCTCCCCCACACCCCCCAAACGAAAGTCGTATTTTTGAAATCAGCCAAATTTAATAATATAAGTACCGGTATTGAAAATTTCGTGCTCTTACCATTGACCCCGCAAACTTTCATTATTTCTGTCTACTTCGCCAAATCCAAGTTATATATTATTATATTGTGCTCACAACAAGAGAGTAATATCCTATGAAAAGTCCATCATACCGACAAATTCAATGAATGATCGTAAAACTTTTCAGAAATGGCTCATCAATTTGACAGGTTTGTCGTGTAATGTAAGACCGTAACAATGATTCCAAGACCCATATACATAACACATCCATTGTAAACAATTGAATAGAGGTGGTTGACTTTTCATTCATGTTAAGATTGCTTGTCTGATTTTGCCATATCAAAATATCTTGCGTGTGTTTATTCTCATCAGAAACATGAAATCGAGATAATGTTTTTGTGAATTTGTATGGAATGTCATAATCATATAGATTTCGACAATCTCGCTCAACTTTTCCAAATTCCGATCATTTCTCTATATTTATTTTTACTCATCAGATAAAAAATCGAATATAGATTGATTATTTATGTATTCACAAGTAGGCCTGATGATTCGTTCACGCGTTAGACATTTCAACTTTCAAGAGTATGAGAGATCAAGGTATGGCATGTTCATCAAGCTACCAGAGTTACTAGAAAAATTGCTGGCAAACCAACTATAATGATGTGATTAACAAATACAATTTGAGGAACATTGTCATCTAATTAATACAACAATGAACGTACCACCACTTGAGCGTAGCCTATTTCATGGTGAAAGAGCGCAATATAAATTCATTAAATGAGTAAATAAACTGAAACCTTTGATGGTTTTCATCAGAAATAATGTAAAATTGATACAATGCTATGCTCTACGATTCGACAAATTGTTCAGAAAGATTCATATCTCTCGTTTTGTGCTACAGCTTTGTGAATTGGCTAGCCCTCCCAACTGAGTTTACCTAATCAATCTTTGACATCAATATATAAATATTGACACAGCCCTTCTTGAAACATGGACGTGAAATATCAATATATATCTTGGACAAGGGGTTCATATAAAATATTGCTCAATTTTACTCCGTTGCCTCTTTCGCATGATTGTTTATATTCGACATAATTAGATAGAGTATATAGCCATTTGATGTCTCTCAAACCCTTTTTTACCATGCATATTCAGCAACAAAAACATCAAGTACTAGAAAAACGCCATATATTCTCGCGGTGATAAATCAATGAGATGATGAAGATAAAAAAATATTGGTAATTGTACATTTTCTGTCATTTTTTTCTACAATTGAATTGGATTTGACTGTGCATTCTGATAACTAAGGTTCATTGACGTTGGTGAAGGATGAATGAGATGCTCGGAAAATATGTGAGATGATGGTAAATTATGAGATGAAAAGTTGTTTCATTACGACGAACATTGGCCAGTGGGTAGAAAATAGTCATGGCCTGCTTGTAATAAACAATCTCGGTTGAACCATGATTAAACGACTGACACAAAACGACAAAAAAACTCCTCAAGGATGGTCGACCACGGCAGAAATCGAACCCCGTTCTCCTGAAATACCTTTTAGTGCTATATTCAGTGGGATTCAAACCTGGTTTTTCAATAGCTGGTTAAAAGATGCTCAACTGTTAACTCATTATCAATTCCTTGTTACTGACTATATCACCAGTTGATACACCGGAGTATTCAATGAACTATTGAAATCCATAACCTCAGTATATATTCATTCACTATACATTTATTTACAGATTCAAAGGTGATGTCCTTTGAATAAAATAATTCTACTCCATATGAGAGTAATTGCGAGAATAATTGGAAGCTTATTAGTACCCATACTCCGATTCTTTCAACTAAATCCTTTCATCACCTTCTACTCAGCATGCTTCACATAATCGCATTACTTTTTGTTATACGCAATAGACAATGTGGAATGTTGGATTAAATACTTTTCCTCTTGATTCTATTAGAAACAAAATAACGACTAGTCTTTCTTTCTTTATTCACCCTGTCGTTACTAATTTGCCATTTTCATTCCACTCATGTCCATGTTCATGTTGAATGCATGTCCGTGGAGTTTTTCAAGTAATAGACGAAATGTTTATAAGGTATTTCCACTATTGCTCACAGACAGCAGAAAGCAGTTAAACATTTTACGTGTACTTTGCTCTATACTTATTCATATTGCTCTACTACTATCCATGTATTCATTTTATTGCTGGAATACGGGGGTAGGAATGAGTGGATGAAAGGACGGTTACAATGTATACCATACGCGGGACTCGAACTCATGCCCTACCAGTAACTACAGTTTCTATTACAGTGCGATAGTTGACTGAGCCACGGGGTGGCCTACTTCTCTCCGTTAAACTTTATTTTTTCTCCCTTCTATTTGTATCTACTTTGTTAGGTAAAGTTCTATGTACATCCAGTACGTGAAACTGTTCTGTACTATTATTGTTTGATACATTTAATTAGTCTATGCTTTGTGCAAATATACTGTATTTTGTTGAATAGCTGATATTTTTACCAAACTATAGGCCCACTTCCTCTTATATTCATTCAGATAAACTCTCCTAGGGGCCACACATGATAAAATCCTTGTACATATGTATTGTCTCGCATGCAGATTACAATGTAAAAGAAAACACGGTTTCATTACATTGTTCGTAACGTTGTTAGATTTCTACATCCATATAAAAAGGACCATTGTATGAAATGCTTAGCCTCTTAGTTGTTTTGTCCAAGTCCATGTCGAAATTGCAAATCACGAGATTTCTAAGTAGAGCAAGCTCGTTTTCACACATCATGACAAATGTTAATCTTTCGATCAATATTTAGAATGTGCTTTCCTAGTTATACCAATACATATTGAGTAGAACCCCACTCTCTCCCTCTCTCCCTCTCTCCCTCCCTATATCTCTCTCTCTGTCTCTCTCCCTCTCTTTCTCCATATGATATATAAATAATAAATACATATATACATGCCGCCCCGGTGGCTCAGTCTGCTATCGCTAACGTTAGAAACTGAAGTCACCGCTGGGCGTGGGTTCGAGTCCCGCATAATGCATGTTTTTTTTAAAACGTTCTTTCACCTATCATCACTCCATCGTTCCATTATCATCCGCTCATTCGTACCCCCGTATGACCTAGCTGTTGGTGGGGTTGTGGAGCAGCATTAAAAAAAATACATATATATAAATATACGGTATATTCGTTCATTTGTACTCAAATTACCGGTGAGTTTCTATATATTCTTCTTCTCTGAAGTAGTATTGAAGCGGCAATTAGGTTTCGAGTATACTTTGTTTCAAGTCAGAAAATAGCTCAAACCCTGTGCAAAGACAATGGTTTGTCTGAGGCCTAATATTCTGAAAAATTGATTCATAATAGTAGGCAAATGCTTGATATACTTTAAATCTTCATAATACTCTTCATATTATTCATGCAGTTATTTGATATTGATTATGCACTATATTGTTTGATCACCATATACGTTTCAAGATTGCTATCTATCTATTGATTATCCATACAACTCAGAAATTGAATTGAAAGTTGTTTACCATAAGATTCGAGTTATTACGATTTTCATTCCGTTTCGTATTCCTCGAACAGTATTAATGATACTAATAACTATATATACATATATATATACATATATATATATACATATATTTACTATATATATGGATAGTTTGTATAATTTGCTGTACCTTCAGATACCGTGATCTCAGCACATATACTAAACGTATCTCTTTAGTACCATTTCAGCGAATTTAGACGTGGGATATTTACGGTTGGTACAATTTATGGCATTTCGAGACTATACCACCAGCTCTTAAAATAATTCTTGACTATGTCCTCCGTGACAAAATAGCTTAGTTTCAAACAGAATGAATATGACGCACTTAGATTTTAACGCTTTCTTACAAACTTTCATGCTTCAAACAGCAAATATTAAAATTGGAAAGCTTGCTTTGAATCTGAATACGCTCAAACCTTGGAAATCAACTATGATCTAGAAAATTATGACCTATAATAATTTTTCAAAAGTTGAAAATCTAACATTTATCCTCTTCATAGTTTTATTCTACGGATATGTTCCAATACTAGGAGATTTCTACTTTCCCAGATAATTGCAATGAATTCTGAATTCATTTATGTAAATACATTCCACAGGTAGAGCTTGTTTTTACATGATTGTTTTTTTTGTATTGAAATATCAATTTGAATTATTTGTGTGTTGGTAGGAGTGGTTTTTTTGAACATTATTAGAACGTAAAGTTTTATGATACGTTCAAATTCGTATCTATTCTAGTCTTAAAGGTGTTCTATTCTATTCTAAGTTTTATTGTCCGTATTCATCCACGTGTCCCAGTCATTTTATCTCTAAGTTATATCTTAATTCTCTATCTTATTGCTCTTCCTGCAGTTTAATAACGACGCTGCTTTCAGACTCGCATTACATAAATAATTATGACGGTAATTAATCTAGAAACCATGAGGTACGAACAGACGTTAATACGTAGGCATATATCAGCAGACACATTCATTTTATTTTCGAATAACTTTGTCAAGTTTAACGACACATCGACGACAATGTTTCACGTATAGAATCTGATCGTTAAACAATACTCAATTACGTCAATATTGAATTATCAAATCGAAACGGATAGATCAGTCGCAAGCCCACTGAACCGTCATTCAGAAGTTTGGTGTTCGATTACCACCATGGTCGACCATCGTGCCAGAGATTTTTCGTGGTTCATCTTCATCTCGGCTGGTTCTATCAGAGAAAGTCACGACAGCTACCTTCTCACTGTTCAAAACTACATAGTGAAAAATAACCATTCCTATAATCATCCTCTTTGATCATTCACTGACAACACTGGATTTTATTGAGCAAGGTGTGTCGATGAACCCAGTAGAAATAAATAGATGAATAGTTGAATCCAACTTCGATTCATTCAGGGTATTTTTGATGAATATATCGAATACTACTGGAACCGTACAATTCAAGTTCAATTTTGACATAAATTAATTTCTTTCGTTTGCTTAACGACCCAAAACTTTACATTTTCGTTTCAACTTTTTGTTTTTACTATCGTTTGTTTAACAGCCTCAGATTATATAGAGGATTCCTTACAGCATCCTCACTCAATGGGCCTACGAATGAAATTGAATCTCAATTTCTCTGTTATCATCGTGGTGAATTTAGAGTGCATATCCAAAAAAAATTATGACTGAAATATTTTCATGCTTTTGACAGTTTTGATAGTTATACTGCACGTAATCGTGTATTTGGACACAATATACGTACACATGCGGTCATAAAAGTCTTTGATTACGCCACATGGAGGAATGCTTGCAAAAAAAAATACTGACATTATAGGCCCTATACGAACTAGAACTAGAAAACGACGTAGGAAATATAGGCCTACTCACACCATGTGTATGAAAAATGAATGCTGAAGTGAGCGTTAGGTTTTATTCAATATCAAATTTAAATGTCGGTATGAACCATTTCATACAGATGATTCAATCATTTGTCATGACACCAAAATCAATAATTGGGAAACAATGATTTTGGACCAAGTTCAATACTAAAAAAAAATGAAATTGAAATCATATTATAGGCCTAACCATAATGATATTCAAATATTACACAACCAACATTCATATGCTGATGGCAACTTGTTTTAAACGATAGTTCTTTCTAAAACTTGACAATGATCAATTCAGAGCAAGGAGCGTTATTATCCACTTATATTATTTAAATATCTTCACAGAAATGTACTAAGAATGTTGGGTAATAATGTTCTATAGGGTCAACTAAAATACCAATAACTCCAACTCTCTCTTTCACCCAAGAGATGATCAATATCAATCAAAATTGTAGTATTTGTACTGAATATAAAGTATATAGCCTATGTATATATATATATATCAACAACATTCTTTTCCTTTTATCGTCGCTTTCCCTTCAATTTTCCGCACGGATCTATGTCAGTAGTACGTGCCAAATACACTCCACTGCTCTTCAATATGGAGTAGAAACCAACGAATCAAAAATATCATACCATTTCGGGGTTCTTAGTCGACGAATATTGTTATTTGAATTTATATCAATATATTTTCATTTTTTCACTGTACAGTTGTGCGTGATTTGGTTTTTTATTTCTCATTCAATATGAGCACACTCTTGTTTCATATAGTGAACACTACAAATAATTGAAAGCTACGCTTTTGAATAATAGAAATGTGTAAGTGTTTTGAATATTTCATATGGACAAGGAAGCCGCAGGTCTGGGCCTGGCTCATTCAGCCAACGCTATATGTTTTGGAAACTGATGCCAATTAAGTCGAGCGTAGAATTCAAGTCCCGTAGGAGGCAAGGATTTTGGTAACATATTCGAATCCACCGAAAACCTGGCTGTTGTCGGGTACGTTGGGTATCGCTCAGCGTATCGCATAGCCATCGCCATAATCTTAACATCACGGAAAACACGGAATCATTTTAGTAGTCACGTTGAAATATGAGTGAGATAGTCCGTATCAGATGAGATATATATATATATATATATATATATATATATATATATATATATATATATATATATATGTTGTAGCGTAGACTTTGAGGGCCGGAGGAAGATGATAATAAGTCACTTTTCGGTGATTTGCCCTTCCTTGAAACAACTGGTGGCTCTAAAAAGAGCCTTGGGTTTCGACGTCATATATATATATATATATATATATATATATATATATATATATATATATATATATAGGCTATATATATATATATATAATACATCTATATATATATATATATATATATATATACTCATTATCATCTGAACACTAGTTCACCAAAATATGATAATCAATTGACAAGCTGTGGTGTTAAATATGATTAAACCAAAATTACTATAAAAAAATGGTATTTTCAACTGACGTGGAAAGATGAATCAGAAATGTCGAGTATAAAGACAGGTATAACTAGTCCCTAGTCACAGTTACTCACTCAACTAGTCAACCACAGTTACTTAGGCCCTAGTCAAAATTCTGACATGACCTAACCTCAATAACATCACAGCTATTTTTAAATATGACAAATATAGTGAATTAACATATGGCGTCGAACATAGCACTAGCGTATAATCCTGTACTTATACCTATCGTCGAATATACCGGTACAGAACGGCAGGAATGACTTATGAACTAATAATCTGGCGACAAGGTAAAACGAAGAAGAGCAAATTGATTTCTAGTTGTTATAAATTATACTATAGAACAGGGGTCTCCAAACGGTTTAGTCTGAGGGTCACACTGATTTCTCCACTAAATCTCATGGGTCAACAGTAGTACAACGCCATCTTGAGGGGTGGGGAGCTACATATATATATACCATCACCCATCCATCATAATCATGTTTGATGTGAATGATATGAATTATCGATGTAAGTCAATAGTTGTGAATTTTTAAGATAAATCTCATATCATTAATTACAGTTGAAATGTTCAATTTCACACATAAGTAAGATATGATGTTTTTCTTGGTCGTTGAATAAAAACATATGATTACTTTTTTGAATGATTTACTTAGAATGTAAATCTCACAATTCAATCGAAAAAGGCCTACACTATGGCGAGCCAGTTACAATGTAATCAAAATAAACTATGGCGGGCCGGATTGATGGTGCTCGCGGACCGGTGTTGGCCCACGAGCAGTAGTTTGGTGACCCCTGCTATAGAACATAATATAAACCAGAAGAATCATGAGCTAGAGTAGCTATGAGATAGTGATTTTATTTTAAAGAATGTGGAGTTTTATTCATTTATATACCTTAAAATAAGTTTTGTTCATTTTATGAGACTTATTAGCTCATATTATATTATAGAAATTTTTTGTACCCTCTTGCTCATGAATGTTCCAATAAAATTGAAACGTTGTGTATATGAACATGATATTATATGAGATAGATACCGTCAACTATATGGAAGAGGAGTGAGAACAATATGTATTCATGAAGGAAGATCCATGTAATAGCAAGCATTGTATAATGAACTTGGCACCTCCACCAATATCAAATATCATTCCATTTCCAGTACAATATGCCTACACTGTATTGGGCAGTAGGAACTGTCTGGTATTATTATTTCCTAGAAGGTACCAACTACCAACTGTACTAAAAAACTGACAACCAATTGTACCGAACTTCTGCTTCTTGAGCTACCTGTACAGAAGTTAAGTGGGAGGTTGAACCATCCGCTCCAGAAATGTCATTGGACACAAATCTCACCAACCCATCACAACCATCACTTGAGAAACTATAGAACATGTGATGGGTGGTATAAACTTGAGAGGGGAGGAGCCAGACCAATCAATTTAAACTTCTGTACGGTTGCTGAAGAAATGGAAGTTTAGGTCAGTTGGTTTTTAGGTCAGTTGGTTTTTAGGTCAACTGGTTTTTAGTACAGTTTGTCTGTTTTTTTAGGTCGTATTTTTATTTTTAGTACACTCTATTTTCAGTGAACTTGACCAATCCCTATTATTTTCCAATCAAACACTAGAATTTTTGTTGTTAATAAATCGAGGAAAAATATGTCATGTTCATTCGTAACGTAATTTATACAAAAATGATGAACTCAAATTTTCATTATTCATTCATGTTTTTGAATGTTATAAAACTTTCAACAGATTTCTTATGTCGAATAGATGAAGTGAACACCATGAATTTGGCCCCGTAAAATGGCAATCGTTAGTGCTTCGTTAGTGCAGGTTATTATCGAACATTGAAATCGTTGTACATGTACTTTACCGACTTCACGCTGACCCTGCACATGTTCAAAAATTGAAATTTTCTTGCGCCATCATCTTAAATCGTGTTGGTGCTCATTAGTGCCATCCACCTTTTCGTTAGTGCTGTACTAGTTTAGATCAATAACTAGACCTACAGGAGCCATGTGCGGGGCTGAATGAATTCATGTCAAGCTACTTACGTTAAAAACAACAAACATTATATGATATCGGGTTGATGGGTCATTAGTGTTAATAGATGTGAGCGACAGGCGATTATCATCACCCAAAAACAGTCTTGCAACGACGTTTTGGAAATAGTTCACTGCAAATGACAAGGATGTTGAA
Organism: Brachyptera putata; assembly: GCA_907164805.1. Taxonomy (NCBI): domain Eukaryota; kingdom Metazoa; phylum Arthropoda; class Insecta; order Plecoptera; family Taeniopterygidae; genus Brachyptera; species Brachyptera putata. Next base: position 52,608,547 of record OU015463.1, read on the forward strand.
GACATGTTGGCAAAGTATGCCCTAATATATATCATTCATAATACCAAATCCCTGATATGTGTTGAACGTACAGTACATCCACAGTCTGCTATCAATCAACAAGTCATTCTCTAACCAAACGCGTAAAGCAAGAACTATTTTGCATTGTTTTAGTGTTATTTGATGGTTCAAGTCCTGCATGTTCCAGCTACTTTTGTCTTTATTCATCAGACAATAGCTTGAGTCGTTTATAGCTTTCATTGTCATCATTCTAGAGGCTTTATCATTTGAGATATTTGCATTTAGAATATTCTCTGAAACGTTTCTATATATAACAGATGGTAAAATGTCTTTATAAAAAGGTTTATGGGGATTACATAGTTCACGAAAAAAAGGTAAGCAAACATGAAATATATGTTATGGTTTAGAACTTTCAACAAATATTTTTACCAACGCAATTCTATCGTTGGGATAATAAACAATAACAATTATGCCTACTAATCAAAAAGGTGACAGAGATAGAGTAAAGGCTTTCCATGTGCCATGATTGAACTTTATGTTGTTTTCCTAACCTGTTAACAACGTCATGACTTACTTATGACTGACTGCACACAACTAATATAGTTCAGTTTCCGACTTCAGAAAGCTTTTATCTTGTTAGATTTTTCAGAGACCCACACGTTTTGAATAGGGATTGAAGATAAAGAAAACGTTCATAAAATGAAAATAAATGAAATGTGAAGTACAATAGATGAAAGTACAATACAATAGATACAGTATTTTTATTATCGAAAAACAATATTTGAAGTTAGTGAGACTGTCGTGAGACGAAAAAGATCAGAAAGAAGATTCATTTAGTGATATGTTTTTTATTTATTTCTATTTTTATTCTGCTCGACGATCCCACCAACAGCTAAGTTGAAATTGGGTACGAATGAGCGTGTTTATGAAACTATAAAGTGATGATAGGTGAACGGACGTTAAAAACATTCATTATGCGGAGCTCGAACCCACGCCCGACCTCATTTCAGTTCCTAACGCAGTGCGATAGTTGACTGAGCTAGGGGGGCGGTTTTTTAAAAGTGTTAGTTGAGCGTAAGTGAATACTTCAATTCTGCCCAAATCGGGTGCTATTTTCTCCATTCGTTTTATTAGATTGCAAGAAACAACAAACAGATCCACATGGAACTAATTCTAGGTATGCTCTAGAATTAGAAACGTGTTGTTTTGGGCAACAATCGGTCGGATAGTTTCTGAGAAAGGTATAGAAGAAATATTGAAAACACCTGGACCCTTACCTAATAAATCACTTGAAATAACGTGCTAGTGCTAGCTAGCTGCAAGAGGCTAGGACTTTGATTGGCTAATGTTTACTAAAAAAAGCTACAAGCTACCTATCGGAAAAAAGCTACCTATCGAATCTAGGGGGCCGTTTTTCTGCCATGATTTCCATCTATTTCATGAATAAAGAACCTATATAAAATCACTTTATCCAAAACGGCTGGTCCGAATTGTATACAAATTCGTTATAGTGAAGTTTGTGTTTATATTCAGGGAGAATATGAATTCATTTGGAGAAATTGTATTTCTCAAATTTTCTTGCCCAGCCTAATCTTATGGCATTTTTAGAAACTTTGTGACATTTTTTCTCAAAATTGGTTCTATCAATTCAACCCAAAAACTATACAAATACAGTTCTGAGTTAGAAAATTTTGCGTATACGTAGGAAGTTCCATGTCGATCGGTCAAACCATGCGACCTGTGCAGTGCTTACGAACAAACAAACAAAACATACACACACACACAGAGACAGAGCTCCATAAGAGTAGGATGGATGTCTTCGCTATCGCTCATCCAATGAACATACTAGGGCGGAGAAAAAGTTTAAAATGTTGCTATTCGAAAAATAAGTTTTGAGATGCAGTGAGGACAACAAATGAAGAATATGGTTGACATGTTATAATATGCCAATCAAGTACGTATATCAAGTAACAAGGTGTGTAGATTTTGAGTAGGCCTACATTTCAATAGAATATCTCGCTCAACCAACAACGCATGTGCTGCGCTTACCTAGTTTCTAAAACGTTCAGATATTGCACGGTCTTGTCAGTTATTCATTTCAAGTCCATTTTAAATGTTCACCTCAAGTCTGTACATGAAATATTCATTATTCATGATGTTAATCCTGGATTTAATCTTCTGAGTAACTTGAATTCTGTTCATAAGCTATTGAATATACACGATGTTTTCACTAGATTTAATCTTCTAAGTAATTATATAATTCCATTGTATTAAAACAAATATGGAATGACACGGTTGGAATATTCAGTACCTAGTAAATTTGATCAACTCTTCCATATTCTCCGCGATTAGAATTCTTTCCGAATGTTAGGATATGAAATTGAGTCCCTAAATGGAACTGTGTGGGTTGGATATGTTTTCAACCAATCATGAAATTTATGCTTACTCATTCATTATTATCTATTATCTATTACTATCTGTTTGAGATTTTGGTTCGAATATTTCTCTATTTGCAAGATCTCGCTTAGACGCTCTCTCTATGAGGATTTGACTAGTCATTATAATTGAATCTAATATTTTATTGAAGGTTGCTTTGTAACCGGAAGGTACTGCAAAGCAGGAGCAAGACATTTTAGAATTTCAACAACCTTTAAGATTTTTAAATTCAATTCGTTTCGTTCAAGTTCCAACTCGTAGCTTGTGATTAATTCATCGAATTTTTCGTTCAGATATTTATCGTCCTTACTTGTGTTTGCCACATTCTGTGCCGATAGTGTAACATCACGTACTCAATGTATGTCCGGCTGTAGAGTGTTACTTTGTTTCTCACTCTTATTGAGTGCAGTTAATAGTTCTACAGTGACTGGAGAAACATATTTATCAGAAATTAACGACCTGTGAGAATTGTTCTGGATGTGACATGGTTATGTGAGTGCGCACTCGTTTGTAAAATGTTCCACTTCATTGACAATCGGTTTCATTCGAAGATTTACATAACAATAGCTAATAAAAAAACAATGGAACAATAGTCACAGCACTCGCGCATCGGGGAAACTTCATCTTGAAACCATCACACCACACGATTTGGAAAAAAAGCCTGAAGCATTATGTCTAGCTAACATATAACAACCTTCCGAATGAAGTCATAGCGAGTAGTGAGAATAAATTCGAATACATCCTTAGAAACCACATCCTTGAAAATTACGTCTCCCTTTGTCTTTCCAATCTGACTCCCTCTTGCCCTTGCAATTCCCTACCTTATCCACCAAACTGTGTCCTTCACTCACATTAATGCTACTGTTAACCCAGACCCTTACTCATTAGATATATTTTAACAGGAAATCATTATGAGTTTAATCGTTGAAATCTTATTTACAATAATGCCCCTTTGCTAACACTCTAGTTTATATGTTTCTTTTCTCATCAGCAATCTGTATGTTACGTTACAGGCTATTTAGTTCTAATACGCAATACTGTAAAGAGTTCTATCACCTCATTATATTATAGCTTGATAGATGAATGAATAAATGAATGAATAAAGGAATAATTTCACTTGTGAAGCAGAATTATTGAAATCGAAATAATTCAAGAAGTCTAGAATGGCTGTCGGCGGTTCGGGCAAACAATCACTATATTATCTGTTTGTGTCAGTTCAACATCTTGATTTGGATCAATTCTGTGTGAACTTACATTTCTTCAAGCGAGTTAGTGAGTTGTGAGACTAGAGCTCCGTATCAATACCTAGTACCTTCCTTTTTTTCATTTTTATATTAAATATCTACATACACCTTGAAATATCACGATCAATGGGACCGTGAAAATCATAAATTGATTCAGAAGGCTGTTACTTCTTCTCAAGCAAATATTTCAAATATCAAAATATCAAAACTTGTGACGTCACTACTCACATCGCACGGATTCATGTGATTTAGCAATCAGACGTTCCTCACGCCTCTAGCTAGTACTTGGTTCACACGGAGAAGACAAAATCAACTTGTGAAAGGTAATTAGGTTGAATAATGGCAGAATCAAAAGCTTACAAATACTTCTTATTTATATGGTTACCATGGATACACGTTATCGTATATGTGGAACGATCCAATCAATTAACCTCTCTTTCATGTTCTCAACATTGTTCAATTTCATAGTATTTTCTATTTCTTACTCACTTTTCTTATTATTTGTTTCTCTGACTTGTGAATGGCTGAATAGATTCAAAGCTTGTAACACTATGCATGGGAATCAAATCCATAGTTTTCATATACAAATCCATTATTGAATCTTCTTTCCAAGAGTTTTAGTTCTTATTGATAGGTCACCAAATGAGGAATTGTACAGTAATTTAAATTTAATTGGTATAATCATATTGAAACATGGAATAAGGCCATCAATTATCTCAATTTTCAATGAATTAAACAAATGTTCCAATGAAAAATCATTAAAAATGTAACTAAAAAAATTATAACAAACTGTGATGGTTGAAAATTAGATTGAAATTTTTAATTATATGAATATATTTGAGAAAATATGGACATGACATAATAGATATAAACCGTACATCAATGAATTAATATCAATTATTTTCTGTTATTTTAATTAATCGGTGATTTAAAATTCAAATTTACCGAAGCTAGAATTTGAAACTATATTCCGAACTTTTCACCAAAAGGTTTTGTCACTTTCTGTGACTATTGTTCTATTCATAAATGTTAATATTTCTTCACTTACCCATCATTATTCGTGAGTATCTGCATGTTGCGCGTACTCCTCCAAAGCTCTCTGATGACGTAAGCGTAGCAAACAATCATTATAGCTCCAGGGCAGGCAAATAAGACGATCAACTGATATATAGAGAATATCAAGCCGTATTCTTCTATGTCATTGCAATAATAAGCTGTGACATTAGTAGTGACGTTGTTGGTGTATGTCATTGGATACGTGCCCTGGAAAACAAGAGTTAAATCAGAAGAAAACCAATGACAGCATAACATTTCAATGTCAAAGTAAGATATACATGATTCAACATAACTAATGATAACTGTGTAATGTTTGTAAAATTAAGATTGAATCCGAGGGGTTTACAACTCAAAAATTTGGTGTACACCTGATTCCAGGTGATTTTAGAGATTTCAAGAGATTTCAGGGGATTTCAAGAGATTTCATACGGATTTCAAGGGGACTTCAAGTGATTTCAGGGATTTCAATGGGATTTCAAGGGGATTTCAATGGGATTTCATGGAAAGTGTACACCGGATTTCAGGAGTTGTTAACCCCTCGATTAAATCTATCAGAAAGGTTTCAATGGACACATTCATTCATTCATTCCTTGGACATTCATTGTTCGAAAACAGTAAAACAACATTTATTTCTATGAAAATTGTGTCAAGTTATTTAAAATATATCTATATTAAACATCTCATGGAAGCTGATGCTAATGATTGTTACGGATCGAAAGTATTTTACAAGTTTCTCATACTATTTTCGGTACATTCAAAAGTAAAGTCACTACGATATTGAGGCTGAAAATAATAAGCTTTGGGCAGATCCTCCTCAAACATCCAATAACGAGTTTGGTAATCTATAATCACATTACAATTAGGGCTTCGAATGATGCAATACACTGTTTTCTTGTAACGCCCAGCAACGCTCCAAATCGTGACACTATATTCGACAAATTCGATGTATTCCACATTTCTCTATCGTAGTAGATTGATCAAGTTTCTAATCCGTCTAAGGCCCCTTAGTCCCATTGATTACCTTAGTTTGTGGATAACAATAAGGGGCAAGTGCGGCTATAAGGGCTAAATGGTAATATTGAGTTGTAATCCCTAAAGGAGTATCGCGTCATTATAATCTAACCCTTATTTCTACAGCAGATACATGTAAGCACAATTTGAAATAGATTAAATGTCCGAGTCCATTTGGCTTTTTAGAACCCTCTCACACTATCTAGTAGTTATGTGCGTTCTATTACTACTGCCTTATTTTATTTTGATTCTTATCTCATTCGAGACATCAAAAATCTGATTGTATAGGTAATGAAGATAACTAGCCTTATATATAATTTGGAAAATTTGCATTATTACACGAAAACATCTTGAGAAAATGTAGGATGTGCTTTGTGCAACATTAGGTATAATTATACTCATCTTGCAGAGAGTCCACTGGATAATGATAAATAAATAAATAATAATTGTTAAAATTATAACAGTGTGTTCAATTGATTGTATAGAAAATTTCGTACTCTGGGTAAAATTACACAGCGCAACATAATTATTTAAGGTTGGTATCACCCCATAACACTATTACTATCTAGAAGTTTGGTATCTTTAAGAAATTTTTCCTGAGGAGAATCGAAGTAAAGGGACAATAATGAGGGCCAGGAATTGAATGCGAAGGAAATATGATTATAAATGAATTATTTAGACTGAATGGTCCTTTGCGGAGAACAGAACAAGATAGAATACCGAGAAGAGAAATTTAGAGAGAAAAAAGTTGGAGAACCACGAGATAGATGGAGGGACGAGATTTATGGAAACGAGAGGAGTAGGAGTTTATATTATGGGAATATGTAGAAGAGGAAAGATACTGGTACAATTAAAAACGAATAGCGTGTTATAATTCGGAGTAAAGAAACGAGCATAATAGTATCTAGTATAATACTCATTTAGCAGTTGCAACAACAGTAGGCCTAAGTACTGATCATTTAGCAATGAGCTGTATTGAACCGTCCAATAATCAAGGTACACTAGATTAATAGATGAAGGAAGAGAGAAAGAGAGAGAGAGAGAGGAAAGAGAAAGAGAGAGAGAGAGAGAGAGAGAGAAGAGTAAGAGATAGATTGGCGGGGGAGGGGAGGGAGAGAAAACGACGAGGTTATTTGCGCCGGCTATTTGCGCCGCTCAATTGACATTGCGCTTAAAGGATCAACTGAACTAGGTGATAACACATTAGGATATTTATATTTATATCATGCCAAAATATATTTGGTTAGCAAAGCCACACAATTGATATAATATAAATTAATCGAGGAGAAAAATACACAATGATTAGGTAATGATAATAGATTAGGTAAAACAGATTCCAACATTGATTATAATTCCAGCATGAATGATTAGTGAAAAAATGATGAAAGAATTTAATGAGAAAGAAAGTTATAGTATAAACAGTGATATTAGAATAACATAAAAATTAATTACAAATGATGGAATGTATGTATATATATATGGTTTCTCAGAATGGTAATGGACCATTCCAAAACTAAAATCCCTATCAAATTGTAGCTGCTTAGAATAAACTTTCCACAAAGTTCTAAAAAAAAACTATAGAGCCCTGGTGTCCATGAAAAGACAAACTACAGTGATATTTGATGTTGAAGTACAATGTTGTTTCATCAAGGGCCCATGTGTTTCTTCTCGACATCCAATTCTTCGCTTGAGCCGTACCTAAATCGGATTGATAACATATCCTCGATTGGTCTTTCGATTTATGGAAATAATATTAATTCTGCGGGTACTATCATTTTCCCCCAAGCAGTGTACTTCTTAGTCTACATTCCAAACATTTCTCCGCAGTGCTGAGGCCAGCGCAGCTCGGATGGTGTGGTGCCGTGTGTTTCTTAGGAGAAATCCGTGCTGGCAGAATCCCGTGACGTGTGGAAGGGTTTCGATCGCGATGCGACAATGTCGACAACGGTTACCGTCCTGGGATCTGCCATGAGGGACTCTGACTGGGGATACGTACTCCGTGAACTTGAGTGCATCTATCCATTCTGATGATGATAAACTGTTTTTATTACTGATCCATTCATTTGATGAAGTATGTTCTTCATTGAATACAACGCCTCCTCCTTTTTGAGGAAGGACACAGCGTTAATCGAATTCCTTCTCTCTTCCTTCGATGTATCACTGATGTTACTGGGTGTTGTTTCTTGAATTTAGAATGTGTTTGAGGATCTTAATTTCCGAATTTCAAGTCTCGTGAACATATTTATTTTTCCCTTCGATATATCCCTTGATTCCGTGACGTAGGTATTGTTTGCTTTCTCCAGCAAATTGCAGATATTAACGAACTGAATAAAGGCTTCCCATGCGGCACGGAAAATAGTTAATCTCTTGAATTTTCTAGCTGTATATAAGTTGCTTTTGGGTATGTTGCCAGGGAGAGAGAGTATTTCCTTCACAGCACCTCTTATAATTCTATCGATATTCTCAAGATAATTATTTTGAAGTTGAGTCAGAGGAGCATTCTGTGAATGATAGCTCTGCATGGTAATATGCACTGACTTGATTCATCCAATTTTTGATCTGGCATCAGTAATGGAGACGATGTAATTACCTGAAGTTTATCTTCTAGATCAAGTACTCTTTTTCGATATCAAAAACGATAGACTGACTGAAGTTGACTCCCAAATATGTAATCACTTTTTCTTTCTTGGGACTTCTTATAATCATATAGTCATCATACTCTCAAAGATGTTTCTTGAAGCTTCCCGTTAAGTCCTATTAATTTCAATCCCAGCTAGTCCAGACGATCTTTAGCATATGACTTACATCTCTTCAGTAATTTCGTTTAATAAAGTGATTCGTTACCACGTGGTACAGAGAAGAGGACAACGGTGCTACTTGCATTACTCCTCGGTCAATGGTCACTATTCTGGCCAAAATTTCAGCTTTTTGACTGACCTCCCCAAATACGTCCGTATCGTCTACGATACACAGAACGATGAGATTATTGAGATTTTCTATTAGTTTGAAACCGTATGCTTCATCTCTTTCCGTAATTGCGTATAATATATGATTTGTTGCCATGTTGTAGAGAGGAGGAGACAACGGTGCTGCGCCTTGCAGTCTTCGCGCTCTTTGCTCTTCTCTTTGCGCTTTGACTCTTCAGGATTTGCTTCATTTCTGAGTCGTTTGCCTCTGTTCGACTTTATTTCCGGTCTGTAAACAATGATGAGGTTTTGAAATTCAATGGGTAGTTCGAATGATCGAAGAGTCGATATCAGATGGTCATGACTAACATTATCAAATGCTTTCGGTATGTCTAAAACTATTAGAGTAGCATTTTCATTATTTCTATTTACTTTATCTAACATTGAGAACGATCGAAATATGTATGTACCTGCCTGCATGGTGACTATGTAAAGCTCATTCGGTTCTGATTTCTATCAACATATTTTATGAAGAATTCGTCTATTACTCGCTCAATAATACAAAATACGTCGCACTACTGTAAAACTGTAGTTATGAGCCTCGAGTTGTTTGGATCTTCTTTCTCTCCTTCTTTGAAGATTAATATCGTTCTAGCCAATTTAAAACAATACGGCACCCATCTACGTAACTATCATAGTGGGTATTCTTATGACTCGTTAGATTTGACTATCCTCATCACCACTATATCTGGTCCATGATGTGTCCATATCTTACTTCGTCAGATATTTGTTCGGCTGAAATTTTTCCACATAATTCATCATTGATGTTATATCTTTCTCAGGGTGTTAAAGTAGAGGAACACATCACAGTGGTTTATTGTTGTTTCTCGAGAACCTTAAAGAAAATACATTGTGTAGGGCTTCCGTTTCATGCGACGTTGTGTATTATGCTTGTTCAAGACAGTGTGTTCAGCTTTGAGTCTCTGATTATAACATAGAAAGTGAGTTTTCTGGTATGAATATTTCTCTTGTAGATTTTCACGGTCTCGCTTGGATGCTCTTCGAGGATCAGACGACTCCTTAGAATTTCTAGCATTGAATTTAAATCTATTTCTCTTCCCAGCATTATAATATTTTGTTGCATGATACTTTAGACCCGGGAGGTACTGAGCAAGAAATTATGAAAGTTCATCAACCTTCAGAGAAATATCGTTTTCATCAAGTTCCAATTCGAAGCTTGTGATCCATTCACCTGCTTCGTCGTTGATATATTTCTTGTCATAACTTGTGTTTACCACATTCTGTGCTGGTATAGGAACATCACTTAGTAGGGTGTTACTCTGTTTCTCACTCTCGTTGAGTTCTGGTAATAGTTCTACAGTGACTGGAGGAACATATTTGTCAGAAATTAACGACTTTTGTTGTTCTGGATGCGCCATGATTATGTTTATTTATTACTTCTCATTTGATACATTGTGCGTACTCGTACATGAAATTTTGCACAATATAGACAAGCAGGTTTATTCAGAGATTTCACTTGTGAAATGGAATAACATCAAAATGAACCAAGAAGCCTACATTGTCTGCCGGTGGAAAGTTTTTTTCGCAGTTTGGGCAAACAATCACCACACATCTGTTTGTGTTAGTTGACTATCTTGACAATAATCATTTTTTGGAACTTACATTTGAGTTCAGCGAGTAAGTGAGGTGTGAGAGTAGTATTCAATTCCGATACAATGTTTTCTCATGTATATAGAAAATATCTTCATACACTTTGAAATAACATCACGATGAATGGGACCGTGGAAATCGAGAGTTATTTTGAAGGCACATTCTTCCAAAACAAAACTTTTCAAATACCAAAATATTCGAACTATTGAAAACACTACTCACATCAAACGTATTTATATGATTCATCAATCAGAATGATCCTCAAACCTCCAGCTAAAACGTAATACGCATGCAGAAGATAAATTCAACGTATGACAGGTAATTACAATAAATAAATTGCAGAACCGAAAACTTATGGAACCTTCTTAATTACATGCTTCCTATATGGTATATTATTTGTATACATCTACTCCCACATCTAGCTCACGTTTATAAATAATGAATGTCAGTAGTAAGAAGAGAGAGAGAGAGAGAGAGAGAGAGAGAGAGAGAGAGAGAGAGAGAGATGTGAGAGCTTTTACTCCATAATACTTCATTTACTGATACTCTATTCATTATATGTATATATATATATATATATATATATATATATATATATATATATATATATATATATACTATATTTAATAACTTATTTTAACCAGTAGTCTTTTGCATAACAGTTTTCAGGGTTTCAGAATCGGGACAAGGGTTGACACATGTCAAATCAAAGCTTTTCCAGAAATTCATGATACATCAAAGGCATAGGTAGCTTTCTATGTCAATTCAGGTCGAAGGTCAATTTTTTCCTTCCATTTTTTCAATAGATGAAGGGAATGCATTCTAATTTTTCAACCCAATTATCAACATACTTCAAAATGTTATGTTTCAAAAAATGATTATTCATCGATTTGACATATTTTGATCTCAAATTTGGTCGTTCGCTCATCGTTCAATCGATGAAAGAATATCCGAACGACGCTTATTGAATTGACTTTGTTTACAAATTGTAATGTTCTTTTTATCATATTAAAACGTATTCCAACAAGATCGATTGACCTCACCTTCGGACCTTCGACCTCAAATATGTTTTAATAAATAAGCTGAACCTCATCTTATCTCTCTAAGTACTTAATCGATCCAATAAACTACACTCGGCAGTTTCTTAATCGATTTAACGATGGGTAATGAAGAAAATAACAACTTTTGCATGTTTTTCCATACCTTGGTGAAGAATACGGGCGTAGTAAGAATGAGCCCGGCCAGCCAAACAAGTAAAATCACTCGTCGACAATTGTTCATTGTACATAATGAACGAGATCTCATCGGAAAAACAATCACAACAAATCTAGAAAACAAACATAACAAAATGTGATTAGCAATTTGTGCAATACAACATCTAATCATAAAATGAAATTGAATCAGAATATTTAAAATTAAATCAGAATATGATGGTAAATAATAAAAACCTGTGACAAAAATAGCGACCAACAATGAATCTATTGATTAATGTTTAACTCAATGAATAAACAAAAATGAATCAAATTATAAAAAAATCGGTGTAAAAATTACCAATATTCCAATAAATACAGGAACAGAGAAGAAAGAAGACCTGGAACTTGAAAATTTTACTGTAATCATACATAGCCTATAATCATTACATAAGTCGTAGAAACTTCGACATAATTATATATGCATTGCACTCGGGTAATACAACACAAAATACACAATACAGTGAGCAGGTATAAGCTGAGAAGAGACTAATTGAGCACATAGGACAGAAGTCATAGTTTCGCTGTACTTACGAATGAACGTACACATCAATGAAGTAGCAATGGATCAAGTTACGGAATATTGTAAAATATTAATATTACCTTCGTAATAATAATACGTTCACAGTTCATTGTAGAAGGAATGAGTATACATTTTATAAGTTGAACATATTTTTTTTTGCATACCATCGAAGATTGCAACTCAAGATAACACGATGATGATTATTGGTTGCTTAACGACCCCACCAACAGCTAGTTTATACGGGGGTACGAATGAGCAGGTGATTACGAAACTATGAAGTGATCAGTGAAAGGACATTCACAAAAATCCATGCCTTATGCGGGACTTGAACTCACGCCCAACGGTGACTGAAGGTGACTGACTAAAGTGTTTGAAGCGTGCCTCAGCTGACTGAGCTAACGAGGGCGGCAAGATCACACGATTTCATTCAAACTCACTTATTAAAGTGATAAATCTCAGTGCGAGGATCTTTGGATCTCTTGAAATAGTAAATACAAGGAGGCCGGGTCATTCCATAAATTATCATCCACAGACCTAGTGGTTGACCCATCTCCAAGATATTTTTTCGATTTTTGTCCATTTATAGCACTATATGAAAATTGCTCGAATATGGATGTATTTGGACCAATATGGACGAATGGGGTGGAGCGGTTTCTGAGATGTATGATTCAATGCAGAACTCAAAAACGACGATTTTCGCTACTTCACCAAATTTCAACGATCCATAACTCCCAAACATTTCGAGTAAAAAATATGAAATCTGATATTTGATCTATTCTTATATAGTGCTATTGATGGTTGAAAATTTCAAAAAAATATCCGAGATGGATCAGCTACCAATTGATTCTGAATCGGATGACCCAGAATGAATTAATACTGGCGTTTTAGGCCTATACGTCTCGTGAACGACTCGAGTTTATTTTGCGCCGGATTGGTATTGGACGGTATCAAGATTGGAGGTTCGAGGAATTATAAAATACTACTGCTTATAATATGAGGATAACATAAACGGGAAATCTTAAGTTATTTATCACTTTTTAATCATATAAAATACAAGAAGCTATTTTATTACCTTTCTAATGTGACAGCTACCAAATTGAGTACGGAGACGACTGCTGACAATAATTCCGCATATTTGGCCATTTTACAAATCGTACCGTCTTCATCCCATTGCGTGACAAAATACTGTAGCGTTTCCAACGGCGCAAACACTGTAAGTAACAGTAGATCACCGAGTGCTAAACTTCCGAGAAATAAGTTAGTTGCGTTGTTGTTTTTCCGTTCACCTATCATGACACATATCACCATCAAGTTTCCAATTACGCCAAAGACAAATGTCAATATTTGAACTGTTAATATTTGAAGAAACATTGAATTATTCACCCACGGTTTTAGCATCTCTTCGGGATGTTCCATGCACATAGCTGTGTCAGGAAGTAATGAGTCGATGCAATGCATTTTGGACGCGGAAGAAAATATTGTGGTATCATCTTCGATATAACTTTCATTCACTGTTGTGTTCACGAAGAGTGATAGGCTTGTTTTCATATCCATCGTAGCTGCGGTAGGATTACGTTGTCACCAACTGAAAACAAAAGTGTATAAATTAAGGAGTTTATGGATTATCACGTGAAGCGATACAGAATACTAATCATATACAAAGTACTAATTTAAAAATTTATTGAAAAGTCAATCAAGTAAGAAACAGTGAATTGGAAATGTGAATAAGATCATGTGTAACATAAGATATTTGTGTTCTTTTAATTATTTTTTTTTGAATTCTGATCCATGCATGTTTACTGGTATATGATAAAAATGCCACTCTTACTGAAATTAATCGAATTATGTAATGTTGTTTTACTCATTTTATCCATCTCTTATTTGAATGATTGAATGATTTAACTTAATTGAATGATGATATAGATTAAAAAAAACTTCGAGCTGTGGTAATTGTTAGCAGTTGATTGATAATTCATTGGCATGCGAGAACAACTAAGCTCGATTTGAAAGGTTTAATAATCAATCGTTCTCAACTCTGTACTAAATACGTCTATCTATATCTCTCTTCATAATTATAGAGAAAGATTGTTTTCATTAACAATTGATGTTGGAATAAAATCATCGTCGTTATTAATAGTTGTGTACGTTCGTTATGTAGAATACATTTTGAATACACCTGTTCACCATTTGTAATTATCTCAAGCATTTTTATCACGAATGTCTAGTAACTGATGAACATCAAAGTGATGTAGTAGATAAATTCAATATGGCACATTCACAGTTAGTATTTTCTCAATTCACCTCGATTGGATCAACATATTTGGAAGAATGAGAATAAATTTGAAGCAGAATGAAAATTTCTCTAATAAACTGTGAAAATTTCAGATGTTTCCTAGAAATTCTCTCATACATCATTTTGGATATGGAATTGACAATTTCTCACAGTTTATCTATAATTCACTTTTGCATTCTGTAAACGTTTTATTTGTATAATTTATCATAATATCAAGTCAGTGTGTCACCATTGAAAGACTCCATATGCGTTTTAAGGAATCAATTTTATGATTAACTATTCATTCATAGACTCCGAATTCGTTTTATTCTAAATCGCTTTCGAGCTCTTTCACTCTTTTTCGTTATTCATAATCCTTTGATCTATTAATGTCATTATATATTTATTCATTGGCTCCTATCCTGTAACTATCTTGTCAAAGACCAATGAGGGTTTTATATATTAAACCGTTCGACCCAACAAGATTGAATTAAAATAGTACCGGTAGGGAAGCTCAAACCAAGGAGTTAACAAATCTTGAAATTCAGTGTACACTAGATTGCTATGAAATTTCTTAAAATCCCCTGAATTACTTTGGAATCCCTTGAAATCCCTAGAATCATGCATCGGTGAAATCTTCCTGAAATCTCTTGATATCCCTAAAATCCCTATAGGCCTACTCCTTGAAGTCTTGAATCTCTTAAATCACTTCCTGAAATCTCTCTGGAATCTTTTGAAATCCCTCGAAACTCATGAATCCTTGAACTTCTTTGAAATCTTTCGGAAACCATGGAATCCCTTGAAATCCCTAATATCCTTCGGAATCTCCCTGAAAACTTTTGAAATCTTTTCAAATCCCTGAAATCTCTGGGAACCTCTGAAATTCCTTGACACCCCGTGAAATACTTGAAATCCCTGAAATCATGGATCTGAAATCAGCTGTACACCAAATTTACGAGTTGTTAGCCCCTCAGTTCAGCGCAGCTTCAGCATCAATTGCAATATCGAAAATCAATCAAACCCCTGCTGGAATTTTATGCAACGATTTGTCGAGAAATTATTAAAGTCTTCACTGGTATCAACTGTGTGTTAATAATAGTAAGTATTTCAATGAACATGCGAAAAGTACATTTTTCTCTGAAATTGAATGTATAAATTATGTGTTTCTGCCTTCCTGTCGTTTCCCAATCAGCAATACGACAAGAATGTACCAGGAAAGTCCTGGTAATCTATGAAAGGCGCCATTGCCAATATATAATTAACCAATACACTTGCGATGATTTATGACTAGAACGTAAACATAGAACACCATTACTGAGTTTCAAATCTCTGCCTTCTTGATGCTTGCTAAATCGCAGAAATCCAAGTCAAGACCGAGAATATTGACTGTGCACAGAAAATGGTTTTCGTTTACTTCCTTTGACCTCCTACATTTTCTCGTACATAAAAAGGTATTCACTGATTCCGTGTGTACCGCAGATAGGTGATGAGCGAGTATCAGTCTTCATTTACAATTTCTTTCGTTGTGATTATGTTTAAACTCTTATAATATCACTATTGTCAGCCATTAATTTGAGTCGATCTTGTCGAAGTATAAAAACTATAGATACCGTACCAACGTACTTTTGTTTTTCTTTCTGTAATTTGTAATGAGTTATCAAAGAACGTGGTCGACAACGAGTTAGATAACAGTCGATGTATATGTTAATCGAGATGAGATGAGATATTGATCTATACAGAAGATGTGACAAATTCATGTAATCCACCCCTCGAGATGCGATTATTTTTCCAACCTGGACATTTTCATTTCTCGTATGAATGAAACATCGTACATCGTTCTCGTATTTTCATTGTTTGCGCAATTGCAAACAATGAGCACAAGAACTGAAGGAATGGATAGCATGCATAGCTTGATTCAGGTCCTGAAAGTTGACCAGTCGAATCTCACTGCCAACTATCTTTTCTGTTTTCATGAAGCTACATTTTCTAAAAGACATTTCAAATGTGTGGTTGTGTTGGGTTAGGCTGAGTTTGACTGAATTTGTACTCAGTCACTGAGCACTTGTGCTTATTGTTTGATACCGCTTGTCATAATCGAGAAAGCTGCTAGGAAAAGTACACACCACCGGGACGCGTTTTCACAAACTCGTACATAGGCCTCAAAACACTGCTCGCATTTCTCACATTTCTTGCTTATTGGGTAATAGATACAACTCATAATCTTGCCACGGTGGCATAGCGGTACAGCGTTCGATTTTCACCAGAAGGTTGCCGGTTTCCAATAACATTCGAATATCTTGCTTTGTTTAAAGGAATATTGAATCAGAATATAAAATAATGAAAGTCGTAAGAGCTAATTATTATTTACAGAAAATGGTTAGTGCATGGTATGAAGCATCTATGGTTACGGTTGGGATTATTTGGGTTAGGTTTTTGTCTTCTTGAATGTTTCCTGTTGTTTTTCGCTTAGGTTTAGTTGGAAGTTCAAAACTAATTCTGCTACCTGGCTAAGCCCACACGGTAATCGAAAGTTTGGCCAAGCCATGCAACCTGTTTGATAGTGTAAAGGGTTTGACAGGCATCAGGCAAAAAGACAACGGTCTTTCAGTTTGATTTCAAATCCTACTTTTATAAGGGTAAACTGAACAGTTTTAATCACAGACGAAAAGACGTCTACAGAAAACTATCATCACAGCATGGACTCAAACCCGCACGCACGATTTCCGATTTCAAAGTCCTCCCTTCATTTCTAAAAAATATTTCACAACGGTACTAAAGCATAAGAAGTATATTGCAAACATCTATGTTTCCGTCTAATAAGAATTCGATTCAATCAACTTCCAATCACTCGTATACCACCGTACCAATACGCGAAAAGTATTAAACTTTAGTTTCATATCGCTCCAAAGTAGACTTTCAGTAATTGAACTATAAGATTATAGGATTATCTATTATTGTATTATATAATGGTTCATTACTTGTATACGTTGTTTGCAGGAGAAACATAATTAAATTATTATGTTGTCTGCAGACGTATACGTGAGGGCCAAGGGGGTAAATTCACTGATCTCTACGTTGAATTATACAACATACAAAGTTCGAGACAAGGAAGTTGGAGAAGTGAAAAACACCACTAGCGGCGGTTACTAATTCAGATCTTGATGTATTTCAATGGTGTGCAAATTATCATATTGTGAAAGAAAATTCTAACAGGTATATATTCAAGATATCTCTTTTCTAGCTAGTGAATATTTGAAATGTCGAATTTTCCCGTGATTATTTGCTAGTGCTTTAAATAAGTTAACTCATCATGTTGATCCGAGATTTTCTGATTATTTAAATTATTTTATCAATTCGTTCATTTTGTGGTGAGGTAGGCCCACAGTATACGTGCACGTGCCCACAAATCTATTCGACACTATTCGAGAATAGTGAGGCCGGTCTTTTCATTTTATTGCTGCTTAACGACCCCATCAACAGCTAGGTAATTCGAGGGTACGAATGACCAGATGAAAATGAAAACATGAAGTTATGATAGGTGAAAGAACGTATACAGGCTTCAGTTACTACCGCAAGCGATAGTTATTCAACAGAATGTTTTATCAACTTTGATAGAGTCCTCTCATAGGAAATGAATGACGTATTAGAAAATTGCATATATTATTGCACTATTATTCACTCTAGTCGACACTAGAGATTTATAGCACCCTTACAGTTGTGATCGGATCTATCCATGCAGTTTAGCTTAGAATTATCGAATAGTAAGCATAGAATAGGTGGGCTGATTGCTTTACTATTTCAGGGTATACTTATGATTTGTAATGACTGTAGGCCCACTGCGTGGACAAATTTTTTCTCTCACGCTTGGAGATGTCTTACTGGAACTAACTACTCAGATTCTAAATTATTTATCTCGTATAAATATCTTTATCAATGATGATTCATTGTCTTACCTTACTGTTCCAAATACGATGAACTGCTTACCATATTGTGAAAGAATCTAAGTACTTCATTTTTGAAAGTCTGATTGAATTTCTACACATTAATTCATATCAACATTATTATAATAGACCCACATTGATTTAAATTGCGTGTTTAAATCTAGATTGTCAGAATACTTTCAACCATTCACTCACGTTGATGAGTAGATGTATTTTTCCAATGAACAATCCAAATCCCATGTTATATCCACAACTTTCAAAGTTCAACTGTTCAACTTGAAACATAAGGTCAATTGGTTTTGAATAAGACTATTTCCGATCCTGTAGTGTATAACTAACGCTCCGAGTGTGCGAATAGTTGCTTACTTAGAGCTCAGGAAGACTACTGCATGGCCCACACCGTCATGCACTTGGCAAACATTTATATGGAATGGCTGTGACTATATAAGGTACACACATACACACACATATAAATATATATATAATATATGATTTCAATAGCTTTCCTGGTTGCTAACGCGACAGACCGGCAATCTAGAGATCCGAGTTCGACTCCCGGAGGAGGTCGCAATTTTTAAACAATTTCAAAAATCATACACATCCCTCTCTCTCTCTCTATATATATATATATGAATATAAATAAAATATATCAGAATATATGTAAGATATATATATATATATATATATATATATATATATATATATATATATATATATATATATATATATATATTTAAATATATATTCATAAAGTTGAATATAGTAGTTGAAATCGCTGCACACTATATCAAGAGGGCTTATAAGTTCAGTGGGATTTTATTTTCAAATTATCGGCTAGACGTTAAATCAGACATGAATAAAAACCAAATTTCAAAATATCTGTACGCAAAGTGAGTGTGTTACAGATAGGATGAATGGTATGTATAATTTTTTTTTCTGTAAATTCTTCAATTAAAAGTTTGTTCGAATAATGTGATGATGAAGATTTCGTTTCGAAGAAATACGAAAGGGTTAAAATATCATGTAAATTTTTGTCAAATATTGATTGGAGCTTATAAATTGAGCCTGAAGTATAATAATGTGTGCACACAACTGAATTCATGATTTGAAAAGCGCTTCTCTTCATGAAAAGTGTTCAAACAAAAAATTGAGTACGAGTGTATATGCCCACATACTGAATTGGGTAGTGGAATGAATACATTTCCTCTCATTTTAGTGATCTAAGAAAAGTTACAAATGTAAGAATAATGCATCATATATCATTCATTTGTATATAATTTATTATATATGTATATATTTTTTTATCAGATTTTTTGTTGAAAAATGACTTCATTAATCTGATATTGTACACATACTACTGTATCAGTTGAAGTACTTATTATCTCTCTCCTTTCTAGCCGTATATACCTACCAATTATCCACAAGCATTTCAATAAGATGATGTGACAGTAACGTAATTAAGATCGAAATAAGCACCACTATAATGGAGGAGAGAGATTTTAAAGAACGTTGTAAAGAACGGTTACTACACATTTCATGACGTTATACAAAAAAATGTAGGTATTACTTGATGCATTTCAAATCTACTGGATATGATGTCGTACATGATTAGACATCAAGTCTAAAGACCTAGTGATATCATTCACACTACGTATGCTTTATGATGCGGCTCATCTCTGTTACATTATGTAAATCCACATCTATTCAAGTCAGCAATATTATTTTTTCTCATAATATTCATATTTCTTCATCATCAATCATTTTATAACAATTTTTTGGTAGTTATGTGTCAATACGGCAACCATATCTTTCATTATGGGATTTATGGCTATAGCTATATATATATATATATATATATATATATATATATATATATATATTTATATATATATATATATATATATATATATATATATATATATATATATATATATATATATATATATATATATATATATGTGTGTGTGTGTGTGTGTGTTTACAATTACTCGTTTGTTTGAATTGCAAGTTTTCCTAGTGATGTTCATAATTGAACTATGCTACATAGCACACTGCTAGACAATTCTTTTCAATTCTTCTATTTATATTTAAAAATACTCTACGAGAGAATATAAAAATTTCATATGTCAATATTCGTACGGTGGACATATTTTGAAAAATACATAAAACACATAGTATAGTAATTGAATCGAAGTGAAGCATTCGACAACAATTGAAGTTAATAAACGGGGTTAAATGTGTAGGGTTTTTGTTTGCTTTATTGTTTGCTTCATTGTAGTGCTCATTATCCACAATCAAACTATCTAACAACTCAGCTTCGAGAAACATGAATAATACTATCCCATTCCCATTCAGTTTCTTATATAGGTCTACCTTACCAATTCGCAGTTTTTGGGGTCAAATCGGTTGGACCATTTTTGAGAAACATCATCTAGAAGTTTCAAAAACCCCATAAGATTAGGCTGGGCGGAAAAAATTGAAAAATAAAATCTCTCTAATATAATTCAAATTTTCCTCAAATGTGAACACAGAAATAATACACATTAATAAAAATTGACGTGTAATTCGGACCAGCCGTTTCGAAGAGAATAATGTTTTTTATTCATAGAAAAGATGAAAATATTAGTTGAAAAATATTGCATTGTTAAATTCACGGCTTCCTCGATCCATTGGCATCGGATAAAGTTCATTTCATATGATCAAGGTGTGTAGAGTTTCGCTCATCTTACAACGCACGTTCCGCGTTTGCCTAGTTTTAGTATGTTATTATCTATCTCTGAACAATTCATGAGCAAATAACATCGTCATTGATGCCCCATAGATCTATTTCGAACGATTTGTATGACTTCTGAGTTTTGTGAACCTTTATAGCTAAAATATACAAATATTTGAATCAAATAATATTATAAGAGCTGTCACAATTTACTACCGGTGATTATTTTGACTCTTATCCCCATCTTGATTCACAACTATAGTAATACAATCGTTCTTGAAAAGTATATTTGTTGCCACAGTAATATAGTTCATGTCAGCGTAATTTTCAGAACTAATATTTGAATGAACATTTGACTACCCACTCCCAGGCCAATACTCAGGATATACGATTGAAAAATCATGTTCTCAAAAAAAATTCCCTGCGGGGCTACATACATATAGAATTGATTCATCAATTTTCATAATTATTTTTCCGACTTGATTTTCACACCCCTATCAGAAAATGTCCGATTCGACCACTGGCTGTTTTAAATGACAAAAGAGCTGTATGTAGGTTAATGCTCTATATATAGTTGGTCCTAATAATGAAGAATTTATGGTGCAAGAATATAACTTGGAGCAATGCGTTTTGTTGTACTTTTCTTTACGAATAACAATGAGGGAGTATGGAAAACATCCTACCTTATTCAATATACATTCGATATTACTCATGGTATAAAAAGTGAATGGTTTTACTTCTCATATATATATATAGGCATACATGGTACGTGAGAAGTACAAATACTATGCAATATCAATTTGTAGGTACTTTATGTGAAACAGAAAAATACACGCAAATTTCACTTTGGGCCTATATAGTTTGAACGTTTTCTTTTCTTTTTCAATAAAAAGTGTAATCTTGGTTGAAATAATATTTTATATATTGACATCAGTACTGTCCCAAGATAGAATATTCAGAACAATGACGGGGAAACTCACTCGGACCAAGTATGTGTAAATATATTATGGATGTGAGACTGAGCAATCTTTCTAGTAAATAATTGCATGTAAAAATTATGAGGAAACAATTATTAAAGCAGAAACTCATCGAGAAACTGATATTTAATTCATCGAAGAACTTCACGTGCTTGACGTAACTTTACGTATACAGATACTTTGAAGATATCACGCTAGTTTCTTACACAAAATACAATAATAAATCACGATCATTCAACTGACATTCATGTATTTTCCCATATAGTGATATTTTGCAAGTGAAACAATTATATTTAACTGCATTCTTGATCAATCAATATCATCATTATTGGACTAATTAATTTTCAATAATCATTATAATCACGTTCACACACGTTCTCCTGTTGTGATTTTAATAAACTGATCGAATACTGAGTGAAATAAAAGCTGTAATAAAAACTCTCTTGCCTCTATCAAAACAATCTGTTGCAATTCAAAACTTCTTTATTTGGTTGTTTGTTTGCTTTTAATATGCAGTTTCTATTCTAATAACACTGTTTTTCATGTCTTAGCCAACCTCTCGAAGACAAGGTGTATGGAATAGATGAAAGTCAATGTAGATAGTACGTCAGCAAGTCATATCGAATTATATTGTCTCATCAATTACACACATTTTATTTTTTAATTAATATTTTATATCCCATGGTCCTGGTGATGGCATCATTTCATATTTTTATGTACGATTTGTATTCTATTCAAGGATTCAAATACGCACTGTAGTGACAACTGAGATCTATTGGCGTCAGATAAATGATTAATGAGATCATAGGATGATGAGATGAAGATTTCGGAGGTAATGGAAACTATAGTGGGAAGAAAGCGGTCGTGGCCCATATTGTAGGAACCATCCTGATATTAGCCTAGAATACAGAGGAAAACCATGAAAAACCTCTTTAGAAATGGGCAGAGAGGGGACCGAACCAAGGCCCGATATTCCCCTCACCTACCGGATCATCTTACATGTATTATCTATCTTTTTCAATTATCTCTTTCTGTTCACTTATCTCTTTCTATTCACTCATTTTCATTCCTAGTTTTAAGTATCTTCTATATTCGTATCATGTACAAATCTTTGAAAAAAATAAACATAAACATAAACATAAACACGTAGCAAGCGCGCTATAGCAACTGAGCTGAATGTGCCGGTGAGTTTTATTCTTTCGAACAAATTATCTACACAATCTATTAATTAGAATACATTTTCTGTTAATATTGACAACGATGTTATGTTGATTCAATTAAGTTGTTAGCTATATTGAACATTGATTAGAATAATCATAGGTGTTAGTACTTGCTCCTGGTTTCATTAATTATGAAATATAAAAGCCGACATGATGGATGTATTATGCTATTGAGAACTACGCGACCATCTTCTTATCGAAAAAAATAATGATTACAATGTTATATAGGCTTACAGCCTGGATCATTTGTACCCACACTACGCCAATATATTTGAAATGTGACATGCAATAGTAGATATATTCATTATCATGAGTAGATTTTAAAATTTGTTCTTTCATCTTCTCAATTCCATACAATTGCATTTGAATTGTTTCTACTTTGAATTTGAAACAGTTGTTCAGTCAAAGAGACAATTTTTACCTACAACGCCACGAACTATTCTGTTCTATCTTATTGAATTCAGTATGAGAGTGTGAGGGTATACCGTGCATGATCCTGAATTGATTATGATTGTGTTTCGACTTCTATATGCTTCTACCGACCTGTGCACACGGTGTAACTTCAAGAAGAATCACATCATCTTTCTTTAGACTTGGATCTTTACTATCCATCAGATGTTGAACATGATTATTCCGAAAGTATAGTAGCACCTTGAGAAACACATGTTCACTTTGTGTTGATTATTTTGGTATGTTGTCAACGACATTTTTATAAGTTCATATATTGAGCGAGTTAACTGCTTTGTTGTAAATTGTACTATGGTTATTTTCCAAGTCAATTGATTGCATAGTTTGTTAACTTTCACAATATCCAACTATGATAGTATATAAATATATTAGTTTTTAGTTCTTTTTCAGGAATATTACATTATATGTACATGCATGGTGTGACTATATATATATATATATATATATATATATATATATATATATATATATATATATATATATATATATATATATATATATATATATATATATAAGTTATATGAGAAGTAATTGCGATATAAAATACCTTCTAATAATATTAAATAGACAAGCCAGAGTTATATTTATGGCTAGTTGCCATCTATGTTACTATAGTATACACTGACAAAGTTTAGATCTTCAATGTTTATAGAATATTTTTCGAAAGGTCGTATGTGCATCCAAAGATTTCAGTCAAGTTTGAATTCAAACTGATGGTAACAGAGTTATGAAGCGTATTATCATTATTATTGAATCAATTCTATGAAGCAATGCGATTGATAGCCTGCATTTCAATATGCATTCCTAGTTCCCACTTCCTATTCCTATTCATTCATAAACAATGTATCGATTATATTATTAATTTATATAAATCTAGGCTCTTTCATGTCATTTGCTAATTTTCTTTAATCAAAAGCTAACTATCCAAAACTGGACAGTATAGACATTAGATGTTTATAATCGCATACATGATTCAATAAGTTGATCAATAATTATTTATTATGATGACTTACCGAAAATATCGCTGATCTAACGGAGGGTGAGGAGCGTCCGCGAAGTGGTTGACAGTTGGCAGCTGGCAACTTGACTGGCAGTATAGGTATCGCTCGTTCAAAACGCTACATTCAATGAAGGGGGAGAAGGGGGGGTTGATCAGATGACGACGTCGGTGGCGTCGGTGGCGTCGGCGTCAGAGGCGTTGAGCTCACGATAGCGCAGACGTGTTTCACCAATAACCACTGATTTAGCCACGTGGATCAGATATATTATATAGAATCCTTGAACAAAGAGATATAAAAATCAACTTGTACAGATTGTGGATCATCTCTTCAAATATATGTATCCATGTTTATAATATCGTGGTATAGAATCACCAAAGTAAGATTTTTTGACATTTCATTATCTAGAATAATGAAACGGATGTTGTTCAACGCAATAAAGTCAAGTGGACTACCTTCAATCAACTTCAAATAAAAATGATAGAACATAACATTTTCACATTTGTATATTTTGTGAACATGCATTTATAAATTGGATCGATTGAAATTCAATATTGTTCCTCGGCAGTCGTTTACAGAATGGTAATGTTCCATGGACTTGAATACAGAATAATAACTCAGTCGTAGAAGTGTGGTTGGTTTTTCTTTTTTCATTTTTTTACGAAGTATACATAAGAACAGGTAAGTCATTTTGAAAAGAAAAGCCGAGTGTTAAAGTTGTGGTATGGTAGAACAGAATGAGGAACACACTATAAAGTGAGACTCTGTTTCTTGGTCCAACTGTTGTACATGGAAACGAAGCAATGCTGCAATGCTGTGATTCTCTGCTAAAATAGATGTAGCCAACTTGTTCGCAGACATAAAAATAATCATGTAACTATGTGGTATCTGTAAACGTCATAAACATGTTACTTTTTCCTGCATGAATGATGATGGTTAAACCCGTCAAAAAAATAATCTAGTTTAAAATCATGTTATGGATGATTTGTGACATGAAAATCTGTCAGAAAATGTAAAAATATAATATGGTCTTCATAAATCTAGTGCATTATAGCTCATTGCATAATATGGACAGAATATAGTTTCAAAATGAGAATCACAATACAAGTCGTGAATGTGCGTCGGGTGGTTATTTTTTTTTATAAAGCGGCCACAATTTTTTTCCATTCTGATAGCGAAGATCCATTCGGTCCTAGTCGGTTCTGTATATATTTGTTTATTTTTCAGATGTTTTTTTATACAACAATGCAAAACCGATGCAAAACTTTTGATTACCTTTAGGCCTACTCATATTCCAATTTGAAGCCTTATATATAGTTCTGATTATGGTGATAGTTATACTTGTAGTTTCGTGAAGAGTTATATATAGTTTTACGGACTTCTAACAGAACAACCGGTCTGGCAGATGATGAGAAATTGATAATGGAAATGTTGAAAATACACTTAGACACATAGCGAGAAAAGTGAAAAACATTTTCAGAAAAATAATCAACTGAGAGATGTTGTCAGTAAGGACCACAATGAAAGCACAAATTGGACATCGGGTGAAGCGGTTACAAAGGTGTGTACATTTTTATTAAATTTCACGTGAATATCTCTCTGATCCTGCGTATCCCTAGTAGTGAGTTGAGGGGATACATGCACGGTGCTTTATTTTACTAAAAATTGTTTACGATGTTTACGATGTTTACGTTCCAGTGTAATTGAATGAAAAGTATATCCACCTCAAGATAACGTTATGCTCTTCAATTAATATGGCGTTCAATTTATATAAATTCAACCACTTTTTAGATAACATGTCAATGAATACTATTAATTAATATGATGAAAGTTATTGACATATTATCTTGAAAGTGATTGACTTCACAAAAATAGGTCAATTTGAATTAAAGAGCATACAATTATCTTGGGGGTGATATACTTTTTATTCGAGTATTATTCAATGTTCGTGTACATGGAAAAAATCTTTATTTTTATAGACACCGTGCATGCACCCCCTTAATGTTTGAACCCTGTCAACATAGATCGTTATGCACGAGGGAAATCTTGGATTTCAATGCATGATTTTTGCAATTATCATTCTCTGAGTTTCCTCTTGACAGTTAAATATTGGTAAAAGCTATAATTTAAAATTCTTAATAGTAGACCTAATCATTATTATTATCATTAGTAGTAATAATAATTTTGCTATCCCTATATGGAACAATAAGAATGGAAATGTAGGCCTTTATTTCATAATTCCATTATTCTTCAACTCTTTGCTTGGTATTTGAGAAACTTTTCAAACTTTCGAGAAGTTGAACGTGAGATCAAAACTTTCATTCTTTCCAACATAGACGGCGTATATAAAGACTATTGTTGAATTTTAATTGGTATTTCGGTGCAATAGTTCTCTCTAAATAAAATCACATCTCACATTCATCTGTTTTTCTTGATTATTTTGTGTCCAACTTGGACGGTGTAGGTATATACCGACCATTGTTGAAGGATTTAAAGAGTGTGTTTGGTTTTTCGGTACAATATACCGTCTCTTTAGTTTGTTTTTCTTGATTATTTCTTTTATTCACTTGATATTTGCCATTCATTTTTTTACTCAATGAACACTTACGCATACTATCGTCTAGATCCATGCTTAGATCTATATTCTATTTATATATATATATATATATATATGATCATTAGACCTAATGATACTATATATGGAAATATATTATCAGCCTATATTCTTAGGCATATATATATATATACATATTTATATATATATATATACATATATCCTTATATTTTAAATTACGAATACTCGAGTCGATTGACTTGAATTTCTGAATATATGTAAGAAGTATGATAGGTTTCAATGTATTATTCGAATTGAAAACCCACAGTTGAGCTCTTATAAGGCGTATCGTTCATAAACGACTTCATTAGGAAAGCTTCAGACTTGTGGTCATTTTTAGGCCTATATCTATATAGGCCTAACCTTAAACTGAGACTAAGACACAAAATAAGACAACAGACTAAGCCTAAAGACTAAATAATAAAACAGTCATAAATAATTATACCAGGATAAAAAAGTCACTACTTGCCTAGTATTCCCGATCTATCAAGAAGATACGATGTCGGGAGAGCCACAGGGATGTTATTGGCCTATTTCTTGGAGCTCGAGCACCTATACCATGAGACTTTATCAGAGGTCAACAGACTTGATCAAGATATAAAGAAGGTGTACCGATTCTCATACTGATAACATGGCAGGCATTCATGGTTTCATGAGGTCAAATCAGAGCCAGAGTTCCCATTTGCCTTTCGCGATTCAGCAGATTCCCTTGTGAACTAGATGTAGATAAGAGTGGCTACGTTACCGGTGACATTGTTGAACTAGCAAAATCTATCATTTTCGTGAAAAACGAATGCTACCTCTAAGGCAATAATTCTACTGAGCCGTGTATAGCAGTGTTGTTTCATATTGTTCGATATAAAAACGATAGTTGCGCTACAGGCAAATGGGACCATGGACTCTAATTCTGACCCTGGAAATACTTCATTTGGTAGACGCGAGTGGGTACAACATCTTTACAGCATAACAAAATCTGTTGGTATCACTATTCGTGGTTATACCATCATTCTCCGCTGACTTTATAAAAAATTTCACTATTTCATCTTCACTTTTGGATAACATTATCATTTCTGTTTTGATAGACTCATCATCAATTGTTCATACACTTATCTTTATAATAATGATAATCGAACTCTGTTTCCGAACAATTGGGTCAGAGGGTGTTGTAACACCATTACTGGGGCTAAACTTTTCAAAACCGGCCAGCCACGCCTGGCGTTTCGTCTTCTTCCTACACTACCAGCTTCCTCCACAACTCTCTGTCCTCCCACTGTCTGTCACTGATCACCTCCTCCCATATCCATCCCCTCTCTTGCACGTCCTCGTTAATCACTGCACACCACTTCATTCGCGGTCTTCCTACTCTTCTCTTCACACTCCCCGCTTTTTCAAATTCTCGTCTCGGAATCTTGTCCATGCTCATTCTTTTCATGTGCCCGAACCACTTCAGACGTTTTCTTCCAATCTTAAATGTAAGTCTTTCCACTCCTAATGCCTTACTAATATCTGTGCTTCTCAGCTTGTCTAGTTTTGTTACTCCTTTGATACTTCTGAGGGATTTCATTTCTGTTCTTAATTTAAATCCTCATCTTTATTAGACGAGCCTTAGCGAGGATTCAATTTGACATACTGAAAAAAATTGGTGTTCGTTTTTATGTTTTTGTTTTTTTGGTGTGTTATGTTTTTCTGTCGGTTCTCCACAGATCAAACGACTACAGCTATCAACTTCAAACTTTTTTTCAATATGGTTCCTCATCTAATTTACTTCTATATAGTATTGTGGCATTATCGGGTGATAACTTTTTTTTTGAGGATTTTAGAAATTTCAAAAATACCCATTAGAATAACACAGCGGAAAAAAAATATTTTCTTGAAAAATGAAATTTTGCGTGAAGTTGAATTACATTTTGATACACATTTCTAGAAATTTTCAGCTTGATGGGGTCAGACGCGCAAAACGCCCAAAATGATAGTTGGAACAAGAAAGTTACATAGTTTCAGATGAAGTAGATTTTTGAACTATATTTAAAGTTTAAAACGTCACTTATTTGCCGAATACAGAGATTGAAGAAAACTGTGAATATTGAGTTCATTCTGCGCCAATCAGTGATTAGCGGCCATGTTGCCTTCGTGAAATATATTGCCAATAGAAATTCAAAGTAAACATACCCTTAATCAACTTAAACGGGATACCAAACCAGAACCAGCAAACATGACAGTTGGCACAATTGGCTAATGGCAAAAGGAATACGTTGGTCACACTGAACCATCAGTAGAAAGAAGTTAGCAATATCCTGTGGTTTTCTTTCTAATTTCTGAAGACAAAAATATTAATGCAGGCGAAAAATAGTAATACTCTTCGCTGTGAAAATCTTGAGATATGCTATCAAAATTCTAAGAATTTTTCAATTTTTTTTGTTGGCGGTCAACATGAAATGGCATGGCGGGCCACAGGTTGTCATCACTGCTCTAGACCTATACTTATATGTTTCAATCAATTTGGGAAAAAGTCTCCAAAAATTATTGCAAGCTTATTAATTTATTATGCTTATTACCACTTGTATTATCAGATAATACTTCCATTCTTCGTTGGTCTTTGAATGGAATATATTGTGGTTTTGGAATTCTCACTTCACTCATTCCTCATACTGATTAACTGTTTCATTTTATTTTCTCCAACAACTGCTAACGCAAACTCATTTGCTCGGTGTATCCCTCTAGTGTGCATTATTATTTCTATCTAATCTTCAACATGTATTTCACTCAGATTCCAACTTCTCCTCTCTGCTTTTATTAAAAAGAACAGTTTCATACGGAGTTAGTTATAATTAAACTCATTGAACATGAAAATCATTATTTATCACCCCTTGCAATTATTTTTTTAATATCAGGATATGTGATTTGAAAGTTGTACATTCACAGGAGGTTTATTACTGATACTTCTATATTATAATGTAGACAATCTAAGAGATTCTTAAATTTGAAATATAGGTATAGCACGTATACATTTTTGTTGAAATGGCTTTTTGGGTTTATAGTTTATATACTACCCATGTGGCTTCGTTGCTTATAGTTTTAAAGGTGGGTCGTTAAGTATCCATGTTTTACATGTCTCGTGAGTATAGTGATTTTAATAATATTCTATCTTCTAGGATGGTATCCACCCAGAACATTGTTTGTTGACTTTTTGCCTAATGTTTCCTGCTCTGTCCTACCGCCTGTTTCATATTCAACGACGGTGAAATTTCGTCAGCAATGTCATATGTAGTTGGTCTAAAATAGCGTTTTATATCACTTCTTTTTGCAGGACTTTGCTATGGAATTCTGAATCGCTTATATATATATATATATATATATATATATATATATATTGGGTTTTTATCGACGCACTGTTATGATAGCGAAGATCTATTGGCGTCGGTTGGATGATTGATGAGATGGAATGAAAGGTTTCTTGGGTAATGGGAATGACAGTGGGAAGGAAGCGGTCGTGGCCTATATTGAGGGAACCATACCGGCATTAGCCTAGACTACAGAGAGAAACCACGAAAACCCTTGTGAAGATGGTCGGCGGCGGGGATCGAACCGGGTTCGAAATTGCCCTGGTCTCCCAGATCACATGAAGCGAGCGCTTTAACCACTGCGCTGCATGTGCCAGTAATTGCTTTTCGTACCACTACTCGGAAAAAAATGATTATGCTCAAATGAAATTGATTGTTCAAATCAATTCACAACTTTAATCAAGCGTGAAAAAGAGAACATACGTTATTCTTGTGCGCATTCACAATAAATACTAATATAAATTACGATCGAATAGTACATAGATAAATATGCTTTGAGAAACGTCCAAGACACCAAATCGATATCTGCGCTATATTTTCGCTTTTCCGTTTCTATTACCTTTTTCTTTCTATTACATTTTGCTTCAAGGGCGTCCTTGGAAATGGCCATTATTATTTTGTCTTATTCATAATCATTTCACCAAACTCAGATTAGCATAAACGATAATTTTATTTGTCCTTCTCAACTTATTCTGCTCATTTCCCCTATTCTTGTTTGATAACGACAGTATTATCTGATTAAAATAATGGGTTCGTTAATAATTTGTACTGATAATGATCGACGATCAGCGAGATAAATATAAATTGTGTATCATGAAACTATAGTGAAGACGACTTCCATTTCAGGAGTCTGTACAAGTATGATATTGCTTTTTTTCTTTGTTATATCCGGTGCTCAGCTCTCCGCCGACCAAAAAGGTCAAGTTTCATGATGCAACTTGTACCAAACTTATTCACGTTCTAACTTGTGGCTCGAAAGTGTTTTGCACACACAGAATTCCTGTATATTTTCGGTGCTTCTAGTTTGAGAACGATCACAACATATTGCTAAGAAGTCCTGAATCACTTACAATATTGAATTTTCGCATTTAGATCTAATAGTCTAACTGTCACTATTGGCCATATTAGGATGTACTGCAGTTTTCGCCAATCTCATCGACAAAAACAGTTAAAATTTACAGGATATTTGAACTGTTTGAATCTTCTGGTCAGCATTACTTCAATGCTCTTTCATATATTTGTCACTGAGAAAATATGGATCATCAACAGTCTATAATAAAGTGAATCAAATAATGTTTTCTAGATTATTTGACTATAAATGGCGTTGGAGGTAATAAAAGGTCACTTTGAAATGCTTAACGCACATGATTAGAGCATCACCTAATATTCAAATTTTAAATACACACAAAATTAAAAAAAAAAAAATATAGCATTTTATTTGTTTTTGTACACTACATCAAATATTTATGTACATCAGAAGCATTCCAATTGATCCGTAAGTGAGTTGAGAAATTGATGGAGCATTAATAGCAGTGGGTCAAAAATCTTATGACGTTTCGTTGATATCGTCGTCTCAACTGTATAGATAGGGTCACTGATTGAATTATCAATATGTCCATTCTTTGATTGACCTTGTTTGGATGAAAGACGGCTGAATGCGACATTATTACTCTGATCAAGTCACTACAAACAACAATATCACATGTTCTTACCTTTTATGATGGTTTAACGGTAGTAAAATATTTCCTTGACGTAACTAGAAAAATGCATACAGTGTTATTCGAGGCTGTGTACTCTTACGTAGTGTTTCTATAAATTATAATCGCACTTGAAACTATTTATTGACTAGCTAGAATGTTTTTTTATGTGACGTGTTGATTTCAATAATTTGTGACGGAGACCGCGTTGGACCAGTGCTGCTAGCATGCTGAATCGTCAATCAGGAGACAGAGGTTCGATTCCATCCTTAATCCATCTTCGCCTGACAGTGGCTTATCGTGGTTCCCCACTGTCGTTCAGGTTGATAATGGATTGATTCCTCAACAACAGGCCACGACCAACTTCTTTACACTATCCAGAAACGATTAATAAAATATCCTTGCACCTCATCTCGATCTTATTTATCGTGCACCGACGCCAACAGATCTCGGTCATCATTAGAGTGCGTCGAAAAACTAATATCAATAAAAAAATGTGATCAACACATTTTTCGAAAATGATTCTCTGTCTACTTGTATTTATGAGCCATGAAGGTTCCGCTCGCCCGTCTATCCCGAACATTCGAATTTTCACGCCTTCACCTTTCGTGAACACAAGTATATAACGCTTCATATAATATACCCTAATAATCGACCGTTCAGTTTGTTGACGGACACAAATATAATAATTTTGATAATGGTATTATATCGACAATAAAATTGGAAGCAACCATCAATTTTATTGACTGCAGCAATAACATTATTAACACTTATAAGGAATGTAATTATGAATATGGGTATTTGGAATTATGTCAATATGTCTACTATGGGGAGCACTATTGCAGATCGCGTGAGAAGTGACAAACGCCTTGATTGAAAGATAAATACTAGGAAAACGCCATATGCGTTGTTAGACGAGCGGATAGTTATAGTATGGGTAGTAATGGTTAAGAACTGCTTCGAGTGGTACCAAGCACATTTTATTTTTTTCTCCAAAATGGCTGACCCGATCAAGCTGAAAGTTTTCAGAAATGTGTATCAAAATGTAATTCAACTTCAGGCAAAATTTCATTCTTTAGGAAAATGAAAATATTTTCTTTTGTTTCCGCTAAGGTATGTTATTCTAATGGGTATTTTTGCCATTTCTGAAATTCATAAAAAAAAAGTTACCCCCCGATAATACCACAAAACTACACAGATCTAAGTTAGATGAGGAACCATATTGAAGAAAAGTTTGAAGTTGAAAGCTGAAGCCGTTTGACCTGTAGAGAACCGACAAAAATATATATAAAAAAAAAAACATAAAAACGAACACCAATATTTTTCAGTACGTCAAATTGAATCCTCGCTAGAGCTCGTCTAATTAGATTTGTTTTGAAGTGGTTCGAAAAATATTTCGCTTTAGATGTCTTGAAAAGTAACTGCTTGATTGAACTGCAGGATATAGTTTTGGAGAAATGAGAGGTAAAGTTCTGAACCAATATTTATCCTAATACATAAGTTTCACTTATTTACTTCAAATACGAAAATTTACCATTGATATAGCCTCTAACCTACAATATTACGTATATGGAATGACTGAGAAAATTGCACGTCTCAATCCAGTGTGTATATACCTAATAATTCTGAAAACTTTTCCGACATGGTGAAGTATAAATTCTTTTCTACTAATGATATACTTGAAGATTGAGATTCTATAATAAAAATACACCATCAAACTACTGTGTTATACATATGTATATGTAATATAAAATTAATGATATATATATATATATATATATATATATATATATATATATATATATATATATATATATATATATATTTTAAATACTTACATGCAGTTTTCACATTATGGGTTTGTTCCATTAACATTGTATCATTTAGGTATCGCGTCTTACGGATGAATAATTAAACTTGCTATGTGATGATCATTCTCTGTACGCAAACACAGAGCAATATATTTCGATCATAGAGATTTTCGAGTCAGAGTACAGACGTTTACTTCAGCTTGTAAGTATGCCCTCTGTCGATCGAAGATCGGAGATCGACTATCTGCACATGCCACCATATAGTTACACAAGTTCATTAGGGTACCGACAATTGCCAAACTATTGCAATTAATAGTGAAGTCCGTATAGGTGATTTATGGCGATATCAATTTGGATTCAAGTTTCAACTATTACTCAACTAGACTGATGTACTAGAGTAGGCAGCATATGCGTTCTGTAAGATGAGTGAGATGGTATTTTTATTTTTATTTGTGTCTTCAATTATGTTCTGGTTGTTACAGAAATTCAAACTATACTGGAATGTAGGAAATGATGGTTTATTTATTTGAATTGATTCAATGGAATATTCAATTAATATAACGATTATTAATTACGCATACACCTAGCAGCTCAGAAAAGTAAATAACACGGTGAAAGCAAGTAGTCCAAACCTCATTGCACATCGTTTAATACATATTGAAGTAAACTTTCAGGTTTACTGTGATTGTACCTGATATTCATTACAGAATCATTTCATCATGGATAAAATGAGTTAATCATTGGAAAAAATAAATTTAATGCTATCCTGGAACAATATAATTTGTATAATCATTTATTAAAATTGTGAAGTAAAAGTATGTAACATTGCATAGGTGTCCTTTGTATTGTATCATTTGAATAAATATATTTATATATATATATATATATATATATATATATATATATATATATATATATATATATATATATATATATATATTTCTAATTTATAAGTCGCACTTTCAAGTTTCAATACAGGTAAAATCTCTCATTCGCACCAACATTGTTTACACCTCGATGAACGAAATTAATCTGGGTAATAGTTTGCACATTTGGAAATGGTTTCGTAACTTTTTTGGGTGTTGGGGTTTGAGGGCGCGTCGACAGCGAGGTCATTAAGAACTATGATATAATGAAGATCACATGCCTCACTAAAAAGTTACTTCAAGTATAAGTGAGAACGAATTTGTCGTAGCGTATAGTATCTTGGATATTGAAAGTAGAGGAAAATAGGGCTGAAATAATGAACTACGCTATTCTATGGTTTGTGGCTCATCAATTTTCATACGAAAAGAATCGAAAAATAGAGTGGGCCTATGTCCCAGTATAATACATTGTTGTTAATTCTTATCTTGAACTGTAGGTCTACCCAGAATTATCAGTAAATTATACAGATCTAGCTAGCTGTTTGTTATAATTATTTTGTTTCATTTGTTGATAAAATACATATTCATATTCGTCCGTGCGACGATAAGATGATAGTGAGTGTTATAGTTAGTATGGTTGGCCAGATAGTATGGTGAGTGAACCTAGAACCACAGTGTCTCGTGGACACTGCGTATGGTGGCAGTAAAGAGCTTATCCCAAGCTATTACTATCGCTCAAACGTCTTTTTCGTAATCGACGTTTGCGCTTGAAATGGGGACGTAACGGCGTTCTCAACTAGGCTACGCAGAGATGACCCAGGCGATGCCTATTTCATAACAAGGAAGAGTACATCGAATATTTTACCCTGAATTATTTCAAATATTATAATAGAATAACAATTAAGTCAGAAAACAATAACAAATAATTATCTTACAAATCTATAAAATACCTATCGATACTTTTGAAGAACTTCACAACCCTGAAACTTGATTTTAACGAATAGTGACGATATTTATTTTCTTTTTTCAGAGAAAATTGGAAACCATCATTTCAATTTCAGAAATTGAAACTAATATTTTTGTCCTCCACAGATCATGGGTCGTGAAGTATGTATTTCCCGATTCTGTTTAGAAACATCAACAAAATCGAGTAGGCCTACTGTCTACGTCACGACTGGAAGAAGGGCCGGGTCCTGGAGTACGAATAAATAATTTATAATTTCTGAATTCGATGTAATAATTTCTAGTTTTTTCTAAAATTGTGAAAATGACTTCGTCATCGTTTGTTGAAATCTAGCTTCGTGATTGTGCTGTGCTTCATATATAAAAAATATTCCCTGCGGGGTGAAATGGGAGCCTTCACCATTATCGGCTATCGGGTAGTGATTGTATACGTTATTGGCTCTAATTCCGTTAGGTGTGTAGCCATGAATATTATTACAGAGCAATTTTCTTCATCGGACCTGTTGGTATTTTAGTCATTGAACGTGAATGTATGTATAATTATGATATCAGCTCACATTTTTCTTCATGTCTCCACTAAGAAGTGAGCATATTAGGATAACAATGGGAAACGCCTATAACCATGTATATTTTGCATCAATAATACTAGAAAATGTGTCTTCAATTTTCCGTACTGGGCCACAGGCCTACCTATTGAAATACTCTGCGCACGCCTATAGTTTACTTGTGTTAGGGTACATGTGAATTGAAAAACACAAAATGTCTGAATACTGTCTTTTTAAACCATTATATTTTATCTGAAACAAATTTAATTTTTGAATGGAATTGCATCTTTGAAAATGGTTCAACAGATCAGGCTGCCATTTTATGAGGAGATACTCCAAAATTCGCCAAAATTCTATCGTTCTGGGAAAACAAATATTTCTGGGTTCATCTAAAGTTTTTTCATTTTCATTTTTATGTTCTCTTGAGGCTTTCTCACCTAGCCTATGAACACCCCGGTTCTACATCTAGCGTCTTACTGAAAAAATTACATTCAAAGCCATGTTTAATTTGAATCTAGTTATCAAACGCATCTCTAGAAGACGTATGATGCTTAGCCACTATTCCCTGCTTCGTTCTGTCAGCAATAGATGTCGGTATATTCCACCAACAGCTTAACGGTCGATATAAGCTAGCTACTAATACGCGGTTCGCCACAGCATTGACCGATCACTCTCATAGACTCCACATCGTGCGTTTACTTCAAGTGACTACCGGTATGAACTATAGGTACTACCGGAAGTACCTACCCCTCGCTTTCACGTCTTTTACCCTGAATGTTGGTTTTTCTTGGTTACCGTCAGTCTTTGGAGAGAATACTGGGAAGAAATTGCACTAATTCATTCTGCCTCGGACGAGTAAATAAATTAATAAATATGAATGAGACAAAATCACTAATGATGGTAAAAAACAAATCACGAGAAATATTTGGATAGTACGGATTTGGAAAGAAAACAGAGAAGATTATGAGACAGAGAATATCGAAGTTTCGTTTCACTGAACGCCAATAAATAATACACATGAGAAAATTATGTATATTGGACGGAAAAAGACCCAGAAGAATTAAAAGAAAAAGATCAAGATCGATGAGAAAACATCAAAAATTCTCCATTCATAACACCACGTGATCGAATTATTTAGTATCTTTTTCTTTATTGATTATATATTCACAATTAGTTCGATACGTTGCGTTATCATTAATTTCACCTAGAAAGGCCGTCGTGGTGCCTCGTCCAAACAATTCCACCTGTCATGCTTAGCCGTAACGGGAAACAAAGATGTAAGTTTGTGTGAAGTTTTCGATGCCGATTAAATAAAGTGAAACCATATAATTGAGTACTAGAATCTAGATACCAGTGTACTAAAATTCATAAATCTTCAATAGATCGAAGTAAAAGTAGACTGAAAACAAGATTCAAGCTCACTTTTAATAATAAAATGCATCACTCATATGAATAGTAATTCGAAATGTGAGCTAAGCAATATATCATATGAGAAATATTATATTTATAATAATATCATTCTTATACGATCCTTGTCATAAGTGATGAATTTTAATCACTTTTATCATCTGTGCTTTTATGAAGTTTTTTTGATAACCCCAACTCTCCAACTGAGATTCAAGATTCCAACTAGAGTAAATGCAATGGGATAGGCTTTCACATTATTTTCATTCAACTATTTTACTTTTTACGTGAATTGTCACATCTATAACTTGTGTGTTTTCACAAACTTCGTTTGTGGGATGAATACGTAAATATTGGGTCAGGATTACAGTTCAAATTTCAAATTTGGTCAACTCAACGGCTCTTGTCATTGAGACGTCATAAAAATACAAAATATTACAAAATGAAAAAATCATTTTTCTTAAAAAGAGTATTCACAGTTTGAAAAAAACGTTCTAATCAAAATATATATTTATGCAAGCATCTGCTCCAATATTTTCCCAGCCATTCATCAGGATTTTCACACAAACAACCACCAATGGACGATAGACTCTGGTAAATGCTTTATAACCTTCTAATTGAAGTCCAATTTCAATTAGTGTCGTAGACGTCCAAATCACGATAACATCATCTACCTATTGCTCCCAGTCACGTTCGTCACTCAGTCTTTGTTAGAATGTTGAAATATTCAACGCTGAGTTTGATGGATTAATCAGTTGAAAATAAAGTAAAATCAATGAATAAATCAAACAGAAACATGAAATTTTTTTTATTTCTGAATTCTCATTGAATTTATGAAATCCATTCTATTTGATATATAATGTTCAATAGAAATACTTTCGAAAGAACCTACTCATGCAATGTTTAATTGTGAAGTACTTAATGTATGTATATGAAGCAAGGACTTTTGTGAAATGAAAAACTTTCAATGTAGAATTCTTGGAGTATTAAGTTCTATTAATTCGACAAAACATCGAAACTTTATACAAAACAATTGTTCTCCAATTAAGACTGTGAATGGATGATGAACATAACATTTGTCACAACATATATTGTTGAAAAAGAATCATTATTATCATAAGAAGTATTATATGGGTTGCCTGAATCTCTGCACCACGGACAGTGAACCAAAAACTCTCCTCCAGGTATATATTTGAAAACAAATGATAAAACTGTACTCCATGGAAATATGTCCAAAAATGAAACTATATCCCCCAAAAAATCATTCCTCACATTCAATGGTTTTCAAGTCTTCCGAATTGAGAATCTACCATTTGCCAACTCGTCTCAAACAAAGCCGCTGACGAGTGTGATGCCTGAAATCTAACCAAACGTGTCTATATATTCATGAAATAATTGAAACGTGGGCAAAATATCTTTTTGATTATCAATAATTTAATAAATCTAGACATTTTAATTGTTATAGATTCGACTTAGGTCGATAGAAAATTAAAAAATTGACCCTCTAGTTACTGGTCCATTACTATATTCACAATGATTCATTCGAAGATCTCAATTATGCCTAGCATAGCTATGTAGGCCTATGTCATTGGTATCTAACCACAATTGTGGATATTTAGGCTTACAACAAGGTAAAGATCGCATTCGGTCGAGTAGAAGCCTTTTGGTGACAGGAGTATATGGAGGGAGTATGGCCTACTGAACCTTGCGTTCGTATTTTTATTTCATATACTCATCGTTTCATATTTCATCGTTTTCTTGTCACAAACGCTTGTCTTTTTTCTTGTCTTGAGTGTGTTCTCTTCATCTATCGTCTTCTTTTATTTTATTTCGTGTTATATCGTCTTATCTTACTTTTCTAGTTCTTTCCATCGCGCTCTTTCCATATGCTTGAAACATCCGCAAACATGGACAACTATGGCAACGTACACGGACATGAACATAGGAGCATAGACGCATAGGCGTCAACCTCCTTATCGACGCGCCTCCCTAACACTAACTAACCTAAATTTTATATTCAATAAATTATGGTTCATCATACAAATCTTCAAAATATACTACTCGAGTACAAAGATCAAAACTTGCTTGAGCTAAGTAGCGGATTGCTTTCTTCTGCAAGACGAGAAGTTTTTTGGGCCTGGGAGAATGACCCCATAGGATGATACCATACTTCAAGCCAGAATTAATGTTTGAATAGTATATCAATTCTAGATTTCACTATAATAAAAATTACATAATTTCAATAAAAGCTTGACTATAACAACCGAAGGCAATTTTCTCTGCAGTATTATTGATATCATTGACTTAAGAGATAATCTTTAGTCTCTTTTGTATCGCTTTATTCTATGTTGATATGCACATCCTCACTTCAGGCCAGAGTCTATTATTGTAATATCAAGGAATTCAGATAATCACTGGCCAATGCTTTCTCTGTTTAAGATCAAACTGAGGCTATTTTCGTTTATGATTGTCAAAATTGCTACTGGTAAATGTTAGAAGAACTGTTTTATCTTGTAATAAATTTAATGTAATAAATGTAATACGCAATCTCTGTAAAATGTGAGCTCTGTAATAAATGTTATCGAAAACTAAGTCAGTAGCGGATAATAATATTCATTCAGGAGTAACAGGAGATCAACATTCTACCTAGAGTCCTCATATAGATATTCTTTAAAGCATCCAATTAAGGTTGTTTTGTTCTCGATAAATTATTTGAAATGTTCACTCATGCCGAATCCTTGATTTCATACGGAGTTCCGACTTGGGAGAATGCATCGTCTTTTCATGTCAATAAAATACTTTCTCTTTAAAACAATATGATCATGTTCATTGCTCCATTGAATTCAAAACAAAATCAAATACTATTAGTAATGCACTTAATCAAAATACTAAATGACTTCCGGGTATAAACTCTTCCTCTTCATTTCCTATATATTAATACTTAAACTCTATTACTCAGATCAATATAAAACCTCGTTCACAAATCCCTCAAACACAAGATCGTCTCACCAAGCATTTTGTATTTTGTAAAGCGTATTTTATTAATAAGCATGGTAAAGGGAATTTATAGTATACGCTATCCCAACAATTTTTAATAAAATACCTGGCTACTCAATATATACTGTATATATAATAGTCTTTATTGAACATGGAAAACATTGAGGATGCATGTTATACAATGTTCCAATTATGTGATAAGGTGGCGTGGTTCGACAAGACCGTTCTTCCACTCAAGCAGACCTGGAATAGGAAGAATCACAGTACATTACATAAGAATAAAATACATACTTAACATAATATCAAAGTTATTGACTATAATTATGAGGTGCTTAACCTAGTGCTAGCCATCAGGGATGTAAAGGTAACTTAAACTGGAAGAGTATGGATATATATAGAGAGAGAGATAATTGGTGAAGACAATTATACAGATTATAGCA
The DNA here is from genome assembly GCA_907164805.1 of Brachyptera putata. Classification (NCBI taxonomy): domain Eukaryota; kingdom Metazoa; phylum Arthropoda; class Insecta; order Plecoptera; family Taeniopterygidae; genus Brachyptera; species Brachyptera putata. Next base: position 52,649,911 of record OU015463.1, read on the forward strand.
TATCTATTCAGTCACATTTCAACTAGATGTAATTAAATAGATAAGTATTGGAAGAAATCGGAGAAATCACATTGAATTAACATGGCAGCTAACAAGAAATTATCAAACTGAATACTGAGCATAATGGTTTACTTAGAAACAATTATTTCAATAGGTGTAAACGAAGAATTCCGGTATCCTAGTTGGCAGAGTTCAATCCCTCATTCAAGTTTTTCAAAAATTATTTGAGCGAAACCGAATTGAAGGCATTCATGTCATTTAACATTATTTTCAAGGTAATTTTAAGCCTTCCTCCGTTTTTGCACCAAATGTTTCAAAATTTTGGTAGTCATATAATGATATAAGTAACATTTGATTCACTCCCATCAATAATCTAATTCTCCCTCCTTATAAAGCAGTTATGGCGTTTTCATTTTGTTTCTCTAGTTTGTTTAATCCACATATAAACCTCCTTTAAGGCTTGTGGAAAAACGTCAACTTTGAATTGTATTATGTAATCAGTGAGAAATAAACAACTATTCAACCCTATTATTATTAGGCCTATTATTATTAGGCCAATTGTATTTTTCTCACACTAGATAGTGGTCCTTCTAACAATATTACCAAGTATCTTTTGAAGCAGGTGCCGTTTTTTGAAGCAATGTGTTATCACTTTTATTATTCTTGTACAAATATTCGAACATTTTGATGATGCTCCGTTATAGTATGCTGGATGAATACAATTTAATGTCCCACGAACCACGTTTCGTTCCACTATTTTTTATTACTTTCACTAATCTCTTCCAATTATACATAGGCCTACGTATTCACTAATTGCATGAATGTTTTCGGACTAGAATAAATATTGTTGTTTTGGCCGTCACTCAAATATTCAGCTTGCTATTGAACCAGAAATTATTGAGGAGAGCATTCTTTGAAGATAACGAAATCACGGCACCTCCACCAAAATATTTTAAAATAAAAATGTGTTCATTAATAATATGACTGATAATTTGAACCAGAAATTATTGAGGAGAGCATTCTTTGAAGAAAACGAAATCACGGCACCTCCACCAAAATATTTTAAAATTAAAATGTGTTCATTAATAATATGACTGATAATGACAACTGATGACCATTTATGCAAATTGAAACAGTGACTAATCATTGGAAGCAGTAAGCAATAAATCTCGTCGGTAATAAAATTACTCGAACCAACGCCTGACTTGATAAAAAATCAGTGTTTCTGCGATTCTTAACGGGATAATGGCTACTCGTCGTCATGACGCCTGAATGAATTAATGAAAACTTCCATATTGGGTGGAATTGATGAAATTGTAGTGAACAATATATACTTGAAGATTTTTGGCATTTTTTCAGTCCTGCGTCCGTACTCAATTTTGACGCATATAATGCTAGGATTTTGTTTGAAGAATACTTGCCTTTTTCGCTAAATAAGGTGTGTCAAACTAGTTATAGCCTGTACGTTGATAGATTTAATAGCAAATATCAAATTTCAACCATAAGTGGATACAAATAAGCGGAAGTTTTAATGATATATGGAAGGAATATACTTTGAATTAAAAGTCATCATTTTGACAAAATTACGAGACCATTGATTAAACTTCGTCTACGTGCGTTCGTAGTCAGGTTACTCTGGTTCGTTATCATGTGATATATCATCTCTATTATAAATACTCTCCTATGGGTGCAATATCAGAAAAATACCATCAAATGGATATAAATGTATGTACACATAGCTTTATAGACGGAGAGCCATCCAGCCAAAATATTGTGGTATAATGCTTCTATTTTCACCGTAGTAGGGCCTCGAGTACGCATGCGTTGGTGCCGTACAAATCCCAATCAGATCTGATCAATTCCTAATCAACATATTTTACCCAGCCTGAAAAACTTAACCTTACCAAACTTGCCTAAACTGAATTGAACTAAAATTAAAATAAACAAATCTAATCTAATATTACTTCTATAAGAATATAGCATAAAATCGTCGTGTATTCACCTTTTTTTGTGAAATTAGACACTTTACCAAAATGTCTTCATTTTGACCTGGAGCCTTAAGAATGTTTCACCTCATGAAAAATGAGACAAACTACTTTTGAAAAATAAGTATACCATGAATCAACTAATGCAGCACTATATTGAGTTGATATTCGGAAAAACCCAAACAGCATTTTGTCCCGTTTTTTCCATGTACCAGCAAATTAATTAGAAATACTTGGTGGGGAGGAGGAATTCTGTGGAAATAATTTCAAGCACTCGAAATTTGTCATAGTTAATGTCCATACTATTGGGCAAGTTGTCAGGTAATCGTAATTTATTCAAGTATTGCCGTTCTCTACACATTGATTTAACATCCCATAAAATGTTGTAACAATATCTCTATACCAATTGCCAACTGAGACATTCACAATTAATAAGCCGGCAATTCAACAATTGAACTCTTGAAAATTGTGATTACCTGACGACCAGCCCAATATTATGAACATCAACTTTGGACATTTTCAAGTGCTTGAAGATATTTTTGTGGAGTTATTCTTGCCACTAGCGTTTCCAATAATTTTGCCAGTAAACAAAAAAAGCGATACAGAATATTCGTTTTTTTCAGTTTAATACAAATTCACTTTTATGGTGCTGCATAAGTTACCGTAATTCAAGTAGTTTCTCTCATTTGCCATCTGCTGATCGGAACAGCCTCAAGGTATAAGTACACACGAATACAATATAAATATCATGTGATTTAAATATACTTCAGTTTAGCAGATTACAAATTGAAAACTGCATTTGCTTGTGTTCAGAACATGGAATTATCGCTAGTATACATTCGGGATTCTATAAGGCTCGGTATTTTCACTATGACGATGATGTTATGCTGTTTAACGATTATAAGATATAACCGTGTTCAAGCAATCATGGTTATGAAGTAGTATAATACCAATAATAACACTTTCAGCTTGTGGATACATGAAGCAGTCTTTTTGAAATACGTCATAAAACAAAATTATTAGAATATTCTCCCGATGTTTTTAAGCTATAAAAAGCCGTAGGATAGATACTGCACTCAGATTATAGATGCCTATAGACCACCTTCAGCCAAACATCAAGTGGCTATGGACGGAGTTCTATACATAAAGTTTATGCAAAGATGCTAAGATATCCGAGATACTAGTCACATTTTAGGAATAAATATTTTCCTTCGAGTTGCCTCAAGAAATTTAATTTCGTGCACATTTTTGTTTGGGTGATATTTCCTCCAGTCGGTTTGAAGTAACACATTTCTTATTGTATTTAAATTGTTCAATTAGGAAATCCTCAAAAATGATATTCCTTTCATAAATAATTCAAGAATAAGAGCTTTTTCAATACTTATATTTCAGTTAACATGGGCCGTAAGAGGATGAAAAAGCATAGAACTGTACGCACAGAATACTGTATATAAACATACTCTAAAAATTTCTGCATTGTCCCAGGAGTTGAATGGTCCGATTGTACTCCTTTCTTCCATAAATTATCTCAAGACGCAAATATATTTTACTGTGCGATCACACGAACACACATTTCAGAAGTATTTCAATACCAATGAACTGTTTCCATTATAAAGCAGTCATTCAAACTAAATATGATGTATGTCAGTAATAACAGATCCAATAAACGCAATCGAGTTCGTTCTGAATAGTGAATTCAATTATACAGACGTTTTTTCCTGATTGTAATATAAATTCAGAGCGTAGACTCCGAGATACTATTTTTCTTGTATCGTGCTAGAAAAACATGTCTAGAAAGTCTAATATAACTATATTATAATACAAATTTTGCGATGAACTGAAATATTTTAGCTCTTACAAATTTCATCCTAAAATAGTGTAAATGTCAGCTTGAAAACTCAAAATAGGTGTGGTGTTGTGAATCGTTTCATCTGTAGTTCTCACTATAGTAATCTAGGAGGATACGAGTGGTTCCTAAAATTTGTTTCAAATTCTGTTTACGCAAACACAAAATTTTCAGATTATATTTTACTTTCAGCAAAACTTTCAAGTTCAACACATTGCTTAGGCCTATAAGAACTTGCACTGAAGTATTCTGAAATGCTTACACATATCCACCTCTTGAGATGATGAGTATATTCAAATCACTTTTGATAACACAATTGGTATTATATTATATATAATTTTGAATTTGCATGAAGTAATTCTGGTGACACCTCTTACCTCTTTCATAGTATAACAAAGACCAAAGACAATGTTGACGGTACTGAGCTTGTTCTCCTTACTGACGAAGTGAGATGAATCATTTAATATTCTATGCAATACAATTCAGCAGAATTTTCTCATTTCACTTAGAAGTCGACTCATCTCAACCGTCATGGAATTGTAATAATGTTAGAATGTATGTCTGAAACTTAATTAGACATGTTTGATAATATTATTTTCATATCCAGTAATATGTATATTTCATTATTGAAGAAACATAATAGGCAAATATTGTTCCTGTCTTTTTCTATAACCTCAATCATTTAGTTTCCTTAAAATCTGTAATAGGCCATCGTTTTTTACCACCCGTACATGGGGCCACATGCCTGAACCACCCTCCAGTCCCTCCTTGTTAATTGTAACCGATTGATCCTCTGCATTGCTACACTCGTCCTGGGACTCACTATATACACTTCTGAGCACACAATGGAGTCAATTAAAGGTCCCAATTCAAACCCTAAGCCTCGACACTAATATATATAGGCAGTTACTTTGTTTTAACTTACTTTGTTCAAGAATCCATCATCAGCTTTACCCAACTTAAAACAAAGTTTTGAGTGTCTTAGAGGTATTTATTCACACGTTTGCGGCTCGTCTAACTAACGTAAGTGATTTTAGAGAGTTTGTAGCTAATTGTAGAACCGAGATACTCATAGGGGTAGAGAATTGATGAGCTTAACCAAGCCTCAAAAATTAGAGGAGCCATACAATGATATAAGGATTTCCTTATGCACGCATCGCTTTGTTTGTCTGCTTCACAGTTCTCAAGTCACAAATAACTTTATTCCAACGTAGAAACTGAACTTTAAAGTCTGAACTTGGTTTGAGTTATTAGATTACGGGCATTAAGACTCGCACCTCATCTCTGACTCCTCACTCATTCAACGAAAACCACGGTCGAAATAAAACGAAAATGAAAAACAAATGCGCGTGGGTATCGTAGCAGAAGACAACATTACACTACCTTCTCTGTATGTTAATTCACAGAGCTCTGTTTCACTATGTAAATGATGTGTGTTTAATTGCATTTTAATCTGCTTGAAGTGCAGCAAAGTACTTAAGGGCAGAGAACGGGTATAGGACCCAAACACAACTCTGGCTGGCTGACTATGGTGATGTATTTGGGTTGTCTTGAGGAGGAGGGAGAAGTAGATAGATAGTGCAAGAAAGAGACAGAGAGAGAGAGAGGCACATACTGCGGAATCTCTCTCATCCAGGTGCTATTCAGAAAATCCACTTCTCAGTTTTAAAGCATATTTTAATAGAGACGAATGAGAATTGTACTTGAAATTGCTTTAATACTCTCCAACAACGTACTCCTGGAGTCAGGCGAGTAAAGCCATGCAAATGTTTCACGACTGGTAGTAGAAAGAGACGTGCGTTAACTCTATTAAAATCCTCTCTATTTTTTGATGTGATTCTGTATGCCGTCTCTGTAGGGATGCTTTTGGTTGCATTGGTTGCTTTTTTAAGCCTCCCCCTGCCTCCCACGAACCGTCGTCAGCTCCCACCACCTTACAACGATGTGGTGAAAGAAGACGTAGGCCTATATAGCCGATAGCAGTGGGGGTTAAACTAAGTTTCGACGAATCAATTCTTGAATGACAGTCAAGAATGCTTGTGTGGCATCCCGCGCGTCTTGCCTCGCGCCTGGCATCCGTCACGTAAAGGACGCGAACAGTGAATAGTCCCGGAGCTAAACTGCTTGTCGTCGGACGCCAGATGGTGAATGCATTGCATAATGCATTAAACAAGAAAAATAGGAGGACGAATCAAGAGTATTTTCAGCAAATATTTCACTCTCAACTTACTTCTAAATAGGAGAACTCTTCGTCTCGATCTTCATATCAAAAAGATATCACAACTTTTCAAAAGATTTGCCAAAATCTGGTATTATTATACAGTAGAATATAACTTCTCTCTCTATATATAAGTATTGTCAACTAACTTTTAAAGTTATTTGGTGAAAACGTACAACAAACAATCTAAAATAACTTTATTGTATCATTCACTTATCACAGTCTCTGGTTATGGCGTAATAAGAAAGCAACTTTTCTTTTACTGGATCTGACTTGGAAACAAATCGCTAATTTGTCCGTCAAGTTCAAACTTTAGGACTTTATGATTAATAAACTTTTTCTTTCACGGCTCATGTTGTTTTCATTTTATAACCTCAAGAGCTGTCGCTTACTGGTTTTCACTAAAAAAAAAGTGCACCGTTTTTAGTACTAAATTTGTCACCAAAATATAACCAGAACTGTATTTGAATAATGATATTGCAGATCCAATTTACCTTGTTCACTTTTATCTATTAAAATGATTTTACATTTTCAGTACATTTTAATTAACTGACTGACAAAATTGTGCAGAATTGCTTTAGTTACCCATGTAGCAGAGATTATTAATGCAGATACAATTATTTCGTTCCCGTGTGTAAAATCGCAGAGAAATTACCATTCGCATAAGTTTGTAATTAGGACATTTAAAACTGAAACTGCGATCTTTAGAAAAGATTCACTGAAAGCCTATATAAAACCGGAAGGATTTAATCAACAGCTCTCTTGGTAGTTTCTTTCAATTCTCCGATGTTTTTTATTTCAGAGGCACACACTCCTACATGCAACCTGCATTAGCCCATCTTCTAGTGTAGTATAGATCTTATATAGAACTGCAGTGTTATGTTATTCCAATAGAATCAATCATTTAAAAATGTATCAAATTCTAGGAAAGGCTCTCTCAAATTTGATCGAGTTCATTTGTGAGTGTTCCACAGATCACATGGTCTAACTAATCTTCATGAAATCTGCTATTAAATAAAGTCTCGACAGTGTTTCACTCAGAACATTCTGGAATAACCAGTAACAATTGTATTTTGTTGAAAGAAATGAATTGCAAAGAAATCCAACAAATTATGTGTTTGAGAAAAATTTCACATTTTGATTAATTTAACATATTGGAAATATCTATTATCTAGTCTTTATACAGCATCATATACTTGTACACACCTTTTCTGGAGAACATACTGTTAAAAAGTATTTTCTCCACAACAAAAAAACGTAATTAGATTTCTTAATACCGGTACTCAGACAATATAATTTACAATTGACCTCTCTCTAGAATTCTATAGCTTACTTTTGAATAAGCCAAGACGAACAGAGAAATATAAATAATTCTGATTGTGAAAAGAAATTTACATAAAATGCTCCCCTCAAAACACAATTAGAATAATACTTGACTGAATTTCATCCATGCCTTTAATAAACATTCGTCGTAATTATTCACGACCCCTCTTCACAATTCAAATTATTTTCACACATGTTCAACACAACGCGGTATATTAGAGATAACTATGCATAACATTTGTAATATTTTGAAGAATTTGCATCATACGTATTGTACATGCATACTTCAACTAAATTGATCTCTCTATATATATAATATTATCAAATATAATAAATCTGTCATACGACCTCTCATTTAGGCCTACTCATGATATTACTTAATTATTATGTAAATGTGTTTTTTATTCCATTAGGTATCAGTGTTTTATGTATAATATATTTTATATCAGATTTGTAGTTTGTTGATTAGACGTGAGCATGGAAATATTGATGTTATGAATTTTGTGTACTGTAAAAATGTTGGGTGATTTGTTTTTTGCGTGGCCCGATGATCCACAAGTGAATTGAAAAAATAGAGTGTGAATACACAATTTAATGGTGGAATTGTTATCAAAATAATTGAGATTAAATTAAGAAAAGATATCTCCCACCGGGAAAACATTTGCACAACATTTTATCTCCGAAACATTTAATTTCAATTGCGTAATCAAATCATATTGGGCGTCAGTGTTGACTTACTCAAATTCAGATAATAATACTCCATTCATATAATAATACGTCATATCATTTATTTGCATTCAACGTGTATAATTATATTCCATCATTTCAAGTTTCACACAAGTTTTTCATCATTATTATTTTCATTAGAAATTCTACTATCCCAGATGGAACATAATCAGATTTCTTCATTTATTTTACATTGAGTAATCCTTTGTTATTGAAATTATAAAATTCATCATTGTTAGATATATAATGTTGCTCCACATTATTTATTGATTTCGATCGTTAAATCAGCTGTGCCATAGTTGTGTCCCGCCTTGCAGACAACCGTAGAATCAATACAAATTAACCGCAGTAGTTAATTTCACATTAGCCGTTTTCGATTAGAAAATTATATTTTTCAGATTCAATATATATATATATATATATATATATATATATATATATATATATATATATATATATATATATTATATATATATATATATATATATATATATATATATATATATATACACTGGCGTCGGAACCGGGGGGGGCAGGGGGGGGGCAATGCCCCCCCCAACTTTCGGCCAGGGGGGGGCAAGGGGGGGCAAGAAAAAGGTCCAGCAAAAAAAAATTGAAAAGACGAGAAATAGAAAAGACGAAAAAAGAAGGAAGAGAGAAGGAAGAAGGAAAAAGGAAAGAAAGAAAAGAAAGAAAGAAAGAGTAAGAAGGAAAGATGTAGACCTATTTAGATAGATAAAATCGTACATAGATTCATATTTCACATTGCATAGAAAATCAAATATCAGATGGGCACCTTCAGTTTTAGGAGAAAATTGATTTTTGCATCTAAATCTCATCTGGAACACGTTGAACCATATTAAAAAAGGTGTGATTCAAAGGAATTTGGTGGACTGTTTTGGAATGATAGCTCTGGTAAGTAGTTATTAGTTATCAGAAACCAACAAACAACCCTACCGGCAGTGCTTCTTTGAGATATAAATTATTCATTACAATTTTTGTGAATTTTGTAAATTTCCAAAATTCCAACAGTCGTAACAATGACAATACAATGAAATGGAGAAAGGGAACTTCCAATAAGGGTCGTTCGGTGACTGCCAGGGGCGTCAAATTTAAGGGGCGCTATCGGCGCACATTTGTAACATTCTATTAATAATAATATGCCATAAATCGTATTCTATTTTACTTGTGCATTATTGGGTGGAGAAAATGTTATCATTCGAACAGCATTGTTATCGAAAGACATAGATTTTTCTTGGATCAGCCATTCAGCAAAACCAGCTCTTACCCCACTAAAGAATTCATGAATTCCAGAAATTTCGTCCAATTCCCAAACCCGTAGAATCGCATTTAAAAAGATAAATTCACAAAAATTTCCCTGCGGGGCTTGGTTCTTCCCTCACTCGCATTCACTTTCACTATGCGCATATAGTTTTTGGGGCTCATAATTTAGTCCTTGCCCGTGGCGCTAAAATGAGCCAGACTGACCCTGCAGTTACAATAACTATGTTTGGCAAATATCAGTTGGGCACATCTAGTTCTTCAAAACAATTAATTTTGTCATCTAAAACTTATCTGAAACACGTTAAATCGTGTTAAAAAAAAGGTAATTTAAAAAAATTCCCTGCGGGGCCAGAGGGGGTCCTTCCCCATTGCCCCCCGCGGGTCGCATGCTTCGCGTTAACTGGCCTTTGTACAACTGTTCTTATATGGCATTTTCTTTTCCAAACTGAGATCCCCCCCTCCCCATCTTGGTATTCTCAGTATTTTGTCCTTATATCCTGAAAAATACCCAAATGTTATTGAATGTGTGGCACCCCATACTTCCTTCCTCCGCGGGTCGTAATTTTTGAGCTTGCCCCCCCCTACTTTGAAAACGTTCCGACGCCCCTGTATATATATATATATATATATATATATAGATAGATAGATAGATAGATATATATATATCATGACTTTCATGGAGTTTAATAAGATCTCACTATTATAAAATATTGAATAAAAATGTGACAAGTAGCACTATAGGTCCCACGAAGTTCACAACTGTCATTAGTAGGCCTGTTTGTGTTATTGTTCGCATATTAATTTCGTGTTTTTGTAATGAATATACTTTAAATTAAAATGCATATGATCATGGATCAGACGACAAATCTAGGTCAATCCAAACAAGAAGAGGTATTACTATGAAATATTTGAACATTGATAATGTACACAATATTCAAAAATCAGATAAGTATATTAGTTCAAAAATGAGATCGCATATCTCGAAACAACTAGTTATTAGCTTATACAACTTCATGTGAGGAGGAATCGAATGAATGAATAATTATGAATACTTCATTCTCCCTCATGCCTCAACCTGTATGCAACAGAATAATTAAAAATCGAATGAAAATGTGTGTATTAACTAATAATGATATATTATCTGAGGCGAAGAACAGAAAAGACATATACGCATATTCATAAGCAAATCGTTGCTGTACTACAATTTTTGGTGAAAAATAAAGGAATGAAATATTCTGAGTTATGTGATATATATATATATATATATATATATATATATGATGAATTAAGCAGTCGAAAATACTTGTAAGTTCAATTAAAAGTCGGAACGTAACAAATAGTATGAATACTTTGATCGAATAATGGACTTTTACAAAGTTGGAATCAAGAGTATTTTCCTATAATATCGTTATGTCGTCAACTATGTTTTTTGCTGATATAGGTCTACTGTTTGAGGAGATGTTCCTCGAAATACGAACAGATATCGATAATCGATCACATTGCATCGATAATTGATCGTAAAATATTGATATTTTTTCTCTTATTCGATAATCGTATAAAATTCCCAAGTATAGTATAACGTTGACATTTTCCATTTATATTGTGACACATCGATTTCCTTCCAACCCCTGTACGTGTCTTCGTCAAACGAAGAGCCATAGATTTCTGAGACATAACAATAAAATAAAGTATTACAGTAATACGGATATCATGATTAGGTCTTGTGTATGCATGCATGTGGGAATTAGTGAGACTTTTTTAAATGATTATTACTTGATAGATAGTTTCTATTATCAAAAATATCAAACTCAATCAATCATAGGATCGCAAGAAAATTCATCGATCGTGGTCAATATATTGTTTATTGTTCGCAACCCTCTATTTATATATATATATATATATATATATATATATATATATATATATATATATATATATATATATATATATATATATATATATATACATACATATATATATATATATATATATATATTGCCAGCTAGGTCTTCTGCCGACATATACTGTGTATTAGGGTTGTTTTTCGATATAAAAGCTGATGCCGATTATCGTTCTCAACGCATCGATTAATCGTAATGGGACCTATTTCGATATTTTTTCTCCTGTTTGATAATCGTATCGAATGTCAAAATATCGTATCGTATAGACATTTTTCATTTATGTTGTGACACAACGATTGCCCCCCCCCCCCCCCCCCCCCCCCGCCACAACATCTTGGTATTTTCAGTATTTTTTTCTCTTGTCCTGAAAAATACTTGAATGTTATCGAATATGTGGCACCCCATACTTCCTTTCTCCGCGGGGTGCAATTGTTGAGCATGGCCCTCCCCCCAACTGTCAAAGTGTTCCGACGTCCCTGAATTTTATAATTATAGAATAATTATGGCTTATAACTTATTTAATTATACATAATAAGACTGTATAGCAACTCACTCCGCCGTGGAAAATCAAACCCTCATAATGGGATATATTGCGATATAAATATGATGATTAAATAAAATATGGAAGGTAAAATATGATGCAGAGTAATGATAGCTTATTTAATCATACATCAATATGCCATACTGAGACGGGTGGTCGAGTGGTTAGCAGACTGAGGTGTTATTCATGAGACTAGGGCTCGATTCATATCCTGACAGAGATTTTTCCTGTAACCCTCTGTCGTTCCGTTGATCCGGAAAAACCGGTCCGGAAAATCCGACCCGGAAAAACCGGTCGGTGAGAGCTCGAAGGCGACCGCTCGGTGAGCGCTCGGAGGCGACCGCTCGGTGCGCGACCGGAGGCGACCGCTCGGTGCGCGACCGGCTAGCGCGCTGAGCCGTCATTCAGGAGATCGGGGTGCGATTTTCGCCATGGTCAACATCCTGAAAGATGTTTTCCTCTGTCGTTCAAGTGAATACTGGGATGACTTCTTGATGATAGCACCGTCACCATCCCACTATATCCCACCTAAAAAATTACTTTTCATCACATATTTCCATCGTCTAATTCATCATTCACCGGAATGGTCATCTCTACAGTCCGTCAATAAACCCAGTGAATGAATTGTGGTGTGTTCACAAAATTAACGGTTGATTAGTTTGTTTGATCAAGATCCGATTAAGAACTGATGATTGAATATAATATCATGTATCCAAGGGTAATAACAAGTTAATTTGCAAATTTTTGCTTAATTCAGTAATCACCACTTGGTACAACCGGCTCTAACTGTTTCACAGAGAGATATATGTTTGTGATACTTGCACTGTTTGAATAACTCAATACAGTCACTATATATTTGTGAATGTTATGATGTTATGATTGGATGCAATTGGTTCTTTGAAAGTATCACAATAGAAAAAATGAATCTTATTTTTTTCTTGAACTTGACAACCTTACAGAAGTTTTTCTACATTTATTGACATATCATTTTCTCAAATTATAATTTAATCTCTGGATTACATTTTTCATTCACAAAATATCATAGTTGTACACAGCTTTTTAACATAAATCATGTCCAGCCGTTTTAATAATGAATGATTTATCATACAGGTAGAGGTGCCGGGTTTTTTCGAAAACTTCAGAAAACTTCCGATATTTCATTCACCGAAGTGATCTTCATCACACACAGTCAATAAACCCCGTACACTTGCGTTGGGACCGGAGGGGGGGGGGGGGGAAGGAAGGGCATTGCCCCTGTTAACTTTTGGCCAAGGGGGGCAAGAAACAATTAGCTGTATTTTTTTTCAAGTGGCACCCCATACTTCCTTTCCCCATGGGTCTAATTGTTGAGCTTGCCCCTCCCCCAACTCCCAGAGTGTTCCGACGCTCCTGTATATATATATATATATATATATATATATATATTCATGTATATATATAAATCCTTGTAATGTTGATTGGTCAAGTGAAGTGCAGGTAACGAATTTACAGGTAAAGTATACACGATTTGGTTGGTTGAAAAAATGAAACGAACACATGTCGTTTCGTATCACTGTCTGATAACAATGCTTTAGCAAACACACACCAACAGCGGGATTATGTAGACATTAACTATATGTAGGGGCCTATAGCGTTTTCCCAGAGTTATATTGTTAAAGACCAATGAAGTGAATATAAAAGGTCTTGCGGCCAATCGAATAGTAAATATAGCGGCGGCTTAGAGGCATTATACTGATCGACTGATTAATTACTATTTACCTCCATGTGTAGAATTCAAATAGCCTAATTGCTTTGAGGTGACATATTGTATCGTGCAGAATCCCAGATCTGTTTGTAGTTAAATCATCGGGATATGTTGGGTATAGATAACGTTCAAATTCGGGTGAATAATAACTGATTATTCATTTTTTTTCGGTGAGAATATATGATTAAGTTGATCTATTAGGATGGATTTTTTGTTGTCCATTGATCAATTGAAGGGGGGGTGAGGGAAGGGATGAATATGTATTTTTTTTGTATCAAATATCTGACCAAATTCAGAGAGAAAGTGGTTATACTTTGTTTTTAAATATATTCTAATCAATTGGTGACATTAGATTTGATTCCGATCTATAAATTACATATAGGCCTATTTGTAATTTCAAGTGTTAATGTTCATTTGAATCATTATTATTACATCAGAATTCTATGTGGAATGACCTAGATAATGTGAAGAGGATAAATCAACTTGTTGAATTGATTGACTTTAATAAGCTATACAGGCATAATCACCAGATAATTGATGCGTAATCACAGGTGCACGAGCGGGGATTGCGCAAACACTATAGTCTACGTGCTGTTATCATGATGATAGCAGGAAACATACATTTCAGTATTCAAAAGAACTAAAACGATGTCGTTTTATATTATTTAGCGTTCATTCATCAGAACAGACGATTAATAAGTTGAAAACTGTAAATTTGAAATGAATATTTTTCTTTAGAGAGAAGAACTGTCTCACTCTCTCTCTCTCTCTCTCTCTCTCTCTATATATATATATATATATATATATATATATATATATATATATATATATATATATATATATATATATATATAAATATATATACTTTACCACAATAATGAATACGCCATTTGATACAGTTTATAATAATCACCTAAAGTGAGAATGGATAAAATTTCGTGACAACTCAAGTAAAAGGATCAGCTGGAGGCCTATACGTCAGGAAATACCGATTTTGTCAACTCTTTTTATAAACATATGGAAACATTTTGAAACGAAATCGCTGCCGCATAGGGCTAAGCTAGAAATAAACGTTTCAACCATATGCGTTTGGCACCCAAGACCAGGGAAAGTCAATCATTTTTTTTTGCGTAAATCGAGGTAACAGAAACTATTTTTTCGCATCAAAACGGTCATAGGTTTGCTGATGACATTTAGCTTAGCTGATAGAGGAAGGTTTATCCAACCGATGTATAAATTGTCGTTTTAATGTCATCAACTGGTTTTCGTGTCTTTGACGATTTAATTTATTTTTCAACTAGTTTTTCAAAAATTTTCTCGGAATTCTCAATTTTTTTTTCCATTTCAAATTCTCAATATACTTTTTGAACCTCGACACATCAATAAATAACGGGATATTTGATACATTTTTGTGGGTGGGAGTGGGTTCCCCTGAAGCTATTTAAGAAACAAAAGAGAAAAAGTGTCGGCTACTTTGACTATACATAATTATGTTCAAAGTTCACATAATCGACATTATGTCGAAACGAAACATAAAAAATATAGTCAATCTCAACACTGCGTTTCTGCTGAAATGTGCCAATCCAATATTGAAATCAACACATTTGTTCAAAAATGAAAAAACACAATATGTGTCAGACCAGTACTTCAGGACCAAGAGTATTTGGTAGTTAGATCATTTCAAATGTGCATAGTTTTCTTCACTCCCACATTTAGGAAGTACAGTTTATTGATATTATAACCCAATTTATTTGAATCTTGATTACGATACCGCCTTCTATTCATGCCATTCCATGCTCCATACTGTCGGGCAAGATGAATCAAGTTGTTATCAGAGCGGACACGAGCCCGCTGATAAGGCCAATTCCCTTCCCCCTCCCCCCCCCCTCTCCCCGTAGGACAAGACAGCGAAACTGACGACTTGTTGAAGACTAGTGCGTATAGTGGCCGATCACCCTAGCTTATCATCCCATATGATAACGGGGGATGTATTTTTATCAACTACTTTGGCCTGAGATACATCATTAATTTCGCTAGTCTTGACATTTTGTACTTTGCTGTGTATACGTATCTTCATCACAGTTCTATTTTCTGTGAACATCGGGGGGGGACCCTTAGGACTCGTAAATAGCGACCAATTCAATCATATTCAAAACAGCTTTTGTCCAACTGTGGATGAATATCTCATTGGAATTGGTATCATTTCTTTTGAGATTATTAATCAGAAGACTTGTTTTCTTCGAAGAAGTTTAGATTGAATATAAACACAAATGAACTAATTAACTAATACCTACAATCAATCAAATTCACTCGTGGAGAGGTTATTTATATATTTATATATCTCTTTATTTATTTATTTCTCTCTCTCTCTCTACATGTATATATATATATATATATACATACATACACCTATAAACAAATTGAGTGCAATATCATAATGTAAACTCCTTAGCTGTTTTCACTCACAGCTGGGACGACTACACGCACTACACAGTACACAGCACAGCAATCATCTACTAGAAACGAAATTGATTATTACTATCCGCACGCATATTGTCTCATCGTGGATTTGCAATTAGTGTTGATTCCACTTCGTCGGTGTATGTGTTTTCGATTGTCATGGCTCGGCAAGGGTTGATTTAATTTGATGTAAGCTACTACTGCTATATAATACGATGGGTGGATGCTGCGATGTAGATTTGTATACTCAACTCTATGGTATACTAAACTAAGCGACCCAATGAACGTGACTGGTGGGCTAGGTGACTCTCGAACTCGACCCATTCCCTGATCATAGATTGCTTTACTGACGGGTGGTGTGCAAGCCTAGCGTGGAATAGTGGCGTGTACCATGTAGTATGACAGTATGTTTATATTGTATGTAGGCCTATGTATACATATATATATATATATATATATATATGATGTGTATGTGTGTGTGTGTACAATGTTTGGTACAGGTCGTTGAGCAGACGTGCGCGGCAAATCAATGCGTTACGTTTTCTCCAACGATCCGCGGATCGACAGCCAGACAGACACTCAATAGAATGTTTGGTTTCAACCATTTGGAACAGTATCAATGTACTCCATTGAAGGACAGAACGCTTCGCAGAATCACTCGTGCATGCAACTACCGTTTTTGCATGCTTTCCTTTTTATTACGAGTTCTAATTAATACTTAACACCTTATAACATGTTCATGGTTGCATTCATCCCGGTCCTTCTATCCCGTTTAATCTTGAGCTGAAACTTGTCTCTGAAGGATTTAATAGTATAATTTATACGCAGATTGCATTCCAACGCCTATAGGGATAAAACTTTATATTTATCTTTTTCTACATTTTCCCATCGCCCCAATAAACAAACAGTGTGCGTGAAGTCGTGGACTACTGGGAATAGACGCCTGATCTTCCTACCAATGTGAAACCAGAGTGATGAAGTAGACAAGAGGAAAAAATAAGATGTGTACTTAACTTAAATGGACTTGTCGAATATCTAACTTTTTACTTTGAATAAGATGTTGTGCCTAGCGAACCTCAAAACTCTAGTGAACCTGAAAGAGGTTCACAAGAGTAAACTATATGGTATATGAGAAAAGTATCACTAACTTTTTAAGTAAGCCATATAAGAAGGCAGGCAGCGAAAATTATCGAGTGGTATGCGATGTGAATCGAAAAGATAAACTTGTAGCCCAGTAATGGAACGGAGAACGTTTGGTGATGCATGTCTTGATTGTGATAAAGAAAAGGTGAACTAAGTTGTGGTAGGACTGTCGGCCCAGATGTTCGAGACCGCTTGTTGCAGATGTACAAAACTTGATACGGAAGTTTGCAGGTAAACTGAACCGTATGTACGTGATATGTTCAATAGTAAAGTAATATGATTTCGTCGAGGGCTGTTGATCATGAATGGAATCAATAAATAGTTTGAAAAGATTAAAAAAGAAATCAAAGAGACGGCATCTGCAATTCGAGCGTACGTAGCGCCAAACGGAAATGGCAGTTTGTTTTATCATAGTCAACCACTTCAATCTACATGAATTCACTGCAAATAACCCTACAAATATTTGTTCATTTTTTAAAACGTTCACGTAAATTTTTATTATCATAAGGCATGTACAGAAAATATTATTTCCATGACATTGGTGTTCAAACGAACGAATTCGTTGTTTGATGCACAATTTAAATTGAAGTGCACACAAAGAAAACAAATGGGTAAATATGTAATAAAAATACACAAGAGGTGAAGTAATAAACCAACAAATGCAGATGTTGTATTACAGTCTGTATGAGAAGAAGTTCCATGACATATTTTTTTGCTTTTCAAAGTGAATGTCAATAACAATTGTAGAAATGTCAAATCCTTCAGCGTTCTTATTACAACTAAATCGCTGTAAAAACTTTTAAATGCAGTTAGGTTAACTTGCAACCTTCTTAACGCCTTTTATCTATCTACCATAACATCTTCAAGTTTCAAGGATGAGATAGTCGCTGTTTACTAGCGCCATTTAGAAGATGGTTTTCTCAACCGGAAACATTTTTCTTGTCAGTGATAAAATTCAATAGTTTTAGTAAATTCAGGTCAAGAAAAACGACATTGAAAATTCTTTACAAATTCTATTTGTTTATGTGTCATATCAAGTATTTGCTTTCTAATAGGAATAAAAATCGTTGGTGAATTGAAACTGATTTTTATTGGTCTATATAATTAGAACAAATTGACGGACTTCTGGAGAAAAATCGCTTGAGGGGGAAAATAGAGATTGGTGGTGTCTTTAGTGTGATGTTCCAGCCTATCCCCCTATAAAGAGCAGCCCATTTCCCGGGGTGGGATAAAGTATTGCGAGGTATATACCCGAATTCACGCGCCTTTGTTAGCAAACTTGTAACGAGTGTGTGTGTGTTTATGTGTGTGTGCTTAGTGTTTGTATTTGCCATGCCTTTACTTAGTCTAATGAAGCTTTTTGACATGATATAGGGCTCTTTTCGCGCAAACAGATCATTTACATTTTGTCCAGTATACCTCGTGGTGTAGAAGACCTTATGTTAAGGAATAACGTCAACAACAACAAGAAAACTTAAACCACACCAAGATTTGACGTTGATAAAATGCAGTCATAACCATTCATTCGTCCACAACCACAACCTGTTGAAGAAGTGCATATATACGAAGGGGAAAGCGTTCTTGAAGAATCGCATTAAGAATTAAGTTTAACGGCTTATTAGAACATCAGACCATACTATACCAATCACACGGCATCGCTGTTTTGATTCATGAAGCCTGCATAATGAAACGCAAACTATCATCAGGATATTTTTTTGCCATGCTGCTACAATATGCAGGTAAATACTAGACACAATTGTGTAATACAATGAGAAGTAAATATACGGAATAAGTTAGTCTTAGACTGCGTAGGAAATCCTCTACAGCGGCTGCCACCCGCGTGTTCAATAGAAAATTACCCCGACAAAAGCCATCTAGGAGGTATAGTGAAAGACTTGCTTTGCATGTTGGGATCAGTATCCATTTTCATGCAAATCAGTAGCATTTATATTTGGAAAAAGTCGAATTCATTGTGAAGATTTTCTCGAATGTACATGGAGTTTGTATAGGCTCTATATTATAAATGTGCAACTGCCAAAGCCTTTGTATATGGTATCATTGTTCTGGTATCATATGGTATCATCATTGTTCTACTGTATTTGTGTTTTTATACCTTCCTCTCTGTATCACGAAAAAGTTAAATATCATTATTCGATTTAATTTGGTGCTCAAGTATGAAAAAGTATTCAAAGAGCACAGTTAATCCGTGTTCACTTGGCCGGACAAATATGAAGTTGATATACTTGTTTATTAATGGATGTACACTCGCATTTGAAATAACTCTATGGATGAAATACCTAAGGAATACGCCGTATACTATTCATCATATTCACTTCATATATTCATAGCTGTGCTGGAATACCCAAAACAGAAGGAACGTTGGAATTGTATAGCAATTTCAGACTTGAAGACAATCTTGATACTCCAACGTTCTTAAAAGTAGCTTGACATGCATACTCCTTAAATATTATACTTTCGAACTTGAATGAATTGCTGTAGTTTCATCTCATTCGAAGCAGGTACATCAAACGAATATTGATTAATATTTAATAAACTCACCAAATTTCTATCAAATATCAAATGCTTAATTAATATTGCTACTGCACATCTGATTATGTAGGTAAACTAATCGATTCATATTAATTAATACAAGGAAGAGTCAAGTTCAGAGTGTTATTTACATATTCTCCAATGTAGTATGCCCACCATTACGCAACTGAATTATTGATGTAAACACGAAAAACTTTTTGCATTGTCCCAGCAACATATTATTTTCCTAACTTTATCACATGTTATATTGTGTAATAGCTGATTCTCTTCCGTTTCATGTAACCTTACGAGTATGTGTCTTATGTGATCTATAGAACAGTGAAAAAGTGATTCAAATGAATTGCACGATACCGTCGATACGATTACTTTTGATGTAACTCTCATTTGAAGATATTTTCATTCGACACGCAGTGTCAATCTTCACTTGCAGGACTTGCATTACATCATTTTTTATGTATGTTTTCAAACACACTGGAAGTTTCTGAGAATTGTTCGTAAGCTCAGAACCTCTATTCCTGAGATAAATGAGATGTGAGAGAAATAAAAGTGAGTGAGAAAATGATTGTCTCACATGAAATGGCCAATTATTATTCCTGAATAAATTTTTCTCACTTTTTTCTCATATCTCAATTTGTATTTAACTTCCTATTTTGATGGATCTGATGGTTTCTCACAATCTTTATCGTATTTCATTATCAAGAATACTAAATCTGATGAGAAGTGAGATGAGAAAATTTTCTCACTTCATTTTCTCACATCTGATTTATCTCAGGAATAAGGCTCCAGATGGTCAAGTGCATATGTGTATCAAGCATAATGTCCGGGGTTCGATTCCCCGACGAGGAGGTATTTTTTCAGTGAAAATAATACTCGTCCTATCAACATCACGTGCTGTACGTGCTGAAAGCCATGTACTCATATATATATATATATATATATATATATATATATATATATATATATATATTATAATTAAACTGTTGGGTACGATCCAATGTCGAGATATCTGAGATGCTATAGAATGTATAGGATGTTATAAATTATTCCTCGTGCCTAGGTGAAGGTAAAAAAGAGTACACTAGGACCTGTGGTAGCGTACAATCGTTACACCTTGGGTGAATCTAAGTCCTGTATAGAGCTATCCCCATGAAGTATCTCCAAGTATAGTCAAGTCTCAAAAGTAATACCTCGGTAGCTCAGTCCTGGTCGACAGTCAGAAGGTCCCGGGTTTGATTCCCGGTCGAGGCGTATCTTTTATGAAATAACTATAACATCCAGTATATATATATATATATATATATATGTATTTTTATATATATATATATATATATATGTATTTTTTTATATATATATATATATATATATATATATATATATATATATGTATTTTTATATATATATATATATGTATTTTTATATATATATATATATATATATATATATATATATATATATACATATATTATCTTTGACTTGAGATCATGGTTGCATTTCAAGGCATATTGTATTTGTATTACTGAACTACAATATGCTTCTACACACTTTTGAAAAACGTATAAGTTGAAAACTCTCTCAAAGAAATAAAGAGCAAAAATTCATCACAAAGGATCCTGGAATATAAAGTCGCCGAAAAGAATATATATACTTATCTTCATCGTATTTAATTCATTATATACTGGGGCCTATATTGTGTACTTGAGTGATGGTTATTGTTTGCTTAATGGTCCCACCAACAGCTTGGGTATTTGGAGATACGAATGATCAGATAATAATGAAACTATGACGTGTGAAAAATGAAAGGACTTTTTAAAAAATCGGGACTCGAACCCACGTCCAACGGTAACTTCAATTCCTACAGCTGTATACCACGGACAATGGCTGGTGTGAACTAATTTTTCATTTTTCGTTTGAATAATCATTATTTCAGAATGGGCTTAGTGGCAAAAATAATTAAAAATACAGCGCACAATTTGACATGTCAATATTTTCATCTCTCTGCGGGGAACAAAATCAACTCTCAAGTCAAGTTCGGAAGTAGAATGGGTATTATTGTTCAACTATTTTTTATTCATTGGTTCTATTTATTCGACGTGTTCATGTGAACAAAATCACCTAAATTATATCAGATGGAATTTCTATCATTACAGAAGATGTACCATATAATGTTATCTCATTCATTATCCTTCTTTTACCTCCATAAAAGAACAGGTGATATATTATGTTGGAGTTGAAATGTTAATGCATCAGAATATTGCTGGAGGACGATTATTATGAGCCGGAAGAAAGAAACGGTTTCTTTGACGTCTCGACGTTGGCAAATGGCTATCAAATTACCATGAATTACCACTATAGCAGAGCCTACTTATTCTCGACATCGTCATTTTCATCCTCAAGAAACATACGTATATCTAATATAAGCGAACAATTGCTCTCCCTTGGGAAGTCTAATTACTAATTACGTTCCAGACAAGCTATCAACCTGGTAGACTCTAAACTATGTCCTGGTGCAAGCTGTTTGACTTGTCGTGACTCCTTTGGCTCTCTGGAATACTACAGTGTCGTATCATCATCCAAATGCAAAGGTGGTTGGCGGGGTATGAAACTTTACCTACTGTTTTACGATATACCACGACCTCTTCAAGAAAACGCCAGTTTTACGTGAAAACGTGATTAAGGCCCTTCCTTTCTACAATGGATGTTCTTAATAGCATACTAATTCTTCCTTTAGTGCGGTATAGACTATGCATAATACTGGAGTCGTTGCTTGTGAAATGCTGAATACGTAATAAGACGGCTATTCGTTTTATAGCAAGCTACCTTTCTCATTAGCTATTATATCTTACTATAGATTTTCTCGAAATGCTTTTGTTCTGAGCGTACAATATACATTCCCCAAGATACGCCAACAAACGGCTGTAGCACTCATTTATTATTTTTCTGTTTGAGATTTGCATTCATCGTATACATTGATGCACAATTCCGTACTTCACTTTGTTTGGTATAGCAGTGACAACAAAACGATATTGTTAATAATAACGTCACATCAGTATTTACTGCATCGAGAAAACTGGAAATTTTAGCCAATGAGCAGCAAGTATGAATAGTTCGTAGTGGGTGACGTATGGATTGTGAGGCGCGTGCGACGAGATTGAATGGTTAGTTTCCCATCAAACTCGGCGGCGGTGTGCGGCTACCAGCGCATCCCAACGCCTTGGCTCGGAGTCGGCTGGTTTCAGATAGCTGCGAGCTCGCTATGGGAGAGGTTGCTCAGTCGCCTGCTCTCTCTGTACCGTAGCTCCGTGAAGACAACCTCATCGAAACGCGTGGTCTCCACCAGAACACGTTGATAGAAGGCGTGTGGCGCGACTAAGCGAGTCGCAAATCTGACGAACCACCACGGTGTCAACAACACGTTACCTAATAGACGAAAGAGCAAAAGTGACAAAAACTAATTGTATCATCTACACTCTGAGTCAAATTTAATAACTAGTCAATAAAAGACAATAACATGATATGATATAATCTACTTCGCTGACATTTCTTGAATTGGTATTGATTTGATTATTAATTGTGACAAGTTCGTGTATCAGTCAATGTTTGTACAACAACTGAATAGTGCTTTGATTTATGTATTGTAATGAGTTCCATGCGGTACTGATTGATAACGCGTACGGGTGGTAATTCGAGGCTTGGGATACGCCGACGTTCCCAGAGAATTAATCATCGTTAAATATTAATCAGCAATGGTGGGCCACAGTGGTACAATTCTCCTCCTCGTCCTCCTAGGCCATTATTGGAGCTCAGGTAGGTCCAAAACAATTCACATCCATACATATGCTGCACTATGCTCATACTATCTGTACCTTGTGAGAGCTGTACATATAGCTTCAGGTTAATGCATCAATTCCCTAATGACAAATGTTTCGAATACATCAGCCGGATGGGATGAATGTAACTGTATGGATTCTGATAATCGATTATTGAAATAGGTTCCAAAATCCGTAGATGGTGTGGTGTACGTGACTTGAATGTTATCAAAGTGTTATTTTAATATTCACAATGCGTATCACATACGGAATCAATATTATTAATAGCTAAGTTGGTTCAAAGTGCAAATAACTCCTGAGAAACTTTGGTTCAGTTTCACTCATATCGCTTACACAATGATAGATTCTAAAGGAAATGTGCAACACTTCTTCGCTCTGTATTGTGTGGTGATATTTCTGAGGAAACCTGTTTTGCATATGAAAAGATCATTATTTGAGGTGTGAAGAAGAAAACTTCTCGTAATACATAATGTAGATATCAGACCACGTTGCAAAACAGTGAACTTTACTTTCATATTTGCATGTAATTTTTTAGATTATATGGTTAATTTTACTTACAGTCTCACTATAACTAAAATACATCAGTAGAGAAAAAATGAATAGTATGGAATAAGTCACACCGAAGAATATCAATAATATTCCCTCTGCTAATACTAAATGATAACAATCGACATCGTTGTTGGAGAGAATACTACAAACGCGGGAAGCGTAAGCTTAAAATTAAACTGGTGTGAAACAAGGAATGGTTATTGAATCTTATAGCATAAATCGTTACTGCTCTTCCAGAATTTCACTCAATATTTGGTCATGCCCGCGAGGAAGCGCGCAGAATGAAACTAATTTCTTATACGCCCTAAAATCGTCTTCCATCTTATTAAAATTCAACTTCTGATTTTCCAATATTTATCAAGATTGTAGACAAGCCACCAGCTCAATATGACAATATGTCGACGACTAACGTGTTTCGATATCGACCAAACTCTCAGAAAACTTAAGCTCGACGGATGGGCTCGAGCTTTTAGATACTAAATTTGAATAAACAACCGCTTTACCATAAAAGTTAGTTAACATATTCCTTCTAGCACCTGATATTGGTATTTGTAGAAGCGTTCAACCAGAGTGTTAGTATAAACCACGAGATTTTGTGCAAACCAACCCTTCACACAGCTTGTTTGTTTACACGGCGAGTTGATCGAGTTTGATTTCAGTCTTCCATCAAACTTCAATCCAACTCCTTAACCTCTCTCTCTCTCCCTTAACCTCTCAACCCTACCTGTGTTTACACATGTGACACTTCCGATTTGGTCGGTGTATATTATGTAATC
The DNA here is from genome assembly GCA_907164805.1 of Brachyptera putata. Lineage (NCBI taxonomy): Eukaryota > Metazoa > Arthropoda > Insecta > Plecoptera > Taeniopterygidae > Brachyptera > Brachyptera putata. Next base: position 52,674,784 of record OU015463.1, read on the forward strand.
TGTTTTTGGTCGGAGTGAATCGCAGTGATTTGTAAAGCTAGTAGACCATTCGTCTTGCCAAACAGTCACCGTCACTGCATGATATCGTTCTCGCCATGTATCGCTCAACTTGCCAACCACTTCACGGTGCTCGGGTGCAATAATGCCATGTCTGGAACATGATTAGAACTAACACACGGTTTATCTGCATAAGGGACAGGAAGACAGGAGACAAGGTGATATAAATGTGTGGAAAAGGGATGAGAGAACACTTTATAGTCAACCGCAAATATATAGTTTATAGTGACACAAGTAATGGTTTTCTAGGATAAATTGAGGAAGTTAGATGAATAATCGAGCAACACATGAATCTGTATCACTCAAATCGGATTTGATTTGAGCTCGGTCAATAATACCTCAGAAAGTTTTGTATATCTCTGAAAACTGACATGTATTTACGCATGTATATATTGAATACATGATACACAGAATATACTATGAGAGATGAAAAGAAGATGATTATACGTAGAGAATGTATATAAATATATGTATATAAATATATACATATATTTACACATATATATATATATATACATGTATATATATATGTATGTAAGAATTCATTGAATCTTATAAGACAGCTTCAAGCTTTGCTATGTCACTTTGAAATAGGGCGATTTAGAATACCACAGTCGAGCATATTACACTAGTGGAGGTGCCGGGTTTAGCCACCTCGCATCAATCAGCCATTATCCATCTGGTTCATATATCGCGTAGCGTACTAACGCTACGTGATAGATAGCTTGATACAGTTTAATAAACGTTTTCAAAACATTCGTTCACTTCTTTGTTTTGCCATATTAATATTTAAAAAATTGAGACTCTAAGTCTCGTTACTCATTTGTCCAACAATTGACTAATGTTTCAATAAAAAAAGTATATATTAGATTCCAGAGAGCGATCTCTTGATACAGTTCTACGTCACTGGATTCTGCTAGAAGCACCATTATAAGAAGCCGTGTGCATATATTAAGTCAGATTGTAGAAATACTACGCGTCACGCTATACATGAGCAACTCATACGCTTATAATATATATACATGTTTACTCGTAGGAAGACGTCCATGTATTTCGCTTTCATTTCTACTCATACTGTTGAAAACAATTTGAAGTGTGTGTTTATGCGTGGTGTATTTTAATGTGCTTCACAGACCAGTGTATAGGGCTATAATGTGTTTTGTGAATTGTTCTCTCTAGTCTGGTGGAATGATGTGGAATGATGTGATAGTGTTGACTCAACATTGAGGAACCAGCCCAGTATTGGCTTTGAAGACTGAGGGAAACCACGGGAAACATCATTAAAGATGGTCGAGTATGATGAAAATCGAACCCCAGTCACCTGAGTGACTATATCCAGCGCTGATCAATCCGTCTCATTATACGTGCATGGTGGGCCTTTACTGACTCAATAGAGGCTGTGGCTAAGAACAGTTAGTTCACATAACAGATTATATCTTGTACATAATAAACATAGACTTGCATTGGCTGGTTGTATTGGCTCAGTGCCATTGTTAGATTGGTGTTACCCGAGTGTTAGCCTATATTTTGGGGGTGATCACTTTAGTTCACGCTAACGCTTCGTATCACCCCTTGTGCATAGAGTTGTGGCACTCTTTAGCGTTCAGGGATGTGTTATGCAAATATCAGATACCAAAATAGTATAACCTTTACTCTCCGTGACTAATTAATATATGATCCAGTTCCGGATGACATAAATTGTTGGAATATTATTTATTATTCAGATTAAACTAGTGGAAAATATTATATATATATTTTTTTAATTACTCTGATGTAATATGCAAATTAGTACTAATAATTGTAATGTCGGAATATAAACTGGGCTGGCTCTACTTATTCAACTCTCACTTGGAGGTATAACATTCATTGTTCATAACGAAAGTGGCTTGTAAGTCATATTTTACTTCAAAATTATTCACCATAATATATTATATAGGCCTAGGCCTACAGTAATGTGTCCAAAAATTCGACGATGCATGTTTCACATATATTTTATTTTGTAACATTACGTTAATGTAATAATATACAATATTTTTCAGCGACTAAGCATAGTTACAATCAGTTATTTATAATGTAATTTACAGCAACAAGCGAAGAAAAATAAACACGTTGAGGTTCACTGAGTGCAACGGAACACTAAAACAAAGAAGTAACATAAACCTGTGCAGTTACGCGAATTAAAGCTAATTAAATAGAACGTATTTGTAGACTAATCGTAATTTATATATTTTTGTTCGTATGAACGCAGGAAGTTCTATACATTTGATTTGATAAGAAGCGCAAATGATACCCGATATATAATGTAACATTTTATGTGTGTTATCGTCAATGTGGCGATTGTAATCTGTTATCAAATATTCAAATTTCTAGAAAAAGGCCCTACATATTGAAAATATTTGATATTATCTCTAGGGTTGGAAATATTGCGAAAGTGTCTGATTATATATTTCAATCATTCACTATAGAAATATGATTAGTAATGTGACAAATCTGTAGATAATGAACACTGATTGCCAGTTTTATGAGAAAATTAGTCTATTTGACTAATTTCTCAGAAGTGAGTCAAATGATTTCAAAAATATTTCCTGACATATGCAATACATGTATGAACGAAGGAAACACTCCATCTAGCACTTGTACAATTTGCCTCTCGGTGATACAGATTTAAATCAACCCAAAATAGAACCGTTTAGTTTTTGAAATCACTCCGGGCAGCAATTTGATATTAATTAAAGAAATAATCTGGTAACGAAAACTCATAAAAATAATATGGAGTGAAGAATTGTCCAAACTCCAAACACACTTGTTATACATTATGTTGTATCTGGTATTCATAAGGCTTCTAATATGTGTTCGTCATTGCTGTCCCATAACAACACCTCAAAATTCACTTTTTTATACAAATTTCACACATAGTTTATTAATATACAAAGTTATTACAAATATACAAATATACAAAGTTATTCTGACGGATAACACCACGAGCTATATAGGACCTACAGTTCAAAATATTGGTTGTAAATCGATTAAACCGTTCTGAAAATATAACCGAAAGTTGTAATCATAACGCAGCAATCCGATGCTCACATTTATATGTAAGCTGCGTATACGTTCATCCATTACCGAGAAAAAAGGTTGCGTATGCTCGTATACTAACAATAGTACCGGTAATCGATTTGGAAAATAGGCACTCTCCGTATGCGTTCTAATTTATACAAAATTACTGCGTATCATTATTATCAAATCTATGAATTATGTAATTAATATCTCATGCATATGTGTCCGTGTTTAGCTCCAGTATACATTCGTCGTGGGGGTTCCACATCGCGAATTTTATAGTCTTAGATTTGAATTTAGTTATATTATTTGCATATAATTACATCGTTGCATATAAGTATTACAATATGAAAACGTTTTTGATGTTCGCATCGAAAAATGAGCCGAAAAAAAACTTTTGCGAAAATATGATATTGCTGATATTCATTTTCTCTGTGAGAACTCGTACTTGACTTATATAGGACTTGTCTAACATCGCTCATTGTTGTCCTTATAACTCCTCAAAATGTAATTGTTTCTGGGTGCAAGTAATCTCCATTTTTGTCGACATGTTATTCTTATTGGTATTTTTGAATTTTCAATCAATTTTTTCTCATATTCTACTCCAGACTCAACAATTTTTGTTACCAAAAATATCTAAATTATAAGATAAGTAATGCCTATCTCGTGGAATTATTTCATGCAGGTAGTTTATCCTTGCAACCTCAACAAACAAAAACATTGATATCTGATTTGGACTGAATGGAAGTTTTCGCTATCGCTCGTCCAATCGAGTGAACGTTTTGTTCTTGAATTCAGAGTGATATAGCTCTATATTGAGCAGATAATGTTATTCTTTGCCACTGGTAAGTTGCTCCCAAATTCTTGATCGATCTCCATCGTATACGGTGTAAGAAGCAGATGTTCTTTTTTCTTCAAAGTATATATTCCAATGGAATATTGCAAACGCTATTTTTATATAATTATGTGAATTCAACGAAACACTCGAATTCAAAAAACTATCGCTTTATATTGAAGATCAAGATTCAACTTTTTTCTTAAACATGTGAACCCAGCTGAAGTAATCGTTATTTCTACCCTATACCATTAAATTCACTCAAATTCAGTGCCTATACCAAGCAATCTATTTATGCCAAATGAACAATACAAGACTTCAAACATTTCAATTGTTCTCACCCTTTTTACATACTTCAAATTTTAACTGACATAATGACGCTAGTTGAACAACTAACGTAGAACCACTTTGAAATATTATAATGGCTTTACTAATTTTAGCCTCACGGTGGTCAGGGTGTAATATTCCACTATCATAGCGATTTGCATTTCTTGTTGAAATCACCAGCTGGCCGAAGCTGCTTGATACGCTTGATCAATAATCAAGAACATTGTCGCATAAATATCGAGACATTATTTGATAAAAAGAAGAGAGATAGGCCTATATTGAACTTTTAACCAATATAAAATCGCAATATACCAAATACCTGTCATAAGGTATTCATACTCAATACATGACTGTATTCTGTATGAAGCAACTTTTAAATTGGCATTTCATCAAACTTTTGAAATACGAGACAAACTTCATGTAATATTATCATTATATTTTCACTCCACATTATATCTAGCATGCATGCAGCCGACGTGCTATTAGGATTTAGTACCTTTTATAGTGGATCAGGTTAGTTCCTCTACGGTGTTACCTTCTTCATGTCAACGTAAAACTTTTCATCAAGAATTATTTTCATCATTGTACAAATATAGAACACTGCACGTCGTTCGGCCCCTAGCCTTTAACAGCCATCTCTTGTCTTATTACTACGAACACATTTTTCTTGAATCCCTTATCTTGGATGAAATTGGCCGCCATAAGCCACTGGGCTTAGTCAACCAGCCTAGTCGAGACTTACGTTAACAAGTTTTGATCCATTCGACCTGGCGAAACTCATCGAAAATAAGAAAATAAAAATGCAACACGTGGCTCGAGGAAAATGGGTGTACACAATCCTAATGTCGTCGGTACTAGCGTGTGTGAAGACGTATGTTTCAGTGCCCCCCCCCCCCCATACGATGTGTGGAAATGGGATCGTAAGCCAGACTGATGTATCAAGAGAAACACGTCCTAGCTCATACCCAGCTATATGCAGCATTTCGCAACGCGTATATGGTACGAGTGAGTCTGAGAGCATCACCTACCCGCCCCCGTGGTATGGTTTGCCTTATGACCCCCCCCCCCCCCCCCCCCGCGAAGATCGATGGCGTGGGAGAAGTAAATCCTCGGTAGCTTCCCGGTGATGCACCAGATTTATGACGTGATAGAGCTTTGGGCTTGATGGTATAGGCAGCAACCTGCATCTATTTCTACCATCACCGTGACGAAGTCATGTGATAGGACGTGATGTTAATATCTGAAACATCTTGTAGAGCGTGTGAGACGCCCGACCGTTGTCCTTGTTGGACGGTTCAAACTATCGTCTTAACGTGAACAGAAGATATATGTCTATTGTCGCCTATCTGCATCGAAAAGTGTCATTAACAGTTTAGTGAGACGACGATGCTCGTTCATTCGCCCGGGTGGAATACTCAAGGCGTCGACGGCGTCGTTAGATAATCCGTCTCTGCACGTCCCCCGCCTTCTTACAACCCCTCCACCCAACTAGACCCTGATGCCAGATTCAATTTCACCCAATAAGAGGGTCAAGATGAATGGAATGTTACCCCTAACTGCACCTTTAACTTGTCTCAATAGACACGATCAAATGAATAGCTAGCTTGAGTCTGAGTAGATCTCTCTGTGAATGGGGAAGAGTTCGGATACGAAACTAGGATAGTTTCTTACTAAAAACTACACCGCTCCAGACATGGTATAGTCGAGAGATTTTCTAGAGTGATCATTGTCGAAATTCTCAGCATTTATGTCCGGGTAAGAAGTGTTGTGTGTTGGTGTATTACATTGGGATGGTATTGGTGCAGTCTTTCCTTCCTATCATCGCATTCCCAGACATGAATGCCCAAGTCATTAAAAGAACCCTGCGGATGGATAGAATATAATACCACAGCCAATTATTCTTCAATAAGAAGGTAACTTTGCTCATCATTTTGTTGAATTGATACATATACTGCCATTTCAATTTTAAGAAAAGACGAAAAAATTCTAATGGGATTTCATAAAAAGCTAACTTTATCCTTAACAAAATAGCCCCATTGGGAATTATTATACATGACAAAGCCAAGGGCTGAGTGAATTCTACTCCAAGTGTTCTTCAACTTTGAATAACAAAATTCTGTTCCTTCCGTTCAACAAATTGCGTTTACACTATAATCGTGAGACAGCTCGGCTATATATAACATACCGCCCGTTGCCTCTCAAAGGGGGTTGATTGTGAACGGAGCAGCAGAAAGTGATAAGTTCTGGGAGTAATATATTGCTCATAGACAATAAGAAGAGTTCAGTTCGGGAATTCGCCAAACTTTTATATATATAGTATAATATCTATCAGAGCAAACGTTGCAACGAAATTAATATTTCATTCGAGAGCAAACTTGAAAAAAGATTCGGAACAAGTAATTCCAATCCGAGATGAAATGATTCATTAAAAGTTAAATTGTTTATTGTTTCATCTTGGGAAACTGATTCGTAATAATGTTTTCTTTGGAAGTCAATAATATAAAACGGAGTAAAGTCAAACATCTCCCAAATTCTCCGAAAACATATTGTTTATTTTTCCGTTTTTTCTCTCTTATATAAATATATTTATATATATATATATGAGCCTTTATAAATCTCTCTCTCTTTATATATATATATCTATCTATCTATATATATATATATCTATATATATATATATATATATCTATATATATATATATATATATATATATATATATATATTATATTTATATATATTGAATGAAATTGATTAAATTGCCCGAAAGGTCAGCACGAAGCATCAGAATGATATCCCGTAATAATTTTTCCGTAGATTTTGAAAATAAACTACCGATTGTTATACTTATGGCGTATAACTTATTACGATAGAAAAACATTGGTAAGTGTAAACAATTTTTCATATTTGTGGCCAATTTTCGTAAACGTACACGCTAAAAAGAATCTTTCTGTATCTAATTACCTATACTAAAAGTTTCTTATACAGCTTGACTTGTTTTTTGTTACATATATCTCTAGCCTCTTTGCCACACCAAACTACCTCAAAACACGGCACACCATTTCAGACGGACTTTTACCGAATCTAAGCTAAGATAAAGTAGTCCTAACGGCTTAAAAGAGAATCTTCGCTAAAACCATCCGACACGCGTAGAAATATTTTATTTTCTTACCATTTTCCAATCTACTTTCTGATTTTTTCTTTATATATTTTTTTATGTTTTACCTCCCATTGCCCTAGTTCTCCACGTATCTCATGGGACAAAACTAAATACAAAATCTAGGCAGCTTGTGATCTGACCAAGATCACAAGCTGCAGGCGTCTTACTGGCCGGTGGCTGTCGCTATGAGAGCGTTGGCATAATAGGGAATCGGACGTATATTCCCAAGGTGCTTCGTCTTAAGCGGCGAATAGCAATGTGTTATAGCTCGGCGTAGACAGGTAACCCAGTGGTGAAATACTTGACTGCATGGCAATCCGATACTAGATCTATAGTATCGGAGAATCGAACTAGAATCTCGAGATTCCAGTTCGATTCTCGGATCGTTCGATCAGCCAGTTTCACTGAGACGTATCGAGATAATTCACCATGAACATTTTAAACAAGTTAGAATGAGGTGTTCGAAAACCTCTTGGGTGATGCTATAAATAGTTAGTTTCTTTTTAAAAGAATCGGGTGAAAAGCCCATGTGGTAGACCTATATTCAGTATTTAAACAAAGAACAAAGTCGCGACTCTTGAATTTATTTTTTGTAATGTTTCATTGGAAAATGTTGATAGGCCTAGTTGTCATTTGAAAAATGTCAAGTCAATTTTGACAATCGATTCAAAATGTTGTATTTTTATGCGGTAAGTGATGTTGTTTTCTACAGAAGTGGAGACTGAAGAAAACAGATCAAGTAAATTCTAGTTGACTCATATAATTAAGCGTTTATTTTATATGATTATAGCATTAAAGTGTATTAATATTCCAATGCGATGTGGCTAACTCGTTTTGTAATCAAATCCATCAAATTTTCAAAGTGTGTGGTTTCTTATTCAATATGGAAAACTCTGAACATATAATTGAGAAAGAGAGAGAGGGAAGGGAAGAGAGAGGTAGTGAAACAGAGAGAGAGAGGAGCGAGAGAGAGAGAGAGAGAGAGCATGGGCCCTGCATCAGGCGTAATGCAAAGGAAATATACATTTCCTTGTGCTCAAACTAGAACCCCACTTTCAGAATCATGAATATAATATTTTAATTTACTTGACCTCATAAATGTCGAAATTATAACAAGAAGTTTAAAAAGATCGTTGTTCCATTGACTAAGGATATCGTTAGTCAATGAATATACTTATTCCGCGAATAGAACTAAAAGTGGCATGATTCAGATATAATTTCGACTCGACTCCAATGAGTCAAATCCATCTTCCCTTCGTATGATCCAATGGATCGATGACATCTATTTGGTGCAAATCGAGTATTTCTGCGCTACTTGGTTAATCTTTTTGTGCACGCGCGCTTCACAAGACTCGCAAGATCAATCAATTCACATGAAACTTTTTCTGGATATAAGGCTACTCATCTTCTGACTCACAACTATGTTGGAATAGTTGGAATAATGAGACAAGCGATCGGGTAGATATTGCCAAAATTGATAGGAAATGTATAGAAATACATTAATAATAATATGAAAGTGAAAAAAAATGAATATAAATTGATCAAAAATATAAATTATAAGATGCTGTAATGCCAGTAACAAATATATTTGACAAAGATTCGTGAAAATCGGGCTCATCTCACAACGCATCTGGTACGTTTGCCTTGTTGATAAGATTATTTATGAACGATATAGATTGAAGAGTGTACAATTACTATTCTATATTCACACTGCCTGTGGACCCGTCGAAATACGTGTCCCAATAAGCAGTTACTCTCAGGTTATCATTCGAGTTCTGACAGACTGTGACTGCAACTCTATCGGTTGACTAGGAGAGATGTATGATGCATTTGCTGTAGAATGACAGTTCTCTGATGATTCGAGAACGGGAAAATAGTTGAGAATGAAGATTTATGGAAGTAATGGCATTATTGTCGATAATATTAACAAAATCGTTCCTAGCTCCCGATCCAAACGCTTGTAAATTTAAAAAAGGAATAACCACAGTAGCTTCCCTCTTGGTGAATAGACTCGCTGATTTCGAGACCTAGTTCGTCGTATTATATATATATATATATATATATATATATATATATATATATATATATATATATATATATATATATATATATATATATATATATATATATATATATATATATAATATATAGATATATATATGATATATATATATATATATATAAGTGTATATATAAATAATTAGGTTTGAAGAGCGAGACTTCAAGAAATAGAAAATATGCAGATTTTATATTGACTCTGTGATGGGAAGAAGAAATTAATAACCCTTTGTGTATAAGTTTGGCTTCAGTGGAAGTAACAGAATTTCACAAGGAAATTTACAAATTTAATTGATCAAATAAACTGTTCATACTGAGCGATCGAGGAGCGTAAAATACTAACTTTGGGTTCATTTAAGATGCCGTCAATAATAGAAGTGTTGCTTAGAGGCTTATTAAAGATAAACAATCTACACCATGTAGAATATGTCCTGTAATTTATGCATTAACCCTATTGTCGAATAAATACGTGAAAGAATTTTACTTTTTGCTTTTGGGCCGACCTTAAATTGTAAGTCGCCATTAGGCGTCCTCTTCTCTCAGTTCAATGGTAACAACTCGTACAAACAAATGAAATGCTTTTCTCAAACCATCTATAATTCTAATTTGATCCAACTTATATTCTAACTGTAATGTTTCACTAATATCTGCTCTTAGTAGCCCAATGTTTTAGTCTACAGTCTAGACGTTGGTTTCCAATCCGAGTAGTTCAGATTTCAAATGTGTGTGGCGTAATGCAAATTTATTCCTTGGCACGTCACATGTGGAGCATGGTAAACTCAACAGTGAAAAGTCTAATGTAGAACACGGAAGACGCGGATGGTAGAAAAAGGTGAGAATTGAAATCAAATAACCCGCTATGTGCAATCCTGTGAACGGGTGTACTCTGGATCAAGGTGGAACATGGTGTGAAGAATATAAAGAGATAGAAGTGCGATGGAGTAACGTATACCATAAGGCTATACGGCTTACTATAAGGCTTACTTTGATTGACGAGACTAACATGTGCCTTCCAAATGTCGACACCAGTCATTCGCTAGATGCCGTTCGCGTATACTTACCGCGACTGTTATACCAGCACAGATAGCCACAAGAGACCTACATTGCAAATTGCTTGCCATTCGAAAAGACTACAGCTACTTCTGATTGCATTTTTTACATTCGTATGTCTTATAGATATATGTTAGATATGTGCTCACTATCAATTTGTGTCTGCTACGTATGTTAGTGAGCCGCATTTTCTTCTCCACGAACCCTCTTGCAATTTGTTCCATTTTCTACATGTTCTTTTCTATTCGCAATGAAGAATAGGGTAATCAAAAGTTTTTGAAATAGGTATCACGAAGACAGCATTTGATAGATTCTGTGCAAGAATCCGTCGTGCGTCTTTTTTTTGCGTTTTAAAACTTTTTCACATCCCTATTACAATCATAATCTATTCAAATCCATGCTGCCAATGTAAAATGATATGAGACGAACGTATACGTACGTACATTGGGGATGCAGTATCAAAAATTATAAACTCTCGGAGTGGCTTTTAAATGAAACGTTGGTGGAGTAATGGCACCCCTTCAAAAACAAATTCAATTGAATGAGGCAGAAATTGCACTAACTTTCCAGAGCACACAAAATATAACTCAGAAAATTGTCTCATGATGAAGTGAAATACGAAAATGATGTTTTAATATTATTTATTAAGGTACATAAAACTCCAATAAACGTTTGATCCTCTGAGGGTTTCAAAAGATGATGGTTTGAACCTATTCGATAACATTTGCATTAGATGTACACATTCAGTAAAATTATAAATACAAATAACTTCATGAAATATTGCTTATTACATTTGCCTCTTGGAAAGGAATATGAGTTCCTAACATTTTCGTCGGGCAGAGGAGGGAATCGGAATCTGGTATAGGCTGGAACTGTTGAATCAATCAAGTATCCACTTTAACGACTGAGGAAAACATGGAAAACCTCAGTGAGAATGGGTGATCCGATGGAAATTGAATGAATCCCGACACATACGTTGATATAAATATTAATTGTTCCGTTTCTTATTCTTGCTAGTACGAAATACTTGAATTAGAACAAACACATTTCAGCTGAATACGTCTTCCATTTTCATCTAGAAAAACGTCGATTGAAATTTACGCCGATATACCGGATGTGTTGAATTGGAAAAATGGTTATTACAAAGATCCAAAGAATCGTATGACAGCATCGTGCAAACTCTAAAAGCGTCATACATTATGTTCGAAAAGATGACAAAAACTTGAAGTAGAAGAACGGTATAATCTCAAGATATTATTAGGAAACCTCAATTGAGACTGTGATGCTGGTTGGACGTAGACGTAACATCAAGTCTCAAGTCATCGCAAAGGACTTTTTATCCGTTTTTATCATCAAATCGGTTGCCTTTGCTCAACTGATCATATTTGTCCGTAACATCCTGTCTATTTCTATCTATTATTTGTTGATTATTTCGGAATTTCCTTCGAGAGTAAACATTTCATTCGAATGTCTCTTCTATAAGAAGATTCCATGTAAAACAAACATCGCGATCCTGTTCGTCCACTTCAATCTTTCGTTGTCGTGACTTGTAAATATATAATTTAAAATACCTTCCGTACCTTGGATACAGTATCAAGACAATTTCCTTCCCATAGTGCATGTCGGTGTTATTGACTACACTTTTGCCTCATGTCAGATCTGAAAGACATTTCGAACTTTCAATGGTTTAATATAGGGTGATCTTATTAGTACAGGTGATCTTTGTAACTTGCATGTTTTTTGTTACACGCTTTCTTGGCACTACTGCCGGCCATTCATCTAGATTCGCTCTGTCGGATTACATTTACAATCTCGCACTAACTTCCCAAATTATGTTCATTCATTTCGTTCTCAGCATCGTAAATTAGCAAGTACTTCTCAAATGAATTCACTGTACAGAAATATATATTAACATTACATACACCGTGTGCATATATACCGTCCCCAGATTAATGAATAGAGAGGATCGAAGCGGTTTCATTAATCATTAGGTTCTTGTGCAGATTCGCGGCATGGTTTACGAGAAATTATTTTTGTCTTTTGTCAAGGTGAAATTCACAAACAAATAGCATGCTTTTGTTACAGGAAGGTATTTTGTACATGAAAAAGCTATTGATTAATTTACGTACTGTTTCACTTATCAGCTATGATCGTTTGAATTTTTTGAGACGGTGTTGTTTTTTACTACCATTATTCTTCGGGAAACAGGGAACAGGGAAACAAGTAAGTATATAATCAAAAATTAGCGTCAAAGTTTTGCCGTGCATTTGTGATACATGAAGTAATCATGTTACAAACACGGAAATGTTTTCTTTTATATAGTTTCTATATAATTTTCAGTCCATTAATTAATTAAGTTATGATCCAGTTTCATTATGAACTATTAAGCTTCCATGACATAAAAACAGTTGTTCGTTCAGTTTCCATCATTAGTATATACTACAGAACTGTAAATCTGTATAAATCTTTACAGAAATGAACGAACACTTATCAATCCTTGTTTTTCTCAACAGAAAAACAAGACGAGAATGGAGAAGTTCTTTATTCATATATATTATATTATATATATTATATATATTATATATTATATATATTATATATATTATATATATATATATATATATATTACATATTATATATATATACTATCCCTTTATATATATATATATATATATATATATAATATATATATATATATATATAAGGCCCATATATATATAATAGCTCTTTATAATCCAAGTTCTTTATTATTTTATAATATATCACGACAATTATTGATGATAGAGACAGAGTTACTTTAATAGCGGTTAAAAGAAGCTTCATCTGTTGATACTAGCTCGGCTACAGCCAAGAAACCTTTTGTACGATCTACTATGGTCGCACAAGAAGGCCTAATCACGTATCAACAAAGTTGACGAAAATTTGTTTTCCTCTCTAGACATTGCACAAGCTATTGTTGAATTTGTTATGCGACAGATCGCTAAGAGTCTTCTGCTTAATATTTTCGACGTGTATGATGGATACATATCAAGACTGTGGTCTGTGGTGACATGTTATGAGCTAGAATTAGGAGAACGTTCAGATTTTTCACAGAACGAATCATATTACGTGAACTTTCAAGACGATTTGTGTCTTCACTAAATAAGTTCAAACGAACCGAGTCTGTAGATATTCAAGCTATGACACAAGATCGTTGTGTAATTATTTTATTCCACTATTTTACTAATTTGCAATTATTTATTTCTCGTTTTTCACGAGTGAATAAATCGAACAATTAGTCTATAAAGTGAAACGTATATCAAGATTCCTTTTTAAATGTGGAAACTTCTCAGAATAGGAATTATTGATTCCTTTTTTCAGATGGAAATTTACTTCCGAAATATATTCAGTTATTTATATTCTATTGTACCTTTCCACAAGTAACCGCCTCATTCAGCCGTCCATATCCATCACAGTATTGTATATATAGACATATTATTTCACTTTTACCCTCTGTGTTTCCGTTGTTTATCATCAATTCCTATATTCCTTCTTGCTCGGTTCCTCCCACGGTGATCTTGAATCCGACTGTATTCTGCCTGTGTGGGATAACTTCTACTTTACTTTAGTGGAGGTCTGCCTCTCCTTCTTTCCTAGTACGTAGATGCTTGCCTCCTCACTTGGCCATTATGATGCATTATGTACCATCCCACAGATTTATACCATCAACGCTGAGATATTACGAACACGTTTACTGAATGCAACTTAGATGCAACGCTAGTCAAGTAATGGCATAGATTTGCTGTAGGTGTTATATATTGAAGTACGTTGACCTGTATAGCTCTTTATTCCAGCTGTAAAGATCCGACTATTAATGTGTTACAATATACCATAGTTTTATTTTCATTCCTAGGAAAACGCATGTGTATGTCTTCTATGTCATATGTCGTATATTGACAGAAATCTACACACCTTGGTTTTGAGAACATTGGTTCATTTTCATGAATATCAAAGAAAGAGATCCGTCACTTTTGTCCGTGAATAAAACGTACACAAAATTGAAAAAAAAATGACAAAAATATTTTCCACTATTGTTCTTATCTCAATACTCTTCGAGGCATGAGAAGATAACATTAAATAATTTCTCAGAATCTACCTCATTGACTTTTACTCACAAATACGTAGAAGTGAGTTAGAAGATTAGTAGTTTTTAGAAAAAGTTCATGTGGATTGTTTTTGCCTTGCACATAAACAAAACAAACAGACAAACAACCAGTTATAGATTCTGTTTGGCCCGAATGGATGTCAATTCGCTAAGCCAGTGGCCTCTAGTTAGGGGTTTACGCGGGTATACAACGTGAACGCACTTTATATCATTACAGGCTCGCGTAAACCACTTTGTATTCGTGGTATGCGCAGTTATACGCCGTATACCCATGACTTTATTTATTCATCTTGGGTTCAACGACGCACTGTTATGATAACTGAGATCTAATGGCGTCGGATGGATGATTAATGAGATGATGGGATGATGCGATGAAGGCTCTTGGGTAATGGGAAGGATAGTGGGAAGGAAGCGGTCATGGCCGACTTATTGCAGGAACCATCCCGGGTTCCCGGCATTAGCCCAGACTACAGAGGGAAACCATGAAAAACCCCTGTAAAGATGGTCGGCGGCGTGGATCGAAATTCCTCTCGCCTCCTGGATCACATGAAGCGAGTGCGTCAACCACTGCGCTGCATGTGCCGGTTACCCATTACTTCCGAGGAATTATTAAAGTATAATACAAATATTCATTTTGAATGATATAAAAGTGGTAATTGTTTCAGGCTCTGACTTCAAGCAGCTAAATTGTGTCTCTTTGTGGGAAAAAGTTATCTAACAGTTGACTGCAAGCAATGGCACTAGCTGCGTGGGTTTGGAAAGAAATGCATGAATTGGTGTGGATGCTGAAAACAATATAGGCCTAATGATGATAATGTGCCTGCTGAACAAGCAATTCGGAAAAAACGATGCCTAGTTTTGTACTTTTACGAATTCCCTTAAATAAACTGCAGTAATTTGTAATGCAACAAACACTTCGTTGTCAACGAGTAAGTGTGAAATCAATTACGATATCAGTGTTAAGTAAAAAAATTGGTTCAAGCCACTATTGTGGCTCAGTCAACTATTGCTTACAGCGGTAGAACCTGAAGTCAGGTCGGTGGTGGGTTCGAGTTCCGCATAAGGCATTGATTTGAAAAAAGTCCTTCCGCCTATCAACACTTCATCATATCATTTACACCCGCTCATTCGTACCCCCATATAACCTAGCTGTTGGTGGGGTTTTTAAGCAGCATTAAAAAAAAAATTCAAGGATAAAATAAATACTGTTTTGATAGTTGATGCAGCTACATCTTCCTAATAGCTACCACACTCCCAAAACTCGTTAGGAGAACAGAAAAAAATAATTTCAGAAACCACCGGTGAAGTACATATAGGGACTTTCCGCATTATTATACCTTCCCCCCCCCCCCCCCCCTCGTTCACCCGGTTAGATTTTTCTCTTACAGGACGACCTATGACATTTCTCAGGACTACATCATCTAAAAACTTCGAATTAAATCAAATAGAAATCTTACTGTTACTCACTCATTCTCAGTCATAGAAACGAACGAGAATGATGTTTGACGTTCCATTACTTTAGAACGAGCATTCATAAAATTCAGACAGTTTTTCAAGTCTGGTTCCTGCGATACTGAAAAAATAATTCCCAGAGTGCGAGCTATGGAAGTTGAAGAAAGTAAAATACGATATATTCTTAAATACAGCGAAGTTTAATGATGTTAACGTTTTCATGGTATTTGAATTTAATTACCTTTGTACACTTCTAAATGTAATGCTTGCCAGTTTTATGTGACTTTACATTCAACTTGGAATAGTGAATGACTTATATGATAAAAGTTACCTCGATATAAACACCAGATAATTATAAATGAAAGAATGAGGTTAAGTGACCTAACATGTGTTGCGGCCACTTCAGTGTGTATCCATGACCTAAGACCATGCCATTACATTACCGTCTATATGACACTGTACTGTAGCATATTACACCATTACACAACCTGACCTGCCCAAACTACATACGTGGCAGGATACACAACAAGAGAAGGATCAAAGTCGATATACTGATTCCAGCTGGATGTGGGCCTAATTCATACTATTATAGCTACTGACTTCCAAGAGATCGATGGTGGAATACGAGGGGTTTACAACTCGAAAATTTGGTGTACACCTGATTTCAGATTTCAAGGCATTTCAGGTGATTTCAAGTGATTTCAGGGATTTCAGGGATTTCAGGTGATTTCAGGGATTTCAAGTGATTTCAGGTGATTTCAAGTGATTTCAGGTGATTTCAGGTGATTTCAGGGATTTCAAGGATTTCAAGTGATTTCAGGGATTTCAAGTGATTTCAGAGATTTCAAGTGATTTCAGGTGATTTCAGAGATTTCAGGTGATTTCAGGTGATTTCAGGTGATTTCAGGTGATTTCGGGGATTTCAAGTGATTTCAGGGATTTCAGGTGATTTCAGTGATTTCAGGTGATTTCAGGGATTTCAAGTGATTTCAGGTGATTTCAGGTGATTTCAGGGATTTCAGGGATTTCAAGTGATTTCAGGGATTTCAGGGGATTTCAGGTGATTTCAGGTGATTTCAGGGATTTCAGGTGATTTCAGGGATTTCAGGTAATTTCAGGGATTTCAATGGGATTTCATGGGATTTCAGGGCAAGTGTACACCTGATTTCAGGAGTTGTTAACCCCTCGGTGGAATATTACGAACAGTTTCATTGTTAAGGGAGGAAGTGTATTACTGGTTATCATACTAAACTATACATGTCAAATTATTACCGGTCTTTCAATTTTTGTTATGGACTTGTGAAATTTTAGAAGCGGTGAAAGCCGCCCCTGTGGCTCAGTCAACTATCGCTAGCGGTAGTAACTGAAGTCACCGTTGGGCGTGGGTTCGAGTCCCGCATGAGGTATGAGTTTTGGAAAACGTCCTTTCACCTATCATCACTTTATCGTTTCATTATCACCCGCTCATTCGTCCTCCCATATAACCTAACTGTTGGTGGGGTCGTTAAGCATCGATCCAAAAAAAAAAGAGAATCGGTGAAAAATATTTTACGTTAGTATAGAATATTAAGGTAGTTAACTTGAAAAATGTCTGTGTCATTTTAGTACAAATAGGATAAAAAATCACATTCACACAAAACATACATGTAGCCCTTAGATCTTGATCAACATTGATATGCTTTCCTAAATATAGGCCTAATATAAATTGAATATCTTATAATCTTTTAGGATCGTTATTTGTAAATGGTAGGCCTGAATCGAATAAATCTCATTTTATGTACTCTGAAAATAGTGAGAGGGCGAGGGATTAATTTTTTACACTTCGCCGTCATAATTATTATAGAAGAGTAGCGAAGAATGTGTGTCGTATGTACAAAATTTGATCCGTTCACTAATAAAGTCTTTCTACATGACTAAAATATTTATATTTCAACCTCGTTCACTTAACAGTAACCGCGACAAAGTGGTATTTTACTGAATCGATTTCGCTGTCAGTGTGTTCTCCTCAGACTCGTCTACACCCATGAAATGTGGTATATAACTAAACATTAGCTATTAGTTACCGAGCAACCTTGTAACTCTAAACTGATATAAGTGATGGTGCAACACAATACCTGTAGGCCCATAGGCCCATCTGCGTTTTGCTAATTGTTTTTAGGTTATGCTAGTAGTACAACTATACTCAAAACATATGCCAATTTTTACTCTATCATATATAATATATAAATAAATATAAATATTCATATATATATATATATATATATATATATATATATATATATATATATATATATATATATATATATATATATATATATATATATATATATATAGTTTAATGATCACATATATATATATATATATATATATATAAATATATATATATATATATATATATATATATATATATATATATATATATATAAATGTATGTATATATAAATAAATGAATACATTTATAAATTTATGTATATATGAGTACATGGCTTTCTGTTGAAACGTACAGCACGTGATATTGATAGGACGGATGTTATTATCACTGAAAGTACCGCCTCGTCGGGGAATCGAACCCCGGACCTTATGCTTGAGACACATATGTTCTTACCATCTGAGCTAACGAGGATGGTAAGAGCATCTGTGTGTTAGGCATAAGATCCGGGGCTCGATTCCCCGACGAGGCGGTATTTTTCAGTGGTAATCATATATATACATATATATATATATATATATATATATATATATATATATATATATATATATATATATATATATATATATATATATATATATATATATATATATATATATATATATATATATATACCCCCTCCCCGAACCCCGGTTAGATCCCCGCCCCTGCCCATCTTTACGGGGGTTTTTCGTGGTCTCCCTCTGTAGTTTAGGTTAATGCCGCGATGGTTCCCACAATGTAGGCCACGACCGCTTCCTTCCCACTCTCCTTCCCATTACCGTACCCTACGAACCTTCATCTCATCATTCCTTCATCTCATTATTCATCCAGCCAACGCCAATAGATCTTATTTATCATTACAGTGCGTCGTTAAACCCAACATATAAAAAAAAAAAATAATGAAAATAAAAATATTCTATATGTAAATGAGTACATAGCTTTCTGTTATAACGTTACTAATATCACTCAGGGAATCAAACCTTCTGCTTGATACGCAACTGCTCCTACCACCTAAGCTAATGAGGCAAGTGTGTTTCAGTGATATGAATGTGTGTGTAATGGTATAGATGAGGGTCGAGTGGTAGAGATTCGTTCTACATATTAAGAACTGTTACCACTAAGGGCATCCACGACCTATCACACTATTCTCCGGATTGACTTTATTGGAGTAGGCGGGATGTGAGTACATGACTTCCTGTTCAAACGTATACCACATGTTGTTGATAGCATGAATATTAATATTCCCCGATGAGGTGGTTTTATCTAGTGAAATTAATATAGGCCTACACCGTATATCTCAAACAAATTAAATTGGTCTTAAAGACTCACTGTAATAATAACTACGATCTATTGGCGTCAGATAAATGATTTATTAGATGATGGGATGATGAGATAAAGGAATCTTATGTAAGGGGAAGGATAGTGAAGCGGTCGTTGCCTGTATTGTGGGAACCATCCCGGCATCAGCCTAGACTACAGAGGGAAACCAAGATTAAACCCCTGTGAAGAAGGACGGTGCCGGGGATCGAACTGGGTCTGATATGCCCCTCACCTACCGGATCACATGAAGCGAGCGCGTTGGCAATTATGAGCTGCGTGTGCCAAAGCTGATCTAACCTATGGCAGAGAGAGATTTGTGGCTGACCGGCGACACTTCTGAAATATGTAGTCGTGTTTCTAATTGTGAATCTCTTTCTGAAAAATCATTCACTCACGAGAAATAGAATAAAATACTGCTGTTACACGAAATAATATAACGGTTACATTGTAAACGACCTTCTTCCTCCATGGTATGCTTTAACTTGTCTTCTGTGTGTAAACGTTTTCATGCAGTCTGAGACTTATCATAAATTCTAATTAAGGTGGTAGATACAACACTTTCGGTGGTATTGTACCTTGCGAGTAACAGCAAATCCGTATCGCCGTTGTTTATTTAGCTGATGGCCATTTCTCAGACTATTTATATATATTTATCTCTCTTCTCCTCCATCTTCCACACCTCAAACATTAGATGTAATACTAAGAACTAAAACCGTATCTTCAAGAAAAGGAAGGTTTTCTAAGCTATAAATAGATGTGATTTTTCTAATAGGACGAAACAATGAGAATTTAGTATTAAGGGGTGCTTATGAAAATTGAGAAATTCACCTTCACCATTTTTTTTTTATGTTCAAAAACCAGTGTAAATGAATGAAAAGTTCACATCCCCAAGATAATTTTATGCTCTTCAATGAATACGATATTATATTTCAGTGAATTCAATCAGATTCAAATACGTCAATGTATACGAATAATGTGATGGAATTCATTGACGTATTATCTAAAAAATTATTGAATTCACCGAAATAAAAAGAGCATAAAATTATCTTGGAGATGTGAACTTTCCATTCAATTCCACTAGTTTTTGAAAATGGAAAAAAATAGTAACGATACATTTCTCTATTTGTGTAAGCACCGTGCACGAGCCCCCGCGTGTTTTGGCAGTATATTTTGCACTTGATCTGCTTGTAGCTTGGTCTTTATTTTTCTGAATTACATCACAACCCTGCGAATAGATTCTAACGAATAATGCATGACAATTTTCTTTTATCTGATTTTGGAGGAAACTTGAAATCATTAGGTGAATTCGAGAAATTATAATTAATTCATTTGTCCTTCAGGACTCAGCTATTTCTCCAAGTCATGACGTAGACATTACTCGATTCTGTTCATGTTTCTATACAGAATCGTTGATGCCCAAATCATGACTCACTGGAGGATGAAAAAATGTATTCTAATTTCTGAAATTAAGAAGATGATCTCTATTTTTGGGAACTGAATATCGTCATTATTCATTGGAGTATAGTTCCAGGGTTGTGATTTCCTTCTAGTTTTCAAGAGTACATTTTCAAATTTGAAATTATAATAGCAATATCAAGGAAAGTCACCATTGTCTCTTCATATTGAAATTAATTTGAATTTGAAATATAATTCATTTCGCTCTGCTGTAAGTCCAAGACGAGATAGGTGTCCTTTTCAAAAACTATTTATCTCATTTCATGAGCGGTGCCTCAGCTGACTGAGCTACCGAGGACGGCGACATATGAACTACCGTGCTCGTATTTATGATGACTTTCCCTTCGAACATATTGTATTGAAAATTGAAATTGCATTCAGAGAAGTATTTCTCCACTTTTATTGATATACAATAAAAAATCTATTAATTGTTATTAGACATGTAAGTAATAGGCCTTACATGCTATATTCATATTACGATCCGCGGTAAGGTGTAAATAGTTGATGAAATGTTACGATATTTGGTTTTACTATAACGTTCAATTCTGGTCATTCCGTGTTCTTTTCTCACCAATATTACAAATTGTATCCACGTTACGAGGGAGTCATCAGATACGTTTCGTGAACTGCTTACGTTCTATGATCATTCATAGGGTCTGTGTTTAAAATCCCCATTACGGCAACTTTTTATATAAATGTTCCTTGTGTGGTTCAAATCGATCAGGTGACCATTCCCCACCACACGTGCCAATAATATATCTCAGCAAAATTGGTTCTGTCACTCATGGGCTGCTTCTCAATAACAATTCTTGAGCGGAAAAATTGAAATGATGAAAAGTTATCAGAAAAATTACCTTTTCACAGTTTTGCTAGTCCGATTTAAAAGATAGTCTCGTTGGCTATATGTCACCAAATCGAGATATAGCTGACGCATTACTACGTTGAAGATAAAGTAAAATGGCGCGTAAAGCGACTGAAAATTGTTTTCTGTAAAAAACGCATGTATATTTGCCAACTTATCCGACTCTCGTTGCTCCACCGCGCTGTCCGCGCAGCCAGTTGCTATACCTTATAAGAGCATTTCTCTCTGAATTCGTAGATACCACTTTTTTGCATCGAGAAATAAAATATTATATCATATGGATAAAACTACATGGCTTTACTGCGTCGGAATCATCCCAATCGTCGTCGAGATATTTTTCAAGCTAGAATTTGTTACTTGTGTGTATACGTCGGTATTTTACAATATACCCGAATGCTATTCTAAACCATTTTATTCTTTCGTTTCGTCCTCCCCTCATTTGGAAGATCTATGTATATTAAGTTGAATTCCCATAACTACTTTGTTGCAGCACGAATGAATGAACGAATGCAGAACGAATGTTTGGGGGGTGGGGGGGGGGGGGGGGGGGTGGACACTAGTCAGAACATTAGATAGAGGATGTGGCTATTCCCCGTGGGCTTTAGGACACCACTCCCGGTTTGTACCAGCAATGCCTCTTTTCCAAGCTTGCTTGATCGTAAACTAAATACGCATCAGGCCTGGGAAAAAAACCCTTGACTTGTGACCTATGCGTGGTTCTAAAACTAGGTCCACGATTGTGTTTTGCTTTTATGTTGTGTGACAAAACAACGCTATAAAATCAGAGATTCAAAGACACAAAAGGGAATAAAGAGGAGAATATTTGCTTGAGGGAAATGGGGATAGACATTTTATTCAGCAACTTGAAAAAGGCAATTTATTACCTTTTGTTACTAATAGGTTTGAATTTGATATTTTTGGGAGCTTCGTGTAGCCGACCATGAATGATGTTATGAATTGAAGATCTACGTAATTAGTCAATTCGAAGGTATGAGTGTGACAGGATTCTTGCACTAAAATTGAGTTAACTAGTGTGAGCTGATAGTATTGCACAATTAAAAGATGTTAATGATGCTATTGTATATTATTATGGATGTTCCCATTCATATTGTCGTGGGATCGAATGGAATACAAGAACACAACTTCTGTTGGAAAGTTATGAATAAATCACAATTTTATTCCCGTATTCTAAATTTGATTCTTATATATTTATTATTTATCCTCCCTTTTGGAACCTGGACATATAAGGGACGGCATGAATATTTCTCCAGCATCTTTCCCATATCATACCATATGAATCTTTTATTATATTCAAGTGTCTTGCATGTGTTCCTTGTTCCCTATTTGGTCAAAAATATTTCTCGAGGTTTATCACGCATTATCGTTTTATAAAAAGTGACTTAATGAATGTCAAAAATGTTTTTTTCAGATCCTACTTATAATAGGAATAACACAAAGATTATAGGGAAACACGTTCAAAATATTATTAAATTGTATTTTTCAAAGTTGGATAGCAAATCCAAATTATCTCTACATTATTATTATATACAGTTGAATGTTGGTTGTTATTATCTATGGAAAGCTAACTGGTTTAATCCATTCAAGGCATGGCTTTATCCTAAAGCTAGTGTGAAACTGCATCTGAATCATTTTTATTCCATCCTGCATCCAGGTTTTGCCGAGTTATCTTGGTAGATGGTGGTATACGTGCCCTGAAGCCATGCGGAGTCGCTGCTCATAAGGGAATACTCGTACTCGTCGGGTTACTACGCTATATTATAGAGAACAGGCCTGCTTGAATGCCCAACAAGCGAATATATGTAGCTAACACGGATAACATTTCTCAGATCTCGTCCTGACGTAGTTAACTCTCGGTTACTCTGTGTGTACTTGTTTGTGTCTATATGCTTGTGTATCAGAGATTGCTAGTGTCGAGTATGTAACTAACATTTTCTCCTTTTCTCCTCGAAACGTGTACGTTTCCTCGAATACGCGTTTGGTGTGTGGGTGTCTCCATTATTCAGAGAGTACTCCACGTGTCGCTATATCTAACTAAACTGATTCCGAGTCTTTTTTTGTTATTAGTCAAGTACATGATTTGTTTCCGTTTCCCTGGTTGGTGTCAGATAGTAGTACCCTGTTTTTATATATGATACTTCTGGACATTAATAAACAAAACTTATGCCTTCAACTTCTCTGTAGAGGAAAAAAATCACATCAATATCCGCAAACCATTAGAGATAGAATCACACGCGAGGTTTCGTAATTTCTGCTATGAATGGCGGACAGCAAAAAACGACCCCCAAAACTCATAAACTAACTACATTGTCCAACGTTTCTCCCTAGTCAAGTTGTTACTTCTGTATAATATATAACAGTTGAATCTGTGTTTACATTTTCATGTCTTCATTCTCTACTCCACATTCAGACGGTTCGAAAATGTTCAGTTCTCGAACTGCTGACGAACGGGAAATAATAATAATGGTAATAATAACATGAAGTCTGTTCAATCTCGCACACACTGGTACGATCCAAAAGCTCAACGTGATCACATAATACATTAAGTCGTTACAACTCCTACGACTTCTATTTGTTTTATACAGGTGGAAAGTAAGAGCATACATACTATACTAACGATCACCATTAGTAATTACACTAAATATTACTTGGTCTTTTAGAAATGAGAATTCCATTATTGAAGAATGTTTCTAATGTGGAACTTTGAGTCTTTCAAGTGTGGAACTTGAAGAACTAGAAGGCATACCTTGATTAACTGACGCGTATTTTTAATGTTCAAATGATTCAAATCGTTTTGTACTCTATATTATATACATAAATATACTATGCGCCTTTTCCGTCACACTGCTTAAAACTACAGCGCGTCAAGAGTTCAAGAGACAAGACGATTGTGAGCTCTGGATTTGACTTTTACCAGATAACGGGTTTATACTCCAACATTATTTCAAAGAACGAATTTCCGATTTTCCGAGCCATTGCTTATCGTTAAAGATGCGTTCCGTTTTCCATTTCGCGAAACTCTATCCTATTTCGTGTTATGTAAGATTGTAGAACCCCTTAGCTTTTGAATTAACGTAGCCTGCTCTCCCCTTACCTTCTTTCAAGTGGGAATTATTTGTCACTAACGTCAAGACAATGCAGCAAAAGCAGTTTGAGAAATGGGTAAGAGTATTCCTTTCGCTAAGATACTATGTACTCGTATACCGTAGCCTAGTCCCCTAATTACATCCTGCTCGAACTTCCTCAAGCGTTTCCGTGTACTGTTCTGCCCGAGAAAGCTGCGTTTCTCTAAGATAATCAGAAGTCCGTTGGTTCTAGAGTGTGTCCCCAATGAATAACTTGTTTGGTCTTCTCCACTCTTGGTTTGCGTCGTGCGTAAATCAGGCTTGTGCCACACTCACGTCAAGTCGCGTCACGTCGCGTCACCTCCCGGTCGGTCTCGCATACTATATAGAGGCAGTGCGACACCTCCCGCACTGTTCCCCACAAGGTCTCCCTGAATCTTGTAAGCCAAACTAACTTCCTTGAGGTCTAATCAATTCAACTCGGCCGGGGCATTCGTGAGTTTTATCATTCCAGCGCACCGTATAACTTGCTCCGGCTACATTATGACTTCATCAGAACGACAGTTATTCACGACTAATTAAAGATTTCTTTCAAATTATTTTCATTTCAAGACTGATTTATACGTTCAGGGAATTACAGCTTTGCTCATATAGCCTACAACATTAATTCACCAATGGAGAATATTTTATAATCAGAATTTGTTCAGTGCGACTACATTTCGGTGGAATGAGATTTCTAACGTGCAAAAACCACAGAAGAATGTGTAATTTTATATTTCTGATTTCCTCTGCTTGAGATTGGATGAGCCAAAACGAACATTCGTATTGGTTTTATTGCACTATATATTATTGGAAAATGTCTGCATGTGATTTATATTCTTGTCCTTAAAAATAACATTCATGCAGGGAAGTTATTGTCTCGTCGATTGAACATTCTTATTCTTACAAGAAGACAGGCAGCTTGATGAGCAAGTTGTTGATGTTGAGGCTATCGGAATAAATCCCATCATGATGAAGTTGCGTGCCTCGCTTCACCCGTTCGAATTGCGCTTCGCCCCTCGGCCCAATACGCCCGCCCCGGCTCAGGGCTTCTTCCTCTTTCACTTTACTCGCACTCATAATTCCAACAAACTAATTAGGCAGTATACATCTGTGAGTGTGGTTTATGCTAGAGCTGATGCCAATGTTGAGCTTAATGCTATGCTCTTATGCCGTACGTTCAGGCGGTTCAGGGAGATGATTTATTCCTCCCCTCCTGCTGTCTACGAAGCTTGGCTGATTTATCGGAGAGGTTTTAAACAGACAGGACATACATTCATAATATAATGCGAATACTTCATAGACAAACTTGCGTGAAAAAAAAACAAATGCAGTTTAGTATTCACTCTTTTAATATACATGTTTATTAAAGCGAAACTGTGAATTCGACCATTTTGTACGTACAAACAGGCGCAAAATGACCTCGCTGTCGACGCGCCTTTAAACCCTAACACTAACTAACTAACGTACAAACATCATTAATTTCGCACTGCTATCAACAGTACAACCAAGTAATGGGTTTGTATGAAACAGGATATTTGTGACTACGATGCAGTAAAATCTTGAAATAGGCGTCACTTCTACAGAGATGCTGAGCTTGATGACTGAAAGAGAGGAAAGCTGCTAGGCTTTACGAAGAAATGATTTAATGATATAAGTTGAATAAAGGGGGAAACAAAGTGTCAGTAAGACGGAGTAGTGAGTCTTTGTGACATTGCAAAACACGAGTTTTAACTAAATCACAAAGTCCGCCTTACGATTGAGAAGGCAGGCTTATAAAGCTGTCGCGCGCGAAAGAAGGTTTTAAAGAACTACATTTCTATCTAACATGGTTCCCACTTCCCTATACTATACATCCAACATTGCAAATTTCATTATATCTTTTAAACAAGTTAAATTCCTTTTCCTTAGAAAGCTGGAGAGATAAATCAGTTAAAACCTTTGGTGACAATAACGTGATATAGTGAAATGCAAAGCATCTTGGGTCACCATCGATTTTATTTTTTAAAAGCTTTTGTTTGAAATTTACTGTTCCTGAATTTAAATGTATCTGCACAAAGATGTGAGGGTTAGACTCTTTCGAATACAATTGACTGTAGTTTCCATCCTGTATGCAGTATGTTTAAAGTGGTGTTAATATAAAATAGCATTGTGTTTCGTAAAACATACTGCTACAGTAAAGCGTATATTCACAATACTTGACTACTGTACAGTGTACACTCACTTGCATATAGACACGTACTTTTTATTTTCAAACTCACTGATACGAAATTTGGCTTATCTGAGCCTCAGAAGTGAAAAAATCTGGCCCACAAGACGTTAGCATTATACTGTCATCACAGCTCTGAAAAGAAAAAGTTGACGCTTAATAAATGTATGCTCTTTTCATGAACATTACGTTAGAGGAGAGTGGATATGGATCGGTGTTCTCTGACAACTGATGATGGGGAACATAAAACGTTTTCAAAGAATTAAGCGAAAAGATGTGACAAAAAGAAAGGATAAATCATTGAATCTATGGACAATCAATCACGATGGGAGAACTCGTTTTTTACGAATTAGCTCGATAGCAAATTGAAAAGTTTAGGGAACCTATCATTCATTATTACTAAAGTCTCTGCTGAATAATTAAGATTAGAGCTTCGAGCACCGACAGGGGTAATTATATGAAGTTCATATATAAGTACACAGAATCGCTTGAATGTATACTAATAACTTGAGAAAATAGAATTACGATGCTTGATAATAATATTATGACTTGAAATATAACAGAAATTGAATAACATAATAGCACTATATACTAAAGTGTGCTTCTGGTGGCACTTCTCATTTAAAAAATGTGTAAACATGCTCACTAATCATATTCTGGTATCGAAGTTGCTGAACAAATTTCTGTTCTATGAGAAAAAATAATCGGAAAATACATTTCCACAATGTAATAAATTGATAGCCTGTAAAGAATCGTATTTTATAGAGCGAGGGATTTTGGAAAATAAATTTGGCAGACATGGACGAAAGAAAATATGCTAAATATATTGCAAAGAAAACGATCTTATAATGGACTGCGCAGTGTAGACTGCGCCATGTGAATGAGTCGATCTTCTGTAGAATATTTATTAGATCATATAGTTTTAGTGCAATATATTTTCACAGCGTTGGTCTACAACGGAATATAATTTGGAATCTGTATTATAGATGATTGCTGAACATCACCACTAGACCGAACAAAAGGCATGCGAGATTCACTGGGAGAGGATATTGAGATTTGAGTGTATGTTGATAAGCACAACAAAAGCATATTGCGTTATGTAGTGAATACTATGTGATCACGCTGGCAGAGAGATGAGGTACATTTCATTGCTATAATGAAATGAGTAGGTATCATATTATGCTATCATATGCATCTACAATTGGACAGTTGGCATCAAGTCAAATCATTGCACTTGCAAGAAGGTAAATTGAATTTAATAATGGGCTGCATGGGATTATATTCTTGTTATTCATTCATATAGAAAACTCGAGCATGAAGGAAAAACTAAACGAACATATGCATTAAATCAGCATATTCAAATACTACAGAATATTTTTGGTCCATAGCAAAATACAAATGTTGGGAATATGGCGTCACCTACTTTGACGACATAAATGAATGCAATTAAATAGCGATGAAAAAAAATGTGAGCATTTTTAGATGTGACACATGCAAAATCAATGTAATAATCCTGAGCTTTCTCGTGTATCGTTACTGTTCATACATTGTTGTCTCTACCTGCTATAATCATAGTTATGATGGTGTCCTATCAAACGTGGGCTAAGAAGGATAAAGCTACGTGATACGAGAGTGAGAAGTAAAATATGAGAGGCGTTTGAAGTGAGTTGTTCATTTCGCATGAAGAGAAAGAAACGTGGGGAAATCCGCGTTTTCATGAAATTGTCTTGTACCGATCATAGTTGCGGATCTGATTCTAATTCTGAGACGATACTTTGAAAAAGTACTGTAGTTTAATGAGAATTATTGAAATTCCGTTTTCATGTTTGTATATACCGGTAATGTTTAAATAGGTTAATTAAATTTGGTACCAACATTACAAAACAAGTTTCAATTGGAATAATATGTAATAATTATTATTCAACATCATATTGTATGCACCGGCTAACAATAGTTTGTTATGTGTAACCTAGATTATTGTCAGTCCTATTGTTGGATGTTGATTAATCAGTGATTTCAGAGTTATCAATGTAATTTGTAATGTATTATAGTATTATAAATCGGTAATTCAAATAGAATGGCAGAGTGTGATGTGAGTGAAAATATCCGGATGTAACTAGATCAGGTTGTAGTTGTCAGTTCATGTTTTCATTCTCCCTGAATCCTTGTGTATGAAATGAATGGATGAATAAATGAATATAGTGACTTTATGGCGCAGCAACGACTGGGTTATAATGCGTCCGATTATTACCAAGTTGGGACAAGATGTTTTTATTAATAACGACAAAATGCTTATTTTACTTTCAATGAAATTATTAATTCAATCTGTTGAAAATCGGAACACATTTTGAATGGGAAGTTCACCCATTGAGACACCATGTTTTCATAAAAGGCGACATAATTTTCGCACTTTAGAGCCCAGAATAGGAATGTTCACATTTTAAAATTCACAGCGGAAAATAAATTACACAAAGCTGTGTTATCCAGAATATATAAATAGAAATCAAACTGGACAATTAGATCAGGTTGTACAGATCGAATCCTTTTGAAACCACCAGACCAGGCGATCAACAGCAGCGTGGTCATCACCAAGGATCAGTGACAGGTCTTCCGGCATGCAAACGCCGACTCAGATCCTGGTACTTGTATGGAGAGCTGGTAATCATGTCTCAACGCCTCTTTATCATGCGATGGTATTGGCATGGGAGTTGGACTGGTATCGACACTGGCAATGGCAATGGCATAGTTAGTCGCCGGGATGAATATTGCATAGAGGCTTTTATATACGTTAAGGATAGAATGATGGGGAAGAGGAGGAGGGATACGATTTTGGCACGAACTAAAAGTCAGCTGGAGCCTATTCAACTTCTATCAGAGGGGAAGTGATGACAGAAGATGAAATCAAAAGTTGTACCCGATTTAATCCAATCACAGTGTGGGTGGGTGGAATCTTACATTGTGAATTCAACAGCCATCCCATACTTTTTTCGTTTCTGTATAAATGTCCACATTTAGATGCAACGACGATCAAAGATGTGTATGTGCCTTTCGGTCATGTTCCTCGCTTTCCAATAATATTTATCTGCTATCGTGGGTGCCTTTTGGGCGGAAGAGACCACTAGCTCCAGATTGCATTCAAGTACCCCAACTCATCTCTACATAATATACATATATACAAGCAAGTGAGCATGGACGCCAAATCTGCATCCTTCCTCACTCCTTCCTATATGGCTAAACTGAAAAGATGAACAAAATAGAATACAGTCACTGGTGGATAAGCCTACAGGATACAATTTAAGAAGTTTTTCTCGTCTGCAGTTTGAGATGTGGGTTCGCTAAGGTTACGGCTCGTTGCAGAGGAGGAAGCTCCAGGCATCGTGTACATTGCAGGAAACTGCTCACTGCTCACTGCTCAGCCTATAAGCTTAACTTCGAGGAGAGACCACAAGATAACTTATTCATGAGTGTCTCTATAGTGTCAACTATGTGAACCACATCTTTCATTCGCTTTCTTTTACAAACTTGCTCTTATTTTGCCCACTATAGCTTACTAAAACAGGAAGAACTTACAATGCCTCAAGACAATAAAAAATATACAAGGTTGTGATAGAATAAAGAAAGCAACCCGAAAAGCTCTGTGGGTTAGAGTAAAATTGCAATTTGAACAGGCTGAAAGATGATATTGAGAAGCTTTGAGCAAACTGTTTATAGTCACTTCTCATACCGACGGTATAATCTTTCAACAAAATACGTACAGCAAATAAAACATTCGGCGCAAATATTAACTCACAGTTGACGCGCCGTAAAAAACACACACATTTCTCAAATAAAATATTGAGTATATATTTTTTATAAATGTCTGTTGTTGAAGTAAGAGTATCAAACGATCGTATTATATGATTTGACGGACTTGCATTGTTACTCTAGAGAACTATTGAACACTCCTCTCAAGTAATAAGGATTTGACATCATATCTCGATAATTACCAACATTGAAATCAACATTGAATAGTAGAACGAATATGAACTTACATTATTTTATATTTGCTTCAAAAAACGAAACGCTCACTTTTATATCTGTAGTGACACAATACATCCACACACTTTCTACACATAAATCTGAAATAAGTTTCAATCGTTGTTTGTATTGTGAGGGGAACGACCAATATTTTGTCTGGTTATGGCGTTTTGGGTGACTGCAATACAATAACGCAGTGATATTGAATCTTGTCCACTGGTTGGATCAAGGACTATAATGTCACAATCGATTTCGTTCCCCACTGGCGAAGTACAAGCTGGAGTATTGTCTATACAGAACTTCTCATCACAAAACTATGGAGCAAAAACTTGACACATGTACATTTCGGTTGGATCAGTCCAAGGAACTATCTTCACGGATCATAATCGTAACGCATGGCAAAGTATGCTGTATCTTTCGTTTGTTGCAGGAAAACACATACGGTAGCTTCTATACATTTGTCGAAATGGTTCTAATTTTAATTAAGTAGGATATACTAGCAATTAAAGACAATACGATAATTGTGTGCGTTCGATTGTTTCCTGCACTACTGTGAACGCTATCAAACAAGAGGAAAGTATTTTTGTATTCATAGGTCTTTGTCAATGTTATTTCTATATGATCTGCTGGAGAAGGTATATTTCAAATTGCACATGGTAGGCCTACTACTCTTCACTAAATTTCATCTGAAAATGAAACGGTATTCTATGCCCACATATCCCAATGTTTTCACTGACCTAATCGTATACAACATTAATCTCCAAGTCCACGACTTGGAGAATATCATAAATCGTTCACTATAACCAGTTGCTACGGGAATTGAGTTGCCAATTATCACGTGTTATAAATACTTGAACGGTAGGCCTATATAAGGATATTGATAATATTCAGGTTTATTGAAAATAACCAGTTATTCAGTGATATGCCTACCATAATCCAATTATTTTTAATTGGGAAGATCAGCATTATAAAAGTGAATTGTATAAAAAAATGTTTGTCCCTTCCTGAAGAAATGGAAAAAAATAATAACTCTCCATTTTCAATCATATGGAAGGTACTTGATCCTTGAACTTGAATAAACGTTATTTCTTTTTCTTTGCCTGTTATAAGCGATGCCTTTTTTAGATGATTAATATTCATAGACTAGCACTGGTCCACATAACACATAGTCATTGCTATAAGGTGTATGTGACAGTATCATTTGAAATGTTACAATCCAATATGTATAATACTATCAAATGTAACATCAGATATAAATCACCGTTGCCAACAAAAGTTTGACACAAATCTTATCTTCATTGTATAATTAAACGCTATAAACCTACGCCATACTAATCCGGTTCTCCTAAATCATTACACGTAATGTAGTGATTGGCTATTGGTTAAAATTGCGTGACGTTTATGTAACATTAATTAACAGTAAAACTGGAATATTTCAACACATTCTGGAAACATGTCAACCGAGTGCTAACAAAGGCAGAGCAATATAGACCGCCACTGCTGTCATATTTCAAAAAAATTCGTTTATACCTCTAAAGACAGAATAATGCTATGTGTCACAAACAGCTAAACGGAAACTAATTTTGAAACACCTTTTATAGCTTGAAGTTTATTTTCATAATTAAATTCAGCCAACTGTTTTATTTGATATAGGCTTAAGGATTGTCCGTCAGGCATGCAGTCTCGTACAGCCACAGCTACCAGATGAAACCGCACGACAAGCGGGTAGTTTGGTGGCGTCCTGGGGGGGGGGGGGGGGGAGGGGAAGGTTGGAGACAGTACTGAGCTGAGACCCTTTGCGACTAATCATATGGTACCAGATTTTAACTTTGTTAATATCGTGTACCACGTATAAACTCACTACTTCAAAGGAAGTATAGAGAGAACAGAAGGTGGTTTACAGAAATTGGAATTAAATTCGCAAACTGTGCCACTTGAATTTCGTCCCAAATGTCATATTGAGTGTATACGAGTGTCTTTCAGTTCTCGTAATAGGATCAGAGTATACATCACCACGACATGGTTATATGATTAATTTCATGTTCTTATCCAAATATATTCAATATCTATGTTGGAAAGATATTTGAATCTATCAATCGGGGATCATTAGTTACTCAGAATGCGGAAATGGACAAGAGATAAATCTGAAATTATTCGAGGGCCGAGAATAGAGAAGGAAAATGGATATCACGTTCATTTTCGTATCGATGAAAATAATACATTCTATCCAACCCGCATGTGAAAATGTGGAGGGAATTTGAAATAGGGTTTAATGTGTTAATCATACAGTGTCAATGTGTCAAAGTGTCGCCAGGATTCTCCACCCGTTTTGCATTTTTGTACTTTTTTTTCTGTTAAAGAGGCATTAACTGTTCGTGATTATGATTGATCCGTGAATGACGTAGAGTTTCCAATAAAAAGTAAGTTTCGTTTTTGTCCGTTTTTATCCATGTCTTTTTAGATTATTTGTACAAGTCCAACCGACGAGCGTATACTTTATCTTTAGATCAACAACGTATGAAGTGTATCGTCAGTTTGTAATATCCTTGAGAAAATTTTATTTTTCTTCATATGCTGCTGTTTTATTTATTTTCGAAGGTTTTATATAAGGTTTAGCCATAAATTATGGATTCGTAAAAAGATCCCAACTCCAACATCAACGCATCAACAATAATTGTGAAAAACATACTAGGTTAATAACTTTGAGAATGCACTGCTATTGATGTAAAAGTGCAATAAGAAAAAAATTGAATGTAATTTAGTATGTTTGTAAATTGCACTCTATTTCTTTTCAAAAGGAAAATACATACAAACCGCCAGTGTGGCTCAGTTTGCTGAAGCACTGGTTAGGAACCCAAGTTGGGCGTGGATTCAAGCCCCGCATATAGAACAAGATTTTCTGTAAATATCAGACATATATCATCCGCTCATTTCATTCGTATCCCCAAATAACCTAGCAGTTGATGACGTCGCTAATTATGGAATAATAATTAGAAGTGAGTATATATAGTTGAAGTTTATGTTCGCATTGCGTTCAAGAACAAGGATAGAGGCCACAGGTCTGTGCTATGTATATATTCATGTATGCAACTATTAAGTTTTTAATCAGGTTATATTTTGATTTGTCTCAGTGTTCCGTTCAACGCGTCAAGTCCCTAGATAGGCTCAAACACACACACATATATAGGCCTATATATATATATATATATATATATATTAATATATATGTGTGTGTCGGAATGTGTTTGGTAGATTTTAAGCACGTGACCACGCGGAGACTTGAACTCACCAGGACCTCTTGGTTTGACTCGAAGCTTCAACCAACTGAGCTAAGTAGGCGCCCAGATTTGAATTAAGTTGAATAATCGACACATTTATATGACCAGACAAATTAGATGAACGATTCTCATGGGCTGTGTCTTGACAGATCAACAGATTTCTAGGTGTAACGATTGTACGCTACCGGATTGCACGTAACGGTTGCTATCGTTGTGTTTCGCTCATAACCATTATCTGGGCTCAGGATGTTTATTGAGTAGCATCTCTTCATAAATGCGATCCGTTACCGATATGTGTGAACGTTTTGATCAAATCATAAAAACACGCTCGATAGACAAAAGTCGATTATTCGATTTGAATGTGGATGGAGCTCAGTTGGTTATAGCTGTGGGATCAAACCAATTGGTTCAGGGTTTAAGTCCCAGAATAGATTTTTGTTTATGATTTGAGAAAAACTTTCATACAATACATTTCGAGTGGAATCGCATATAGAGGTTGTCATGAGAACGTACTGAATAAGCTCATGCCTGGCACCTCCATCAGTTTCACTCTGTATCATGGCACTTCCACCGTTTCCTGTCGTCTTCGTAACTTGAAAGTCCGATAGTGCCTTTCTCAAACCAGGACCTCTATTTCTGAGATATATGAGATGTGAGAAAATATCTCACATTATAATGACATTTCATCTCATATTTGATGTGAGATACTCGTTTTCTCACTCATTTTTATTTTTCTCACATCTCATTTATCTCAGGAAACTATCTCATATAATAATGACATATTTCATCTCATATTTTATGTGAGATATTCGTTTTCTCACTCATTTTTATTTTCTCACATCTCATTTATCTCAGGAATAGGGGGCCAGCAGATTTTTCAATTATTTTTTTGGTTCAAGTCCCAGAATGAAATTTCTTCATGATTTGCCAAAACTTTCATACAATTGGCCTACATTTCAAGCGAAATCGTCTTGGGATTGTAATAACATCGTACGTGAATCAAAATAAGCTCATGTCTGGTATCTTCATCAGTTTTTCTCTGTATCATGGCACTTCCACGAATTCTTGTTGTCTTCGTTACTTGAAAGTTGGATAGTGCCTTTCTCTTTCCTTCTTATGCTGAGACACTTTATTACTTTTTTTCAATCTGGTTCTTCCCAAAGTGAGTGGAGAATTGTTCTCCATCCTTCACCAACATAATATACTTATCCATCGTATCTTTACTATTCAAGTTATCCTGGAACGTTAAACTTGATCATTTCTGCGATGTTTCAGTATGCCTGGGTTGTCTGTGTCCTCAATTTTGATGTTTTATATAGTTGCAATTGCCTGTGGTTCACTCAGTAATTGTCAGATCCTCTCACATGTTGCCCTGGAAGATGAGCCTGGTCTTGAGTTGCACAAGATGTATTGAGAGTTGTGTCGGAGGGGTTAACAACTCCTGAAATCCGGTGTACACTTGCCATGAAATCTCATTGAAATCTCTTGAAATCCCTGAAATCTGTTGAAATCCCTGTGAAATCTGTTGAAATCTCTGTGAAATCTCTAGGAAATCCCTATGTAATCTCTATGAAATCCTTATGAAATCTCTTGAAATCCCTGGAATCTTGAAATCAGGTGTACACCAAATTTGAGAGTAGTAAACCCCTCGGTTGTGTCGGACTGTCTGTTAGGCGGGCTAGTTCTTTACTCCACCCAATGTTGAAAATATGTAACAAATTACCTTCCAAATGTCTGAAATTACCGATTGAGAGTAATCTAGTAGTGATGCAAGGAGCTTACTTTGTTGATAAAATTACGTTTACGTCGGCTCAGCTGTACAGCAAGTCACCTGAAATGTCAATATTTAAGGGTCACAGAAGGCATGCCGCATAGTTTCATATTGCGATCGGTAGGTTCAAGGAAAGTACTCATGAAATAGAACAAGATTGACAGCTGAGTGAATCCACCATGTAGGCATGATACATCTTGGCTTTGCACATCTCCACACACCATTAGATGTTAGCACCATAGAGCTTGAGTTTAGTAGAGAGCGCATTGATGAAACCAACGTGGCGCGGGGTCTGCGGGGTGCGAAGGTAAGTCACGTGCTTCGGTGATACCAGCCTGACTCGGAATATTCCGTCACAAGCTATGCTTATGGCGGAGCTCGGAGTCAGATCAAATAAATGACTCTATTCATTGGTTGGACTGATGTGGTAATTCTACTGAGAAATATACTTCGTGATAATTAACAAATATTTCTGCTTCTTCCCATGTGACTTACACACACGTTATTGTATTCGGTTTTCTCTGATAATCAAAATAAAACAGTGCTGTGCGGTGATCTCTGTGTATAGAGCTGTTCTAGTCAGCTCGCCTCTCTCCGTGTCACGTGGTATTTCCCCTCTGGTCAGACCAGCTATCACGGCCTCACTCCCTCTCAATGCGTCCCGTGCTATATTCTGCGTCTAGCCTCGTCTAGTGTTACTATGTCTTTGGTTAGCACACTGAAGCCGTGAAGCGTCATTCAGGAGACCGCTGGCGTGGTTAGTTCCAACCATGTTTGGTCATTGATCGACCACTCACATCGAGGATTTTAGTGGTTTCACGGTTTCCCTCAGCTGTGAAAGTATTTGTTGGTTTCCCAACAACCGGGTCATACCACTTCTTACATTCCATTAAAATCACCCACATAAGTTGTTGATAATGCGATCATGGACTGATACAATATAGGTCTAACTTCGGGTATAAATTATTATGATGACTGTATCATATCTGTAAAAATGATTATTTATTATAACCACTCATTAGGTTATTGCAGTGGAATCATTATAACCGTTATTGTTTTAGTTTCTGACGATATATCGCATACCTCAAGTGACGTGAAAGAAAACGGCACAGGTACACGCCAACGACGCCATCTGATATTTTTACGGATGGCACGTGAAAAAAAACGTCGTGGGAACCTTGCTTTATGGAGTCTTCGCAGAAGAGAGTATAGAGTGAGCGCGTACTATATTTCGACTGGGAAGTCGGAGTCATTTATTGTCATTTGTTCGGTCTCCAAAACAAACTAGCAACTTAAGGATGAGCATTCACGCGCACATTTTGGTATGTGTTGTCTTTGCTTCAGAGTCACTGTTCATACACGCACATGCGTATTTATGTGTATACGATAAACATTATATGCAGCATATACTATGACGAATGTTCTCGCGGTTTGGCTGAAATGTCATGTCGATTCCTCGGGTTCACCGCTTTTGCTTTTTTGGGAGAAAATTGCGGTTTCATTCGGGAACGATTCTTTGCCAACGATTCGGCAGGATGTGACCAAGGATCTCCAAGGATTCTTCTCTACAAGCCTGGCAAACGTAGATTGACTCCATGTTCGCCACTAGTATCTACGATCCACGTTCGCTGAGCTGTAAAGAAGAATCCCTGAAGATGGAGGTCACATCATGCCGAAACGTTGACAAAATAGACAAGATCCCAAAAGTTGACCGGAATTTTTACCCAAAAAGGCAAACTTGGTCAACCCGAGAAATCGACACAACATGGATATATGAAACGTGAAGTATTATTCGTTCATTATTGCAATTGAATTCTACCCCAATATTTTGTCTCTGTGCTGTGACTGTGATGATAACATAATAGTAATACTGACGAGAAGAATTCCGATGCGTGACCACAACTCGGGCTGCTGCTCATCCAAAATTTGGCACATGTTTGCAGTATTGGCATGATGATGACGATGGTGTGTAAACCTATTGTCTCTCGGAACAATGGTGCCCCGCGGCAGGATGCAAGGTGGGGCGGGGGGGATGGGATGGGCTTGGGGCTATTCGGTGGCAGCCCTTAATGCTTGTGTAGTTGTATATATAAGCCTGTACTATATGCTGATTAACTTAATTATTATCTACTTGTTATGCTTGGACATCATTAGAGACGGCAATATTATTTAACAAGGTGTGGGAAATTAAAGGACACCTCTGTATATTTGTGCCTTGTTTACATATAATACGAATATAATGTTGATAATTCAATACAATGTTGCATGTTTGGAACTTGGTTGAGCAGCGATATAACATGAATGTGTATCGAGAATAGATAGCTCATTGTGTTTTGTTCGGAAGAGTATTGAGTCAATTAACTGACGATCGAGCCTAAATATTTATTGACGCAGCCCAATATGTATAATCGTATAGCATACCGTCCTTATTTGATTATTGTTCTAAATATTGACTCAAGTTCGACGAGAAGTGTTTACAGAATTAGGTTTTGGCAATTCATATACTCATGATGAAAATAATTTTAGTTGTGACGAATATCCAAACCCATGCTTGTTCAATATTTTGTGAATCATTTCATGAGTTGAGGAGTAGCATTTACAGAATTAGGTATCATCTATATAATATTATAATGGTAATTTCAATCAGCTTTTGAAACCTGTGTGGCTGCGTGCAATATTGGAGTTGTCATGCATGTGAAAGGATGTGAATAAGAGATGCTAACAAATTGAATACAATACAATCAAATTCTAGAAACTCAAACTCACCTCCAACTAACGAGCTGTTTTTGTTATTGGTTGCTAATGCTTAACTTATAATTTCATAATAAAGAGCTCGACGATCTTGGTACACAATTGATGATAGTTTAATTTTGCATTCAGTCTTGTGTAGGGTTCTATTCTCCAGCATGCAACCACCGTAAGCTACCTAATTCATATTAGTTTAAATAAGTTTCATAACTGCACGTCGGCAGTGTGCTGTTAAAGCAGCGTTAAGGCATTAAAGATGATAAGCGCATTCACCTCACCCCCATTGGGGAGTAAAACTAGTACCACATAAGAAGTCGGTAATATTTACATAATATTTCTTCGCTTTACGCTTCAGGTTATAGCTGGTTAGGCAGGTTAGTCGAGTAGAATATTTGAAAGTTAAAGATTTTCCTATTTGTCCGTATCCTAAGGCTCTTTCAACTTTAGTTTTAGATAAAGTGTAAAGATGTTTTGAAGAAGGGAAAGAAGGCGTGGTAGTACACATACACGGCATTACTACAGTAAACTGTGAGTGGTATAGCAAAATGGATAGCTCAACACTGTTAGTGCCATCAGCAGGCGAATGCAGGGTGTGAGAGGGCAAGCACACTTGAAGAGGGGTATTACCTCTGCATCGCCGGAGTGAAAAGGGGAGCTTTAAGCTAAAAAGTGCAAAACGTTAAAGTCATAAATATGCCAGGTAAGCCTACAACATATACAGTCCACTGGGCTTCAGATTGGGTCTACTCAACCAGGAATAGGACTACGTTTTCGGCGAGAGAAACGAAAGAGAAATTCCTCACAGATGAAAACTTTATCAAGGCGCTAACCAAGAAAGTTTGCCTGTATAGTGTGAAAAGGAGTTTTGTACGAATTTATACAGATCTGGTACTACTGTTATTAAGATTGTATAATGAATATATGAGAGGAATCGACTGAAATAACAGTGAGGTCGTTTCATGTATTATACATTTCAATGAAAGTAGTTCTCCGATCAGGAAGTAATTAAAAGTTATAACATCGTTTATACAACTTTTAGGCATAATCAAATTATGTGTGGGCCATTGCCATTCAGCACGAGAGCTGAGCATCCGATATTAATAACAAGTGTTTAATGTGGTGTGAGGCCTCGTTTGTTTTGTTGGCTAGCACACCAGCACCAGCTTATTTCCACAACACTGTGCATTCATGATTTTACGATTTCACAAAAATAGTACATCCAAAGTCAACTCGTTTTATAACTGATCAGAAAGTGAAAACCAAATGTAAGTGAGTGATACAACAAATTAAATCTACTTCAAAATGTGGCTTATTAACTCAATCAGAATGAAAAATGCTCATTAATTTGAAGAGTGAATAAGAGGGATAGCAGAGAGAGAGAGCAGGGGGTACAAAGAGATAAAAAGTTGCTGAAGAGTTTCGATTTCGCTTCTTTAAGTACGGTACTAAAGTCCTTCATTACTCTTTGTGAGATTTTTTCGTGGAATTAAAACAAAAATTTTAATTCTCTTTTGAGAATTTAGGAGTTTCCGAATTTAAAAAAAAATCTCATAAGATGAAACTTTTCCTTGGACATACTTCCAGTTCTTCAAACGCAAGAAAACACCACCGCTGAACTAGGACCATATACTATGAGTGAAATACCTAAACAGTCTGTCTGTCACTCCGAACGGAATGCAATTATTGGCTTCGACAAAGTGTAGAGTGTAGATATAACCACCGTACGGACCTAATCGCTCGAGGGTACGTACACGATGGATCGCTCTCAGAGGATAAAACAAAACGTTTCGACGAGCATCTAGAGTACATGACCAATACAGATGGTTCAGTCAGTATATGCTATCGAACCAATATGGGACCTAGGTAACATGGATTGACAACCACGTATGACTATACTTAATGTTATTTTCTAAAGTAGTTTCTCGCAGATGATCACAGATTAATACTTGAGCGTGCTGATCTGCACCTATAGCACTTGAGTTTATCCCACGGTGAGTTTATTCTTTGATCTCTCGTTAAAATTGAATGGAATACAATGAAGTATAAAAATGAAGAATACCAAGAACCATTGAAACTAGCATTGCGGATCATTATTGTTCATTAGTGAGTAGAAATTTGATCTCCCATCTTCTATTTTTCCGACACCACTCCTCTCGTCTAATGGAACTCTTCATATTAGGTGTTTGCAAGTTTGAAAGTAGGAAATACTTCAGGGGTTGATAACTGAACCTTGTATAACCTGGATTTACAGTCTTTAGTGTGCAACTACTTGAGGAAAGTTGCATGGGATATACGTTGAAAGCAATCCTCTGATGTACAATACATCCAGTTTGATGACTCCTTTACGCGTCTTATACTCTCTATAATTAGATTTCCCCTACACGAAGATAGATTGGATAATATCAAACGGTCCTAGAAACTGGCCACTGCTGTGATAAAACGATAGTACATGACCAAATTATCTGCTTTACGTACATTGTTTTATGCGTCCTCAAGTCCTTTGGTAAGCCGGAGGCGCTCAACATCCTCTCAGCTTCATTGATAGTTTACTCCTAATACGAATCATCTCCAATAAACTGCTGTTAATGAAGCTGTTGCACATGCGTGAATGTTTTTAATTGCTCATTTCTGGTTTATACTCAAACTATATTAGTCACTGTGCTTATGATAGATATCTAACATAATAGCCTATTTACAGTTAATACAATGAATGGCTTCCAGCTCATTCTATCAATTAGTGAGAATGTTAATTTGGAGGATAATTGGGATTGAAAATACATTCATTTTATTATTCCTTTCATTAATTGATGTAATTATAGATTTGTTCATATTCTCTCTCTACCTCGCACCCTCTTCCCCTTCCCCTAACGAACACTCTTAGCAATACCTATAGTTCCCCCATCTCTCTCTCTCTCTCTCTTCCACAAAACATTTCCACTTCCCTAACGGACACTCTTAGCAATACCTCCCCCCCCCTCTCTCTCTCACTCTCTCTCTCTCTCTCTCTCTCTCTCTCTCTCTCTCTCTCTCTCTCTCTCTCTCTCTCTCTCTCTTTGATCTCTCATAGAGCCACATTAATTTAATGAAGCCCAAAATAATGTATTACATTGTATTGAGTAGGTCTACTGAGGCACTGTCGGCTATGATTTACATAAAATTCAGGCGTAAGGATTATTCGACTTTGAAATTAGAAGGAAAAACGACTTTGGTGAATGTTCAAATTTGGATCGTGATTTCAAGATGAACTACCGTATACAAAGTTTTTATCGAGGCAGGCAATCGTTCGTCCATAAAGTGAACGAAGCGTTAGGTTTAAATATGTGGTTCTTTCAGCCTAAATTCATTATGAATATTCGAAATATTGAACTATGTTTCAATATGAAAATTCCTCAATCTCACATAGTATCAATATGAATATGATGATATAGTAATTCTACGTGTTATTCATTCATTTGCTAGTTGAAAAGCCACCTCAGTCTTCACGAGTTCACTACAAAATAGGGTGTATCGTGCATTCAAATTTGTATGTGTTTCTCTTATAATATGCCGGTTTCTTGTTCTTCAACCTTGGTAACTTGACGTCGAATTGAAATTTTTCACGTCATATATATATATATATATATATATATATAAAACATTCGAGCGAGTAGTGTTCACATAATTACCATTTCTATAGTTGAAGTCCTCTATTATCATATCGACTGATTTTATAATAAATAGAAAAAATGTCTTACGCTGCATATTGTGAACAAAAAACGCGCGCAAGTAGTCATAAGAGAATGTTCGATTGAATCAACATTTCATACACTTCATTTATCAAACGAAATAGTTCGTTGTTTTCACTCAGTTATAAACTTATAATCTAGTGACAAAATATTTCATCAACACACACCAAACCATGTTAATGTTCAGTTGATCGATTTAATAATAACGTCGTGGTTATTCATTTATCCCACAAGTAGATTTACTCATTACTTATGCAACTGCAGTATTCCATCCC
This sequence comes from Brachyptera putata, assembly GCA_907164805.1. Taxonomy (NCBI): domain Eukaryota; kingdom Metazoa; phylum Arthropoda; class Insecta; order Plecoptera; family Taeniopterygidae; genus Brachyptera; species Brachyptera putata. The sequence continues at coordinate 52,717,895 of OU015463.1, forward strand.
CCGAGTTTTCACTGAGGAGTAAGGATCCATAAAGGTCCAGACATGCATAATCAAAATGCAAGTTTCCTCGCGGATATAATGAAAGACCATTACGTGACACAGTTAAGTTGTCGCTCGTCTTGTCGGTTCCTGAGCGTCAATTCACGCCATTGATAGAAACTAGAAACAGATGGAAGAATGAGATGAAGACTAAGAGATGAGAGGAATATTTCAAACTCCGTTGTGATGCATCTCCATCGACGAATAAAGTTTCCAACACACTTCTTTTCGTTTTAGTTTTGATGGAAAATAGGCTAGTGGGGATGAGGGAAAAGATCTTGAAATTTGCCGTGGGCTACTGCAAGAAAACCACTGCCCTTGCGCTGTTGGAGGCAATGCCAGTGTTTGAAAATGTTACATCTCTCAAAAATAGAACCAGTATGGTATTGATTCTTCATACAAACGAGAGAACAAAAACACATGGTGATGCTATTGTTCTTCTATATACGCCAAAATTGAGATGTTTCTTTTATAATCAAAAAACAATTATAAATTCCCTTCGGATTATTATTTTTTCTCTCATTTCCTAATCATTATTAAAAACATAGAAAACTTCAGATAGAATGGAGGAACTTATCGAACAAAGAAGAATTATTGCTTTCTCGAATTGTAGTATTCATTCAGATTTACATATCGTATATCGCAAAACAACGTAAAAACCATCATAGAAACGTCTTAATGAGCATTTAGTATACCGTACCGTATACGTACCATCTTACACGTGTAATACATGTTTAGCTACAACTCTAGCTGTTTATGTATTTAGACTATTTACTAACAATGTGCTGGTAAACGTGAATCTCCATGATAGAAGATAAACATTCTTACTCAACTGTTAAGCCTAACATTTAGCAAACATCTTGAATGTTCGCTGAAATCCTTGATAGCAACGGTATCGTCAGCACTTGCGGGATCAGCACCAATCTCTTGCAACACCTCTGGGTAAACCTGGCAGTCTGCTGCAACGCAGAGATGAGTTATGTCATTGATGTAAGTTGTAGCTGTTGTCACACACAACGCCAGTCGACAGTCATTAGGTTCGATGATCGGGCGACGTCGTTATTATTTTCGAATATTGTTCTAGATTTTCGAAATATCGTTCGAATTTTCGAATATCCTTATTCCACGACTTTCCTTTCTACAAGAGGCTGTGTGAATTTTCCGTAAAATATAGAAAGAACTATCCTGCAAACAATCGTGGATCATAATATATGATAAGAAATACACATTGATGTCAGTCAACGATTATACGTCAGAGAAGAAGTTTTGAAGCTCAAGCTCTCTGAGCCAACTTCAATAACAAACAAACAACTCTTTTTCACTTTTTTCCATTTTAATTTTCTTTTTTCCTGTATATAGTACAGGTATGACATACTGAGCAAAGTAATAATAAATAATCAATAATGATGATAATGGTGATAATTATAATGATATTAATGATGACGACGACGACGACGATGAAAATGAAAATGGTAATGACAATGATATAGGCTGCGTAAGAATTCAAAGCTATTGAATGCTAGCCAACACACACATGAATCGAATAGCTTCTAGCAGAATATTATGTAGAATCAGAGAAGCATTAATTAACATCAAAACAGAAAATAATGAAGTTACTTAAGCTATAGATTACCAGAACTGAATATATTATATGATATAAAACTATAAATTCAACCCGAAAGTGTGGGTAGCATTTCTGGATTTGAATCAAGTTTCCGGATCATTCAATTATATTCAATACATTGAGAATCTGTCTTCTGCTGCAGCTCCCCGTGGCGTCTACAGCTGAGGCACTGCTTTAGGAACTGAGATCAAGTCAGTCGTGGGTTCAAATCCCGCTAAAGGTATAGGTTTTAGTGAACTTTAGTGATTTTATCTATCATCTGCACACCTAAATGCTGGTGGGTTAGTTAAAACACAACAATGCCTTGTGATAAGAAATAAATAATAACATGTTTTTACTTGAAATGTTCAAGAATTGACTAATATGAGAAAGATATTTGAAAAAATATTTTCCAATCAGTTCGTTCACTCAAAAAAGCCATCGTCATTTCAAAATTACATTTTCTCAAGTTTGAGAATTGATGTTGTTATGAGGTTGGTTATGGGGTGTTAATTTCCTCAAGGCTCGAATCTATAAATAAGCTTTCGGCTTTCTCTTGTCAAAAGAGATGATGGTGCGTGTGATAATTGCCTTGTATAGCTGCCAATATATATACTGAATGTGTCAAGTGAATGAACAGCTCGCACTTTTCCGCGCATTGCGGTTTACGTAATACTGACATCTCATCAAGAAATTGGATCGTTTACAAAGTTTTAATGTCTTAACTATGAAAATCGTATATAAAATTGAAGTTAAAGTTGCGGCGCCGGCGCTTCTATGGGTTTTATATAGAAGATATCGAGTGATGTTGATTTTAATGGCTTTCAATTCAGTTGTCGTTGAAATGCCTTGTCGTTTCTAAATGTCACGTACATGTTCGTAATGTGTCTGTCAGATATCCACGCAACATATTCACATTCGGTGAAGCAGCTACGTATGCATAAAATATCGAATTTATATATATGTATATATATATATATATATATATATATATATATATATATATATATATACCCATATACATATAATGTGTATATACCGGTATATATATAGCCCATATATATATATATATATATATATATATATATATATATATATATATATATATATATGTATATATTAAATTTTTCGTCGATAATTTTTTATGCGGAGCCCAGAGCTCCGAATTAGTTTCATTAGAAGATTTATTGCAGGGGATGAGTTTAAACCGGATGCTTACCAAAATACTAATGACTGATGGGACAACGGTTGGGGTTAGGGGGGATATGGAAGGTTAATATCCAACGTGCAGTGTAAGCAATGGTGCTCGCGAATACAATGAATCAATGATAGGAAGATATACATTTTACATATCACAAGTGTAAAGGCTTGGGGGAGGCTCGCTTCATCTAGAGAAATTTACCTCGAATTTCACCTTCCTCTTTGTAACTAAAAGCTTGAACGATCCTAGTTTGTTATTGTTAACGCGCTGGTTAACGTTAAATGAACAGCGAACCGTAAGATTGCCGTTGACAGTAGACTAGCTGTCGACAGTACATTATAATGGGTTTAATACGTTCAAGGTGCTACCATGCGCCATGGGCTTTTCTACACTTGTTTGTTCACCAGGTAATTATGGTTAGTCAAGTTGATATTTATACTGTATAGCTGAGCTCTGAGCTTCTAACTATGTCATAAAATATAATAAATAACTCGTGAAAAATTAGCGGAATACTTTTTCTTCGATATTTTCATTTCTTTAGCTATTCTATTAGTAACTCTGGAACAGTATAAAGTCATTTAAGATTCCGATTTTTAAGTGAATTGAATTGTCGAGATGCCCAAAGAGCTACCTTCAATCTATGAGATGGTAGAAATAAAAATGTGTATTTTCCCTCCATCGTAGAATTTTAAGTGGCGGGAATATAATGTTCGCACTGCTGACTCTTATAGAGACTTGAACATTATTTGTCGAATATTGTCTGGATGGGCGTCTTTCCACCCCCTTGTTTCAAGCCACCTACCCTTCTATGTCGTTATGATCTCTGACGACTATCTTCCCTCCTGCGATGCACGGAAACGGAGTGCAGCGGACACAAGGCCGCTCGGCGCATCTCATGGAAATTGCCATCATCCGGAACGGAGTTCATGATTCAAAGAAGAGAGTTGGAACGAATTGTCTCTACCTTTGAAGTGCCATGACAGATATGAATATTTCAATATGCGATAGATCTACTACTGTATCTCATTTCCCTTGCGGCCGATGAAAAAGAGAGCATGTCTGTAATGTTTTTATAATAAAATCAAGCTATGTATACGCATTAGTTTAAAACGCTGAAATTTGTTCGTTTGACAATGAATCTTGTCTCTCTCTCTTCCTCTCTCTCTCTCTATCTCTTTCTCTCTCGCTCACTCTCTTTTCCTATATAGCCCCTTTCATTGCGATCTCTCTTGTAACTTTTCTCGTTAATTTTTTTCCACATCCGGCAAGGATTTATCATTGCGCCAACACTTTGCTGACCTTGTATTTTTTTGCCACCATATGATTAAAACTGAATGTGCCTAATTTTTTCCCTTTCATTTGTTTGAGTGTATAGTTCGATGATAGTTAATATCCAGAATCCACAAAACATTGTTTCCAGATAGTTAGATATACCTCCTAAGTAGCATGTCATGCAAAATATCAATCGAAAAAAACGGACGAATAATAATTCTGAAGAGTAGCAAATGGAATAATTCGTTTGAGGTGCGAAATTATTAGTTATTAAAAGGGAGCCGATCCAAGTAACAATATCGACTCGGCTTGAGCGAGTTGAATGAAGCACCAGAAAGTTGAACCAATGACTGTAGATGGTGAAGCTATTAACAGTCCTAGCACAGACAGTCGTAGTTGACAGCTACTGACAGCTGTCACCTGTCAAACAACGATGACAACTAGTCGTTGGGGCTCTAATTTGCATGGTGGGTAGTATATAGTGCATGGAGTCTACTTACACCGCAATATACCAACTTGTAATATTCATCATGGAATAGAAAAGAGAGACGTATATGTTAACACGCATCACTCTACACAGAAGCATCTCTTGAGCTTCCAAAGTTGAAATTGGTTATTAATAATTAAAAGATGAGTACGATCTTTAATTACGAATTATTTGTATAGGGAAAAAGGATTTGAAAAAAACTTTGAACATGTTTCTGGGTAGTTTCAAAACATTTTGAATTTTAATTCATCCCTATAGGGATGAAAATATATTCCGTCACTTCCACATTTTGTGTCTTTAAATAGAAGGAAATTTGTGCACGTCCTTCTATTAAACTTCGTAATGCTATTTAACTAGAAAGTGATGTAACAATTATAAAGTAGAACACATTTTCATATTATAAAAAACTCATTCTTAATGTAGAACAGTTTACCGGTATACTATTTAACTATACCAGATTGAAGACAAAAAAATGAATTTTTATGCTGGAACTTTTATTTGTCATTTTCGAGTGCTATTGAAAATACGGGAGCGTGCTCAAATTGTTGTCAATATTCCATTATTTCATTATTATCTCTTTTTCCATGTCAATTCTTTGATTCTATGTCTAAATCATTCATATTAAAAGCTACCGACTCGAATAATTTACTTTTTCTAGTTTGATGTGACAATTTTTCTATACCAGTAACCTAGTAAATTATCTTTTAAATCTCTTTTTTGTTGTCTTTTCAGTATATACAGTGAAATATACGGAGAGAAAAATTTTTCATATATAAAATATATATCTTCAATGGTATATAACACTATATCATACTGCTATTTTTATTTCACGGATTTTCATATATTTACTTCAGTAGCAAGTCTGTGTGCTGGTTCCATTACTTAACTTGAAAACAAGTGGGTAAGTAACATATAGTACAGCAAGAAGAGAAGACAGAAATTATTGTCTTTTGCAAACGTTGTTGATATAAAATGAAATCAAATGGCCAAAAAAAACATAACGAAACACGTATATGTTCTTTACTTCATAGCAGCCGTCACTGAGTGATAAGAAGAGGATGGATGTTTTTGTCGTTTCTGCTTTTTTAAGGGTCTGTCTAAGCCCCATCTCTCTCTTCTATCGAGATACTTTCTGTGAATCGATCGCAGTATGTCACTCAGTCTTAGCAGAAAATAACTTTCTTCTGCCCTAGACGGCCTATAGTGCCATCATAATAATACCATGGGCCTAGAGACGAAGCCAATACTTCTCTTTCTCTATCTATATTCTCGAGATGCTCTTTAACTTTCATGCCTTGTCGATATGATGTTTTCCCGCTTTTCCGGTCTTCTGAAGCACCGGCGTCATTCTTTCGCTTGATGTGCTCTAACAAGTTCGACCATTCACTACAGCACCCTTTTAATTGATATTGGACGAACGCGTGTGACAGGCATTGAGCTTGAGAGTTCCTGGTAATTACTTTCAGGGCCTACGTTTTGCACAAATAAATTTTGTCTCAGAATTTCATTTTTTGTTAAGTGCGAGTCTAACGATACGTTACATCATGCTGCTAATGACCTCAGGTTTTCAAAGTGCTGTTCCTATAGTGATAGCCATAGTCCTTAATTGGTCAAAAAACGAACTGGTAACTGAAGGAGGTAGTAAGGAGATAACGTCGCAACTATGGCTTATAGTAACAACTCAGACAAGACGTATACGATAGTAACGCTTCTGGCTAATGCATGTGCTGGCTAAAACATAAATGGCAATCTAAAATATAATGTCAAAACATACAGAGATACTGTTCAAACCAAAGGTACTTTTTATGAGCATTCACTGGTTTGAATCAGAGTACCAGCTAAATACGACTGAAATCATATTTAATTATAGATTGTATCTGATAATACGATTCAATGAATCAAGTATATATGCTTGCTATTCCCCCTCAATTATATTTATAACTCATCCGTATGTGATTCATGGCTTTTAGCAAATTCAACATCTCATTTATGGCTCCATATACGATAATATGTGTGTGACCCTCAATCGATAACCCGATTTGATAGTGCCATGATGGAACTTAATTGTGGATATAATTCACAATGTATCCCCCCACCACCTGTTCTAGTCTAGTACTCTATAAAGCGTGATAATAATACGGGAGGTGAACATCGATTGTTTATTTTAACACACATATATTATAAAATGATAAACAAAATATTCAAATTCCATCGAGACTTGTATCACGTTCAGCGTAGAATACTCAATATTAAAGGTCAAATAGTATTGCTATACCAAATAAATTATATAATAGACACGGAATCTGTTAAACATTTACGGAGATGATAAATTGATAACTGTGCGCCATGAACGAAATTAGTCACTACACCTAGGAACCTAATGAATGATTAGTGATATCGAAGGGCTGGCTGGCAAAAAAGAAACCAGAGAGGGCTGCTTAATCTAAACCCTGTCTCCCCTAATTCCTCTCCACGGTGTAATAGTTTCCCATCACGAGAACAAATTACTTGAAATTGTACACGAACTTTTTTCACACTGTTTCCAGTTCCTTGATTTGGAATAGGATTAGATCTATTCCATGATATAATAATAAGTCTTTCCGTTGGAATGAAATCATCTTGTGCGAAATGCTGGTTATATTATTAAACTTGAGCAGGGATAATGAGAATAAGACGTCTGTTAAGAGTACTATTACATTAACTTGAGTCTCCCACCTCAAAAAGGAACACTGAACGAATCACTTGATTACGATATTGCTAAAGCTGTGCTGACAATACTTGCAAGAATGGAAACACGTGCATCATCAACGTTTCTCATTTTCATTGGAACATCTTTGATATTGGATAGCTGTCAATATTAATTATCACATTTGCACAGAAATAAACGGTAGGTTGCCCGTAAGGTATTTGTAATATTCATATTCTTTAAACGAGTACATAAAGAAAGCAGAAGGTATTTTCCAGTGATTCAACAGTTTGGTTTATATACTGCATAATAATTACCAAGTTTAATGTGGTTCTACGTCGCAATAAATGTTTGGATGTGAGGTTTTATGTTTTCTTCTCTGTGTTCGTTGAAAGATTGCATCAACCTTCTTGTATCTCGAGGCGCAGATTCAGTCTTTCCGCCTTCTTCCGTGTCCCCGTTGTTCAGAAAGAATGCATTTGAAATGGCCTTTTACGTTTCGCGTCTGTAAATAGCCGATTGATTGGAATTATAAACCAGAGACGGCTATGCTACTATTTCATGATTATCCACCATATATTTTTGAAAGTATTGCCTACAAATATTACATAATAATTGTGCTATTAAAAAGACTCCCAAATGGCATGTGTATAATTCTTAGAAAGCAATATATCGCTAGGAAGACAATGTATTGCTGTGAGTAGGCGAAGGAGTTGAAAGGCTTATTAGAAAAATCTGTCTTGTAGTGCTCTGGCACAGTTGCTATTGATAGCATCCTATGATTGCCACATTGGTATTATGGGCTTTTATTCGAAGCGAACTCACCCCCATCCGTCTTACATTTATAACGGTGGCTCCGGTAACGGAAAAACTAGCATGAGCTCATCTGTTGTTGATCTTTTTATAATGACTATATTTAGAGAAGCTACGTACTAGTGAAGAGTTCATGATGCGACGTGTCCCCCATAAGACCAATTGTGCCACGCTCAATGTCGCACTGGACCCTTTGGTTGTTCCGATGAATATTTGGATGGTGCCTGAACATTACGGACTGTCTCTCACTCATCTTCCAAACATGGCCACTCCCTCACTCTCTCCGTACCGTACGGTTAATGAAAAGTACGTGGATCGGTATAATGTTCTTCCTCACTAGAGAAATAAAGTACTGGCTACTATGTTCCTGATGATGGTTACGAGATCAAACGCCTGGTTGTGTATATACTGTTATTTTAATCAAGTTGAATTTGAAAAGGTTTGAATAGTCGGAATTCATTAAGCATTCAAAGTGATTTTTGCGCATTCCTTTTGGACAATTTTTTTCAACTATTCCTTTTATTTTGTCTATTTGTCGGATTTTTTGTTGACTGCTGTTTAGTAGTACTCGTGTATTGGATACGTGAAACTCGAATATTAATTCGTAAATCAAAATGTTGTAAGTATTGAATATTTCTTACCACTATTTGATACACATGCTTCGATGGATGTGTTGGAAGATTGAAGCTCGCAGTAACTGCGTGTTGAATTTTTTTTGAAGCAGAAAACATTTCCCTATTCAGTTGTTATTCCGCTAGTAGCCAGACTTCAAAAATGGAATATAATAAATACGTTTTATAATGCTCATTTCCGAAGTCAAGTATTCTTGCCTGGGTTGTTGATGGGTGTCAGTTGCTGTTAGTTGTAGAAACGAATGTCCAGCTATACGTAATTATGCAATAGAATAACTTCCCGGCAGTCTGTAATTTATGTATGAAAAATTTCATACTTCAATCTATACCCAAAAACTCAGAGAAATTCATGGGATTTAGTTTTATGAACTCGAATGGAAAAAGTATTGAAATGGAAAATAACAGTAAATATTTCTAGGTATTGCGGTAGAAGTTATTACACTCGACTGGAAAAATCGTGATAACAATAGGTGATATTTTAATTGTCTTCATAATATATAATTAAGCGTATAATTATTATTTTAACTTTTGTGCTGCAACAATGGTATATTATTCATAGATTTGATCATTCAAAAGTGTCATGGAATAATGTTGTAAGCTGTGGTAACACACTTTTTACCATAAGGCAAACTTCAATTTCTGTACGACAGGTGTATATTGGGAAGATTTTTGGCAACCCCTTTCGAAGAATTTAAAATTATGACTCTACCATCTATTCATATTTACAATAATATTGTAGGCCTATGTATCCCCTCCCCTTGTAAATAGAATACTTCCGACTGAAATTGGAAAAAAATCTCAGTTTCCCTAGGTATCAAAAGTTTTAGTGAATTGTCACGAATGACATTTTTTTTTCTGGGACTATTAAATATTTGAAATGTGGCTTGAAATAATTCCTTATTGAATAATGTTTTTAACACCATCGACCTATTCTTGAAATTCCATATTCAAATTTTATGTGAATTCTTTCAATCTATTGTGTAATTATTGTTTCTAATTTTATAATCACTCAGCGTAACGAATTCTCATGACTCAATAAAGTGTTGATAATATTGTTTATTGGGCTACTGTCGTATTTCAACTGCACAATACAGTACAAAACGATACTTTGATATTCGAGACGAGATCGTACACAAGTAGGGCATACCAAGTTTTTCTTTCAAAAAAGAATATTTTGCTATGCATTTTTACATTATAGTGGTGTAATTAAATCACGAATGAAGCAGAATCACAATATCTACGTGAATATTGGGATTTTGCTTATAACAAACTAATAACCAAATATTTGCGATCAGTATTTTTATATTATAATCTGTAACCATGTGTAATCATTGATGAGTGTACATTTCACAGAAGATCTTTCAGAAAGTTATACTATATTCCGTAGTTATTTCTCTATTATTAATTAATTGAAGCTGACAAGCAAAACGTCCGTGTGCATAGTGTTCTATTGGACAGGGAGTGAGAGGGTGTATGTTTGCCACGCTTGGGGTGTTTGTTGCGCTTCAGTTATTAATTAAGCAAGACTATGCCATGAAGGGCACTTCCTTCCTAGTCACTGAATTGTACGACTTTTGCATAATATCGTTAGAAGTGACCTATATCTTGAACGACAGTCAAAAGTCGTTAGCTGGCCACGTATGACTATTACCCGTCTCGAACTGTGTTTGTTTGTTACACTCCCATCTGAAGCTTAGGTACTGGTCCTAGCAAATAGAAAATAAGTATAACAATTTTGTCATCAGGATATGAACTATTTATATTCAAGACATTTGTGCTACTAAGAGTAATACCATAAACCACAATGTCTCGTTTCTTTTATTTAGTACCGCCTCCCACCCTCCCTCTGCCTACGAACCTACCACCATGCTTCTACGCTCCCTCCCCACCCTCTCTCTTCACCACCCTTTTCCTTTCATCATATCTCACCTCGTTGTATCTTCTTACAGTGTACATTCTTTGGGTAATAATAGCTACGGCACATTAATTCTGCTCCGAAGACAAGTCGGAAATGTGACTAACCATAAAATATGACGCTACAGCCATTCTTAAGGTTTGTCTTCACACACACACACAGAAGAAAGAATAATAATATAAAGTGTCGCAAAAATAAGTAGCGAGTTTTTGTATTTTGTATATGCTAAAGAAAAACGTGCTTTCAAATCCAAAGTGAATTTAACGAGTGTTTAATTAAGATTGTTTCTTCATTATAACTTTGTTTATTTTTTCTCTCTGTTTGTCACGCTCTAGGTGAAGGACGTCAATGTGGCTTCCCGGGACGTCCCAGAAACGGTTCGAGCTCGACGGCGACCACCATCTCGCGTCCGGGCGACACAGCCCACTATACGTGTCTCCCGAGATTCATCCTGTTTGGGAAAAAGGAGAGAGTTTGTCTGGACACTGGCATTTGGGAAAAACGTCAGCCTCTTTGCGGTGAGAATTGGAACATTATACATACACGCATCGTATAGCACATATTATAAAATAATATGGCGGAAGAGTCGTCGCCTTCACAGCCCTAACAATGACATTAGTAAGACGTTTACTGGAAGAATAATGGGGAAATATGGAATGGTGCCAGAAAGATCAATCTTCTTGGTTTGGCTCAGGCGACCATGACTGGTTGTTTTTGTTCAATCAAATTTCTACTATATTTCCTATAGGAGTTTCGGATAGGTTGTTTATATTTTACTTCCTCTTGTAAATACAAGGTGCTTGTGTACATGGTGCAAAATGTAAAGAAAGTTACTTTAATCGGTATATACGCACACAGATATTCCAACTTTTGATGCCATTTTTATTTTATATCAAAGAAAAAAGTATTGAATATTAAAATTTTTGATAAAAAGACTGAAAACAAGTTTTGTCAAAAGAAAATCTAATTTCAAGGCGTTCCCAATCACATCAAAGGGAAAAAATGAACACTGAAGGTGTGTGGATTGAAATAAGGAGCCTAAATACCATCCTGATGTATTCTATAGACCGGTGAATAATGTTACGCTAGGGAATTGCTATTAGCGTTTGTATGACAAAATCCTCAAAAGTTATTAAAGAGCAGCATAAATTGTTGATCGAAATGAGAAAACGAAACGTTGTACTTAAATAGAGAAGGTTTGTGTCTACTTCATTCTGTTCAAGTGGGTTGTATGGATTGCAAAATTTGCAATGGGGGCAGTGTGCAGTTCCACTGAACTGTGGATTTTTAATTTTAAGAAAAGTTTTGAAGCTGATTGATCTCTTCGTTTGGGCTATCGAGTAATCAAGATATAGAAAAAATTGAACACGGTTATTCCAGTGTTGAAACTTGCGCCCTCGCCAAGATGATTTTACGTCTAATCGAGTATGACCCGGTAATCGGTATCATAAAGTTTAGTAAGACTTATTCTGAGAGTTGGTGAAAACAAATAGCAAAGATAACCACGAGGATAACAACAACAATTAACTGACAATTAAAGCAGCTATTCCCATGTTGATAATTCGGACGTTAACACTACTACAAGCAAAACCGAATCGTCTCAGAATATAGTTTACGTTTCTATAAGCGAAGAGAAACTAAAGGATAACCACAGAACTGTGTACGTACGCTCGACAATGTTGACGCATTCGTTTGGTTGATTGTGAAACGAAATGTACGTTAATACGTATTATACATTTGTAATAATGCATGTATATACTTGTATAGCCCAAGAGTCAGTGACGAAATACTACCTCAAAGGTAGGCCTACATAGGCCTATACGTTGTGATTATTCAAATCGATATGGATCATTTAGTACAGATAGACACGTGCACCTTACGAACTGCCAAGAGGGTATTTGGGCCCAAAAAATACCAGGTTTATCTTATAGGGAACATGGATGGGGAAAACTATATATATATATATATTCGAATTCAGAATTTTTTTCCCATGCATGTTCTTATGAGGCAAACCTGGGAGGTTTTGGGCCTATTTCGGCCCTTGCTTTACTAAATGCCCCCTATTCATTTCGTAAAAGCACTATTGTTTCTATAAACTATTTGGATAATCTTCTATAATCATTTATGATCGACCGAATCAACCTTTCTGTCACTGATTCTCCGCCTAATAGGCCCACTTAAAATTCCAGTCATTATTTCTAAAAATAATCTCGAATTCCGAGAAAACCAAAAGCACGCAAAAAAGATACGGCTCATGTTAGTTCTAGTTTCAGAATACAATCAAACGATTATTACTCAGTGAATTGTTTTCTAAATCTTTTATTTCAAATTTGTCATATTTTTTAGCCGTAGATAATTTATAACCCGAGTTGTAAAAGTTTACTTCCTCGAAAGTTTCGTGATTGTTTTTCGAAATCATTTTATTTTATTTTTGATTGTAACATGGTTTCTAGTTTTGCTCGCGTATTCGTCGCGCTAGTCTAACCTTTAACTTCTGAGTAGCCCCCAGAAAGCTGTTCGCAGTATTAATGTTGTATTAACGAGACGGGCGACGTAAGACGTTCATCTGCGGGGTTCCATAACTGTCAAAAAGAAAAAGCCGAATTGAGAAATGGAATGTCCCTTTACTTGTGTATGGACCTCACAATCTTTCTGTCTCTCTCTCTCTCTCTCTCTCTCTCTCTCTCTCTCTCTCTCTCTCTCTCTCTCTCTCTCTCTCTCTCTCTTCATATATATATATATATATATATATATATATATATATATATATATATATATAGACCTATATATATATATATATAGACCTATATATATATATATAGACCTATATATATATATATATATAGACCTATATATATATATATATATATATATATATATATATATATACATATATATATATATATATATATATCCCCAATTTCTTCTTAAATACTGTCACCCTGGTCGCAGCCTTTTTCAGCTTTTCTTCAGCCACATATTAATCATCATCTACGACTTATCGAGTTGTCGTAGCACATGGATCACGTATGGTTCGTAGTTTACTTTTATAAAACGTTCCTCTGTAGTCTTCACAATAACGCTGTTATTTTTTGCCACTTAGAAAGCTTTGTGAATAGTTTGTCGAGTGAACCAGTATGATAACATATATTAACGGTGGACTACGAGTCGTTGCCCACCGTTATCTCATTTTATTTATACTTGGGAATGAAGTAGGCCTCCTTCGTTTATTTTTATTCGGGAATGAAATGTATTTTTCTATCTCTGTTCGCATCACCTATTTTAAAAGCTTCGATCTCAACTGTTTTGTTTAAACGCTACACCAACAGGAAAAAGTATTTGGTTTTCATGTATGAGGTCCAGTAGTAGCTCGACGGGATTCGAATAATGAGATTTTTCTCCGTCACAACTTTGTATGATCTTTTTTTGAGCGTACGTTGAGTTGGCCTCGTTATATCAACAAGTTTTTGGAGGACTATACATAAGTGATTCGGGGAAAACCTTTTTAGAATACAATGAATCGAAATTAAATTATACAATTAGTATTAACTTGACTTGACCGAAATTGACCTAAAGATAAGTTTCACTCTGTGATGTATAAAAAGAACCAGTGAGTGCAGTGCGATACCTAATATTCCTCTGATCAGAACACAGCCTTTAGAGTTCCCCTGTGTTGGTCTTGGATCTGGAATTTCTTCTGGATGAGAATTTCTTAAATATTCATTTCGAATCTTGTTTTGAAGCATTACGGGGTCACGAAGTAGTGGTATCAACAGACTTTATCATAATATGAAGAAGATGTACCCACTGGCGTCTCCAAGTGAAGTATTTCTGAAGTCAGAATCTGAGTCCATGATTCCATATGCCTGTAGCGCAACTATCGCTTCTATATGGAACTATATAAAACAGCAATGCTCAAAAATAATAATATACACGGCTCAGTAGAGCTATTATGTTAGAGGTGACATTTGTTTTTCACGAAAATTATAGATTTTGTAACAATGTCACTGGTACCGTAGCCACACCTAGTTACCAAGAAAATCCGCTAAATCGCGACAGACAAATGGGACCGTTTTCTCTGATTTGACTGCAAGAAACCACAAATACCGTCCATGCTATTAGTGTGGGAGTCGGTACACTTTCTTTATATAGTGATAGCGTCTGTTGGTATCACTACATTGTGAGAGGGCTATACGTCCCAACTTACGGGAACCAACTCGTCTCAAGTAGTAAAAACAGCAGTTGAGATTCGGTCGAGTTCAGACGCTCCCCCGCTATGCCTTATTGTGTTGATCATGGGTCTGTACGAGATGACAACTTGATAAATATATATTCTGAATCTTGTTTAGTAGAAGTACAGTATCTGAAGCAGTAAAATATTGCATTCATGATTTTCATTGCGGAATGTTCACTGTGTTTACATTGACCGCGAGATATTGTTGCAAGAAGACCCGACTCTAAATAACGTAAGTAATATTGAACAGCGTAATTGTTGTTTGTGTCAGATGAAATAACACTTCTGGAATTTTTGGCCAGAAAAAAGTAGTCCTAGATATAGTAACTTTTTTCTACCGCCTTGTCGGCGAACGCTTTTCACTGGAAAAATGAAAGAAAACCACTGACAACTAGGTTGCTACTAGAAAAAAGCTATCAACGCGGAGGATATATATATATATATATATATATATATATATATATATATATATATATATATATATATATAAACCGATTCCACATGGCAGTGTACATACAATCAAAGGGCAACCATTGATTATATAATACACACTAATAGGCCTACATACTTGGGTTGTCGAACATTTTCTGATTAAAGTTCATTGAAAATCAAAACTGATGACCACGTTCATTGAAAAATAGACGTATTTTTCCCTCACTTTTGTTCAACATATCCCATGATACTATAGAAACAAAAAAAGCTTCAGAATTGACCATTTGATCTAAAGAAAGCCGTTAGTTGGAACTAGGCTACACAACTATAGACTTACTGAAAACCCACACCCCCACGTTCTACTTTCCTTGAAAACATCATCAACCACCCCTTAACTTTTACCGTGCCAGGACTGCGGATAGCCAAGCTAAACTACAATTACAGTTCAAACTATACTAGAGAGAGTATTATTGACTTGGTCCTGTTTGGTTTTCTTTATTTGTGTATACGCTTGCCGGGCGTATTCGGACACAAACTTTGCAATTAGGTCGTGTCATACGGGTTTTTAAACACTGTAATCCCCCGCTTAAAAGCTTAGCAGGGCTTAGCTCGAATCCATCATATAGAACGATGTTACGTTTGGGTCGCGGACACTTCATAATAATAATTAGTTGCTGCAAGGGAATTGATCTTTGGTCGTAGCTACTCGTACAAGTATAACTTCCATACTTATACATCTAGTGTATATCTTTTTAACACTCCAAGTGAACAAAGAGCACTGAACCAGCGACTTCATTTGGACATGAACTGCAAAGAGCACTGAGTAGCTTGCAAGACACGGATGAAAATCGTTTTTAGAAATATAGTTTGAAACTCATTCGTACGATTACACTGCAAAATATACCGTTAGATTCTAGAACGTCTTCCATTATCACTTATACTATAATATATATTCAATCGCATGCACACACATGTGATTTTTATATATAGGCCTATATATATATATATATATATATATATATATATATATATATATATATATATATATATATATATATATATATATATATATATATATATATATATATATATATTCTTGGAGAGAGACTGTCAATATGATGTTACCGGAACGTAATTATTAAATTTAATCTAAAATAAGAGACTGGGAAATAATTATACGTTTCAACCTTAGTTTGACGTTGAATGAAAAAGAAGGGCATCGTTAGCTTAGATTTCGATCAAATTATTTTTCCGTAATAATGCAATGTGAACGTATACACGTATACGTCGAAGTTGTGTCGTTGTGGTTTTCAACCGCTGTTTGTGACTTCGCTGCAGAAGTCTATATAGATGTTACTTTTACATCTGAAACAATACAGACCAAGAGCAGAACTCATCAAATAATAAAGTGATCATGTTATATTTTTTGTATTCAAGGTTTGTATCTGAAAGACGTTAATATATAAAAGTAAAAACGTACCAGCTACAATAATATGCTACAAAGAAAGCGTCCTTATTCCATTCTGACTCGGAAGAGATGATTATCCATACAGACATTGTTTCCAGAGTAGATGTATAAGCGCGGTTGCTACGTTGAGATGAAAACTATGATGTGAACATGCATTTCGTAAAATACCTGACGTAATTAAATCCCAGTTATTTATGATTCGTATTATAAATCCAGGAGTTCAAAATGTGAACCATAGAGAGTCACGCTCCATGCAAATCGATATTGCAAGTTTGACGATTCTTTGTACCCAAAACGAGAAGTCGTGGCCCATCCCCTCCCCCCACACCATCCAGCACCCCAATCACCCTTCCCTTCACACTCCACCAAACCCACCCCTTATCCAACGTCTGAAGACACATTATTACAAGCAAGATAAGAAAATCGAATGATGCCTCGTTTAACCTAACCGTTTTGAGCTGAGTGATTAGCGGAAGTTGGTCTCTCCAACGTAATATGCCTATTGAACCAACAAACTTAATTGTTCGTGTATTTGTGCTTCAATTGTTTTATATCAAATGTATAAAAATTTATTTTTATATGATCATTGAGAGGAAAAACTTTATGAACCCTCTAAAAACCCTCTCAAAATATTAGGCAGTAATAACTAAACTACCTTTTTTAACTTCTCTAATTTTTTTCTATGTAACTTTTTTAATTTGTAATTTTTAGTTTGAAAAAAATGCAGCTTAACGTCTCTGTTTTTGCCGAGAAAGTTTGATAAAAGTTCTGGAAAGTTGATTGGTGGCAGCCCCTACATAATTAAAATTATCGCCATCTAACATCGTTTGGATCAATTCGTATAAAAAAAGAAGAAGCTTATACGATGAGAGTAATTATGGTGCGTAATCGAAAATTAGCTAGTTTATTCTTGAAGAAATACGACTACGTTTGTTATTTGTGACAGGTTACAGATGTGCCTCAGAATTATACGCGTCTTAATGTTGTTTGTTTTGAACATTACTTAGTATAAACATGATTATATATTATTTATGTAAAACACACATTTATAAAAAAATCTTGTGGGATAAAACTTATCTTTTTTGAAGATAGATAATTGAGATAGTACTGTGAGCTGTTTATTGCTTACATTCTCACAGTTTCACAAACTATAAAAAACGCACCATTCCCAAATGGAAGAACCATTAAACACTTCAAGAACTGTGTATTTATTACATTCCTAATGAATCAAAATTCTCTGGTTGTTAGCTTGCCTTGCAATATTCCCATTATCCATTTTTCTTTTTTTCTCCTGTGACCCCTTAGCCTTAGTTACTATAATATAATTAACAATGGCCAGTTGTTGTTGACTGTTTTAACCAAGTGTTAATCCATGAACAATAAACTACATCTAAAGAGTGCAAACTCACGATGTTTGTATTTGTCTCACGTTATCTGGTACAGTCGTGTGCAAAAAAACGCTTCCATCTTGGAATCTTAAACTGCTCATAGACCAAGTAGTACAGAAGATGTTCGAGTTGAGGATGACTTTGCGCTCAAAAAAATCGAATATTCTTGACTATACGTACCTTGACTATGATCGTTTGGATTTTCAAAATGAAGTTTAGTTTTGGTTATATTCAATTCAACTGTTTTTATTCCTTGTTAGTGAATACAAAGATGACCATCGTGATCATCTCAGCTCTAGTTCTGATTCATAGTTATAGGTCATAGCGAAAAATAGCGATTTAAAACATTGAAAAAAAAATGAAAAAAAAAATCTATACTAGGCAAACGCGGAATACGCGTTGTAAGATGAGCGAAACTCTACACACCTTGATCATATAAAATGAACCTAATCCGATGCCAATGGATCTAGGAAGCCGTGAATATTTTCCCACTAATATTTCTATCTTCTCTATAAATAAAAAAACATGTATTACATTATTTTCTTCGAAACGGCTGGTCCGAATTGCACGTCAATTTTCATTAATGTGTATTATTTCTGTGTTCACATTTGAGGGAAATTTGAATTATATTGGAGAGATTTTATTTTTCAATTTTTTCCGCCCAGCCTAATCTTATGGGGTTTTTAGAAACTTTGAAATTATGTTTCTCAAAAATGGTCCAACCGATTTGACCCCAAAACTATACAGTTCTAAGTTGGATGAGTTTGCGTGTAAAAAAAAAGTTTCATGCCGATCAGTTCAACCGTGCGACCTGTGTAGTGCGCACAAACAAACAAACAGAGAAAAAAAAAACACAGACAAAGCTCCGTAAGAGTGGGATGGAAACTCTTCGCTAACGCTCATCGAATGATCAAGGTGTGTAGAGTTTCGCTCATCTTACAACGCACATTCCGCGTTTGCCTAGTAATATTCATTCATTATTTTATATTATAGGAAGTATTGTTCACTTCTTCAATGGTATGAATGTAAATTGTACGGGCGAGCAAAATGAAAGCGTTGTCGACGAACCTTGAAATTAGAGTAAAAATATATATTCCGGCGTGGTAAGATTCTTTTCAATTCAAACGTTGTTTTTCTCTAAAAATATAAAATGATGGTATTACATTCAATATAAGTCTTATGTTGATCCAATGAGAACAAAGAATACCAAAAACATCTAGTCCCATTTCGATCAGTTTCGTGTGGACGAATTATTACTATTTCCCAATTTAGATTTTTGAATTTCTCTCGTGGTATTTCTAGAATGATATGCTGTCAGTATACTGTAAATAAAATATCTCCCTTACAATAAAAGAATGACATCGCGAATGTTGCCATTCTGCCAAGCTCACACCGTTCCACATGACCCCAAATCGCAGCGGACTCAATTCGGGACTCAAATTGATTTTGTACGACAATCTAATTGAATATGAGATGGTATGCCATCCTATTCACTTATGTGTAAGCAGTTGACTCTACATAGCTCTGGGGCAATGAGCAAAGGTTTGTTCTTTCTTTTTTATGTCAAGAGTCAATTGATTTATGACTGTCATAATATACCATTCGCGATATGACTTCCTATTATAAGTTATATATATATATATATATATATATATATATATATATATATATATATATATATATATATATATATATATATATATATATATATATATATATATATATATGTGTGTGTGTGTGTGATAATTAAACTTTTTGGATAGATCCAATATCGAGATATGTGGGATAACGGTGAGCCTATCATTACTTTTTAATAGTATCTTACTTCTACCAGTACCCCCAACCTATCGTCGTCGGTGCTCGTGTATGTCATAGCGCACATCGGTTGGGATGCGAATAATATTCGAATATGTGAATATTTTCATCATGGTGATCAATTACTTTTTATATTGATATTAAGCGTGTATTTGAAACTAACTTGAAAGCACTTCAAAATCAAAACAGAAGAGCCCTACATAAGTTCAAGAAAGATTGTATATAATGAACATTTAAAAAATTCCACGTTCAGAATGGATGTCAGATTATCGAATCAGAAAATATCATGGAGAATTTTGAAAATAGTTTTCACAAAAATATTGAAAAAACACATTCTCATAATATCCAATAATGTTCAGAAAAAAAAAACATCAAATGAAAATAATGTTCAAAACTCTTCACAAAAATATTGAAAAAACACATTCTCATAATATCCAATAATGTTCAGAAAAAAAAAACATCAAATGAAAATAATGTTCAAAGCATTGAACAAATGAAACAAGCACTTGGAAAACAATTTCAGCAAAAGTTTGAATAAATCCACAAAAATCTACAGAAGTCTACAACATTTTCCAAATGGAATGTGTTATTTGAAACATCATTCAAATGAAGTGAAATTTAGAACACGCCATTTTCGTACTTCCATAGACATAATAGGTATATATTTGATAGCAAACATTTTTCACATTTATATCATCTCTTCATAAATCAAATGATCATTTGGTCGTCTATTCTTCTATGTCTCGGAATGTATCTAGTTGTTCCGTCTAGGTAAGAGCTATAGCTGGGTAGATCAGTTGTGTTTGGAGTGTGGATGAGGAACACGAACAAGGAACATGAGGACTGTGATGTAGACTAGTGACTGGAGAGACCGAGAGTGGACGACGGCTAGCTAGAGCTAGCTTGTTAGTCGTTACTGCACACCGGAGACCAGAAAGTTTGCAGCTATTTCTACCCTAATAGACGAGACGGGAGATGTGTCCGACGTTCTCTTCATCCCCCCCTCCCTCCCCCCCTCCCCTACCCCACCAAAACACACTCTAATACTGTGACTACGACAAAGCCACTCACTAAAGAAGTGTCCATATACCCCTTTCCTTCTTCCAACCACCCACCGAACCCCCGCCACCCTAACCCTTATCCCGTCGCCCTACCACGAGCAAACTTTTCTATTTTACTGACGGTAACTAACGATGTCCGTACATTAAGGTGACGGTTGTCGAACAAACAACGGGGAAACGGTCACCAACGGTCGAGATCACAGAGGAAGAGCGTATCGGGCTATAACAATCGTAGAACAATCTATGGGGTTAATAATGGGAAAAATAAGGAGAAAAAGCGTGGTGTAGAATGTTTAACTTGGAGGTCAAGGATTTGGTAAATTGCTGCGTGGAAAGTGAGGATGAGGTAAAAATGTACGTACATATTTTTCCACGGTAAAATATGACATGATTGAAGAGAGCTGTCTGTCATGGCATTATTTTTTGTCAATCTTGAATCGATTCAGAAATGTTCACTCTTCAGTCTACGACAGAAAAGAACTCCCCTATTTTTGAAATTACATTCGGAATGTTCACACTTTTCTCTCACATGACTGAGTTATTTTAACTCGTTTCCGTGTACATTATCATGGACTCACTCTATTTCATGGAACAACCCTCACAAAATTGGTGAAAATTCACTGAAAAATAATAATCTTGAAAGTGAAATTCTAACCGTTAGATCTGCAAATACACACACACGTACGTGTTTGCACACGAATACAAACGAAAAAACTTGGAAAATAAAACCGCAAAAGCACTTACATGAAGCTAAAAGTCTGGAAAAGTTTACCCGTATCCTCACCTTGGAAATTCAGGAACTTCATTAAGATTTAGCAAAATGTGGCGTGAGTCTAAATGTAATCTTGTTCTGTTGTAGAACATGGCAGAGGTTTTCAGTTAGTTGATGATTTGACTTAATTTTATGAATATATTATATATATATATATATATATATATATATATATATATATATATATATATATATATATATATATATATATATATATATATATATATATAAATATATATATATATGGGCCTATATATCCATATATACTTATACAAGCTATAAGGTAGAGTAATACCCAATTAGAATAAAATATCTCAATCATTCTTCGAAATATCATGAAATTATTCCCATTATTTTTTTTCCTGGTTACTTAATTACCGTTGGATATAATTACCGTGCGAGGATAACTAAAAAATTCGTATTATAATAACTTCACGGTGCCAGAAATCCAATCGTAGTTTCCGAAGAATGTAGCCTACGCATACTATTCACACCCATAACTCATTCAATTGGAAAATACTTTTGAATTATTCCGCAAGAAGTTTTAATATATTTTCACCAACATTCAACCGTGTGGAATTGCTGGAAATTGAACTCGATACTATATCCGTAGGCCTATGGATCTGAAATTTTGTAAATTATGACTCTGGGACACATTTATTACATAATATAACATTTATTACATTTTTCGATTTTCATCATGAGCGTTTATATCTGTAGGTCGTGAATCGTCGGCAAATTGTTCCCATCTCACTGAAAGATGAATAATTAGGTGATTGTGAATTAAATAAAAAAAAAAAATGACATTTTGTATTCTTTTCATCGTTTTTTCATTTTTTATTTTACTTCCGGTAATTAGTTCATTATGAATCAATGTCTGCTGGTGTTGATGCCGTTTTTGGTGGAGGTGCCGGGTTCCAGTTCGACAACTGTGTAACCCTTCAAACTTGATGATATATTGCAGTGAACTTGCTGCAGCTTTATTCAATTATCTCATTTGTTTTACCATTCATATAAATTAATATCTGGAATGATCATGCCATAAATTTTGAAAATATTCTATTAATGAATTTGAAAAGATAATAACTCATTTTTAGTATTGAACAAGTTAACAATATCATCTGAAAGATGTTTTTTTTATTGCGCAGAACCGAATAACTGTGATATCAAATATCACAAAACCAATCGTTTGATATATTAAAAGTATGATTTTCATATTTTTATGAATATGGATACGAATTTAGACGAGAAGATGAAGCGAAACATGTCTGAACATAGCTGCGTGTTTAGCTGTACGTGCGTATGAGCAAATAGGCCTAAGTGACATAAATTAGGCCTGTATTGATTATGATTTCAGTTCAAGCTAGAACAATTTTCTCTTTGTAAATCTCTCTTTGTACTGGCCATATAAGTGAATTAGATTGTTATTGTGCATAACATCATCATATAGGAAAATACCTTGATAAAGTTTTCAATGGTGTAAGAGAAGTGTGAGAAGTGTGTTAGAATAGAGCGGTGCAGCGGTTTGATACAGATAAAATAAAATTAGTCGTGTCCTCAATCAATTTTATATAGTTCGCGTATATGTGATATTTCAATCAGACCAAATATAGGTGGAGGTGCCGTGCCTAAACAAGGTCCAATTATACGAAGGCTTTTCCCGGTACCTCGGTGAATATTACAAGCCCTTATTGGTTGGTTTGTAGAGACGTTCAATTCAGTGTTTCATATTCTCTAGTAGGCCCTATGTGCAGCAGAACTATGATAATCACACAATACAAATACTTTTATGTAAAGTAAAAACGTCATAAGTGCTGATTGACTCGATAAAGTTATGAGGCATGCATACTAGTCTCAACTGAGATAAAGAGCTTTAGAAATGCGTGTCAGCATCGTCAAGAACAAGAACACAGAGCATAGCAGCACTGTGGTCCGTGTTTTGCCAAGTTTGCTCATCTATCCAACTTAAAGTCAAGTCAAAACAGACAGTTCGCTTCAGCCGCAATAGATAATTAATAATTACATTCTATTTAGGACTTAATTGGAGCTGATTGTCGAGAAAACTCCAAAACTGAATATTAGTAACTATTATACTAATGACTCCAGACTGTAAAGTCAATATAATTATCATGATTGAATAGGTTAGTAATTCGTGAATATGTAGGTCAGTTTTAGAACAATTAGCTTCAATTACTGTTGTCTGAACAAGTATAAACAAATAAATAGAATAGCAAGTCCAATCTTTTTTGCTCTCTGAAATATTGCATTTATCATCGCCAATGGATTAAAATTCAACTTGACTTTCTGTCCAGGCTCTTTTTAAACTTTACTTCTCGCACTCCGTGATGTAGTTATGAGAGAGTATTCCAGCGGCATCTGATGATGACATTAAAAAATGAGAAGCATGTCTTCATTTAAAAAAGGCGTCAAAAAGCACACAATCATTTACATTTACAAATAAAATTTGCGTTTTTTTTTTCACCGCGTTAAGCTAGAAAGTATTTTAATAGTTCTAAGGCTATTCTTTTATGCCATCTTACGGCTCGCGATTTCTTTTGAAATGTAAGGAAAATAATAGGCAATGCAGAGCTTTGATCCTCTGTAATTTCTCCAACTTTTCTGGCGTTGTTCCACCAGTTTCTATCCCCTCTACACTACCAGTAACCAGCCCGGAACAGAGCGTCCCAGGACACCACACAATGCTATGCATGTATACCACTAACCGGCCGTGAATTTGCCAGAAACATCCGACCAGAACCGTAGTATTATACGTTCTCATTTCTTCAATATTTTATTTGGCCAACTCGAAAATGCATTTAGATCTACAAAATACACACTCAAAGCGTAAAATATTATATTGGATGTGATGTTTAAGATTTTCTGTGAATACATTTTCAATATTACATACGTCCCGTTTTGAATGGTTGGTAACACAGTACTCCACGCTGAGCCAAACTCCCAGCAAATGTAAATATATGCATACATACTTTAGAAAGCAGCAAAATAATATTATATCAAGCACAATGCAATAAATGTGGAAGGTATACCTAAGGTATAAGTATGGTATTCGTACGTAATTCAATATTATATTTATAAAGATTTCGAAACCAAGACATGTTGAAATCGTAGTACACATCAACATTATTATATTTCAATGTGGGCATACTCATTTTTTGTATTGTATGAACTATGTGAACACTAGAAAATAAGTTATTCGAAGCTCAATATGTTATTCTTTTGTCACCACGTTTTTTCATGTCTCAATACAAAATGAGAATTTGTTCATCACATACGGTACCCTCTTCCACCATCATCACACGATGCAGAAATATCAATAATCATGATGAACGAAGAATAACTTATAGAATATAGTGGATAGAATATGTAGGGCCTACACACATTGTGTATATAAATATATTTTGTTTTACGTAGTCTCAAACGACTCATAATATGATAATGAGAATATTCAATATAATTATTTATTGCTATAAATATTATATTATAATATTATTATGTTTCGATTATATTACATTGATGATGTAATTGAATTCAAGCGAAATACTTGAATTCTTCAAGCAGCCTCCGAATGTGATAGGAGAAGATCAATGACTTCTGCCCAATGTCTTCGTCATAAATACCAGATAGAAAAGGAGAAGAACGTTACTAGACCACAAGGCAGAAATTCCAAAATTTCTAATATTCGTCATATTCCGAAATCAAAGAACTCAAATGTATGCAACATGTATAATTTTCATCATCTCTAATTTATTATTTGCACGGTTTTCTCCTTTTTGATATAAATATATATTCGGATTCTCTGGACCTAATGTAAATCCAGAGCCTTGTACTAATGTTTTTCACATACTACGTTTTCCGTGTACTAAATACTCAATAGAACGGCTGTAGAAACTTACCAATATAGGCTTGTGATGTTTGCCGAGGTACCACGGAAAGCCTTCGTAATTAGATATAATTTAGGCACGGCACCTCCACCAATATTCCGTGTAATTAAAATATCACATATAGGCGAACTATATCAAATTGATTGAGAACACAGTTGATTTAATTTTATCTGTTTCAAGCAGCTGCTCCATTCCTTTCTATCATACTTCTCTCACACCATTGAAAACTTTAATGAGGTAGGCCTATTCTTCCGTATGGTGATGGTATAGGTCTACCCAATAATAGGCCTAATCTCATTTACTAATATGGCCATGGACAAAGAGGGATTCACAAAGAGGAGAATGGTTTCAGCTTGAACTGGAATCAGAACCAATATAATTAAAATCAGTTATTAGGTCATACGCACGTAAAGCTAAAACACAGTAATGATCACACACGTAGCGCATTATCTTCCCGTTCCACATTGTATCCATTTTGATGAAAAAAAATCATATTTTTCATATACTCTGATTTATAATTCTCTCATTACTTTCTTCCTCCCCTTATTTATATTTTTCTAATCGGATTTTATAGACCTAGTTTAAATCCGAAGCCGTGTACTAATTTTTCATATTACTACAAAAGACAGAGCCTCCTATTCATATTTTTAATAACCAGAGACTTCTATTTCTTTCAACTTTTGTCGTTCTCTTGATATTAGATCTTGTATACCTATATATATATTGTTGTCATTGTCAATTTTTTTGCTCTTCATGGAGTCTGCCATAGTGCTGTTGAAATATTGAGCACATAATTATCAAAGTCGACTATAAAGACTAAAAATACCTCTAATTAAAACCATTATATAAATGTATATTTTTATATATATATATATATATATATATATATATATATGTGTGTGTGTATTTGTGTGCATAGGCTTCCCTCTCCACACTAAAACCTCGACTAAACCAGAAGAATAAATCGATTCATTAGAATAGAACACACAGAATTATAAAGTAGGCCTATACTTTGCAGATAATACATGATAGTAAATTCATATTTAATTATTCATATTAGGTATGTGCCGACCATTAGTCGATTTGAATAACCCTCATAAATACATAATTACATACGTTTAGCACAATTCAACCGTTTCTCGGAGCACTTACGGTGTGGGAGGTATTTTGCCTTTCTTATTAACTTTCTCAAATTGTTTACATGTGCTTTAAAATGTATGTGTCGAACATGTTCATATATTATTCTCAGTTTCTTTATGTTCAAGCCCACTAGCATAAATATTGATATTTTATACTTATGATTAGTGATGGGCGCGAAGGAATAATCCCGGAAATATTTCCCGTGTTCAAATGAATTCTCATATTCAGCAATTTTTCGTTTTCAATCTAATAAGTTGCCAGCACTGATTACTGAGATTTTCGGTTTGACAGCTGAAATTAAACTAAACGTCAAACAATATTTGCAAATTGCAAGGCTGTGGAACAATAGGCCTAATTATAATCTCAAGATTGAAAGACCATTTGGATTTTTTTGAGGCTTTTTGGAGCTGGATTGTGCAGAGAGCAAAAATCCGAGCAATTATGGATGGTAAAAAAGAAAATGTTCGGTCTTATTTGGTCAATATTTGGTCATAGCTTGGAACTCGAGGATAACGATGATGAGTGAACATTAAAAGTCTATTGTCTACCGTAAAATGTCTCATATCTCAGTCTCGGCCTATACAAAAAATGATGAGATATTTGTAGTTTTGTATACATTTTTGTCAGTGATTTTCTTTCTTTGACGCTATTTTGAATGTGAACAAGCAAACACCAAATATTCTCTGAATATTCCAATGAATATACCCCTAATTATGAATTCCGGGAATTTGCCTATCACTACTTATGATTAGATTCTGATGCTTGGGATCTCTATTTACAATATATGAACCAGATTTATTAGTCGAGTCAATTATTGATGTTTCAATAATATTTTGCACAAATATTTAGGTAACCACACAATCGGTTACTGTTTATTGCCCATGCGAATTGAACCACAAAGAAATTTTTCAGTTCATTAAATCCTCAGTACAGATCTTCATATCGCCTCCAAACATTAAATTGTCTAGGAAAATTCTTCTCTTTCTGTTATACCTTATTAGAGAGTACGCGGAGAGTCATCTAGACACGTACGATACACCGTATTTGACTCAGATTAGTTTGCCACTTGAAATTGATTGACAGGTTGTCAATTGTGACGTACCTTTGAGTTCGCTGCGTCATGATTAGTACTGCATGTATATTATGCCACAGCTCGATTGTGATTGTAAAGGGTGTTGATGTGGACATGGCGAAATGAGGGGTTAGGTATTTCACTCAATGTACGGGATCAACTGGAATGGGAAACAACTGGATTGCGTTGTGCCTCATGACTATTGGAGAATTACAAAACAATGTACAACTCCGATTTTCGTTTTTTTTTCATGTACGTATTCAGTTCATTGGTTGGAGGACCTAATGGTTGTGCTCTAAAAGCTGTAAGCTACATTCGAGGATGAACTATATATTTTGTCTACTGATGTACTATATTTCTCGTATATAGTTTTATTCACAAGTAAAATCATCTCATCCGATTTCTTTAGTTTCTTCGCTTTGTTGTTGAGAGCTGAATTCCAACAAAAGATTTGACGTACCGATACGTAAATGTCTTGTTTTTGGGACAGATTGATTAATCTACAACTTCGATATGAATTGTGGTTCGCTTTTGAGCATTGCAATCTGCGAGACAATTCAAGCGATATTTTCAATAATGCCGTTCGCTGTTGTTTTTTTGTAGAAGTGGATTTTCTTTTGTTGACAAATGTGAATGACAGTGGCAAAGCGCAAGGAAAACGCTAGTGGAAATTGTGATAATCGAACAGTTTGAATTTCCTGTTTGGTAGAGTACAATGTTACATGCTACATGCAGGTGCCGACATCCAAAGAGAAGGGTGCGTGATGTGGAATGAGGAAAACTCGTGGAACAAGAGGAAAGGAAATAACAACTTGACGAGTGACATCTGGGATTTAAAACACCTGAAAACAAACTACAGACAAAATCCATATACACTTTTATATATATATATATATATATATATATATATATATATATATATATATATATATATATATATATATACATATATATACACATAGATATATAAGAGATCGTTTTATCGAACTTGTCTTGAACTCTTTCTCTTATGAACTTATACATTTTGTAGAGAGACGTACATATATATATATATATATATATATATATATATATATATATATATATATATATATATATATGAACTGGTATTTTCTCTTGATCTAGCTCCATCTGACTTGATGCTGCAAAATGCATGGCTTTCTAGAGACTTGTCAGAACATATTAACGTAACAGTTTAAACTTGGATGTAGATATTTCTCGGATTTGTACAGCAAACTGAAATGTCTTCTTCAAATTCTCCATCACTTGGACAAAAGAAATGGAAATAACGAGATTTTATTAACTCTTTGATTGCTAGAATCATCTCGTTACTCAGTTAGTCATGCAGTGTTCAGATGAGGAAGTTGCGATATTACCTTTAAGTGACTAGACGTTTTATTCTCTTTATACTATATGAAGAATGATATCACAAGCATGCCCCATTATATTTCGTACCATACAGTGCTAGACAATAGATAAATATCATAGGCCTATAGTCTTTGGACGCATAACACAAAACGGAATGGTTTATTGTTTTCAGCAAATTACCTTTCCTTTCAGATGAATTTAACATATTTTCACTAATAATTCTCGTTCTCGCGTTATATTTCATTAAGTTCATTAAGGTATTGTTTCAAGTAGAAAACATTTTAATTGAGTGTAATCGGCTCAAACATATTTTGAGTCTTTCGTTCTTCTTTGTATTGATAAGCTTTAACCGTGATTGCCTCGCCTCGCTCTGGTAAACGTTATCAGCTTTTCATTAATCTATGGCCTCGAGAAACAAAAACTTTGAATCGCCGTAAATCATTCCCAATGGTATAACATATCAAACATATATTCTTGTGCTGATTGCATGCATCGCCCAGCGTCCATAGCCCGTGTAGTCGCCCACACTGTCCATCCACCCTATCAGTCTGACAATGGCATGGCGTCACTGAAATAACCAAATAAATATACAGTCATGTAACACTACCAATGGGATTTAAACACTTGAACCAAACTACATCCAAACATACTTGACTGTTTGGGTTTTATATACGGACTGCAGCCACTGTAACGTTTGTTCATCAAAATATACATAAATGTCCACTGGGACTGACTAGGGATTAAATGCTAACTTGTTCTCATAAAATGGTTCTAGTGCTCTAGTCCAGTTCATACTCTACATAATTGGAATGGGGTGAACTGTGAACTCTCTTATAGGAAAAAAATAGACCATCCCGTTTTCAATCACCATTTGTATATCTCATATTTGCATATGTATAGATAGGCAATGTTTCACTGCATTGTTTCTCTAGGACTGTACCATTACAACGTTAGGTTGTGAATGGTTGGGTATAGAAATATACAGGGAGAGGAGGATACGCTATGCAAGTGCTCCGTATAATACTATGCATGTTCCTAGGTAGTATTGTATTATTATATTGTTGGATGACCATTCATACGTACACAGTAATGACACGATAAAAATTTTACTACGCTTAACCTCTCTATAAGTTAGCCTCTTGTCCCACATTGACAGCTGAATTCAATAATAATAGCAACCTTTGAATATACATGAATATATAATATGCATATATATGAATATATATATATATATATATATATATATATATATATATATATATATATATATATATATATATATATATATATATATATCATATATATATATATATATATACATATGATAGGGTGGATATTATCACTGAAAGATACCGCCCCGTCGGGGAATCGAGCCCTGGACCTTATGCTTGATCCACATATGCTCTCACCATCTGAGCTAACGGGAGGGGAATCTTCCAATGATATAACAGCATAATATGTAGGGTAGAGAGACCCTCTCTACCCCTCAACCTCCATCTGTACCATTACAAACCCATTAATATCATTGGAAGATACCCCTCCCGTTAGCTCAGATGGTGAGAGCATATGTGGATCAAGCATATGGCTCGGGGCTCGATTCTCCGACGGGGCGGTATATTTCAGTGATAATATTATCCATCCTATCAACATCACTGCTGTACGTTTCAAAAATAAGCCATGTATGTATAGACCTATATATACAAATGTATGTTTTTATAGTCCGTTTTTTTTTCGGACCATATCCCTTCTTTCTTACGACGAAGATGCACTGTTTTGTAAAGAATAATGAATATAAAGATAGATGAAATGAATGTTTCATAGAAAAACAAATTTCTCCAGATTTCATTGTAGACGAAGCTGAAGGACACAACGATCTACGACTCCAAGCGTTTATGCAACACACTCGTTTGCGATAGTGCTTGTCCGTGAGCCTCACTGCACGCGCAAATTACCAATAATTTAATTCGAATTTCATCGAAAAATCCATTTGTCAAGCAATTTTCAACATTATTTTTGAATTTGCTCCAGTCTGTACACCGTTAACAAAATAACTTAATTTCCTTTCAAAAAAACCTTTGCTTCCAATTTCATAAACTATTCATGAACTGATAATTTAGTATAGAGCTATTAATAAAGGCGGAATTCAGTACTAGTTAACTCTATATAATGTGATGTGGATGCACGTTTGTCGTTTAGATATAACCATTATTCTAGCCTTCCTACTAACCGGTGGGGTTGACCTGTGATTAGGACAATGCCACATATTGCTATGGCATCCACCAGGGATGGTAGAGAGTCGCGTAACTAGTGTCAAATACCATCTATCAAGCGAGTGAGACAGAAGGTGTATGCTTGACAGTCGACACCAAATTCATAGTAAAAGGGTAAACGTATCCATCACCATGTCACTATGCAACTCGAGTCGATGTGCACAGTTGTTGGTTCAAATTACGATCAGACTAGGTTAACGCTGAAGATGGGAATCCTTGGCCTATACTGTTCCACTCTGATACAGTTTCATTTTATATATCCAAGCTACTGAAGATTGAAGAGTGTCTTTATTTAGAAACTAAACAATATTAAAAACGAAAAACTCATCTAGCTCTTTTATGTTGCCAGGGTTTCACTCTTGTTTTCGTCGCTTCATAAGAAATTTGGTATACATGAATGAAAATAAGGGATGGAGATGAAACTCGTCTTCTACTCTTAATTGCACGGAGTTTTTAATTATCTTTATGGTAATACACCGTTCAATTTAATAATGCAAATAATAACTGAACTTGTGTAATTATAATAAAGTAACGTGTCAACTTCTTTGGAGAAAATAATTTTGTTAACTCAAGTCCATTTAAAAATGAACATATATACATTACATTTATTAAAATACTTCAAAGTGATTAACAGAGAGGTATTGCTTCATTTTAATTAAATGACACTCGTTCAATTTAAGATTATTCAATATATCCCATATACGATGTTTTATATTATGATCATTTTCAATGTATGGGCCCATCATGTAATTCTGCAAGAAGACACAACTTATGCCACTGTTATTCAAGTGATGGTTTTTCCTTGATGGCATACAAATTGAAGAATAAAAATAATGCACATTCATACCATTAAAGCATATTTAATGGGGCGCAAGCCTCGGCGAAGTGTGAACTGTGAACACTGTTCTTCACAATTTCTATTAGTCTCATTTGTATTTTGTTTAATGTTGTGAATAGTGTTAGTATATTTTATAAAGATTACGAATATGTATTTTCTAAAACAATTGCCACCTAATAATAATGGCTTCAGTTGCCTGTTGGCTGTTTTTAGTATTCGAGTCAGTTCAAACGGCGAATTCTACTTGAAACGATGGCTTAGTCGATAACAAAGCTTTCTTCGTAGCTTCAAGAAGAAGAAAACGTTCTCATTTTTGTATAATGAGGAGGTTGTGTTCACGTATTAATAAGCATGAGAAAAAGATTTACAATAATGTCAGATAGGATGGAATATAAGTATGATACAATAATATTCGTACCGGTACTTGGAAAGAATTCGAAAGATACGTTCACCACAAACAGGTATACGGTAGTTGTAGTGCGTATATATTGAATATATATATATATATATATATATATATATATATATATATATATATATATATATATATATATATATATATATATATATTCAATTGAATAATATCCATGAAATAAACCCAAAACATGTCTTCATTTTCATATATATATATATATATAAATATAATAATTTGAGTTAATTTTTAAATGGTAGTCAAAAAAGTCTTGAAAATGAAAAGCATGGTTATTGCTCGAGTTATATCTCGACAATCAATTATAATCACACTCTGGTCAGTCAAAAAGGCAATTCATTTCAAGTACCGGCAGGTAAATATTATGTACAATTACATTGTTACATTCACCATTCTACATGTTATTCCAATATGATTCATACGCATGCATCTTGATGTTTCCCAATCAATTATAAGTATAAAAATAAATCTGAGTATATATAATACAAATTATAAGAATGATATGCAGGTACTATTTTTTCCGTTCTAATTAAAAGCTAGTTTTAATTATGAATTCCAAAAATAATTTCTCAAGAATTTAAAGAATAAGATTTTCTTTTCACCGTTTGCGTACCTTCTAGAAAGTACATGTCGCGGGAAGTAGACCTCATCGTTCACAAGCTAAATAAAAGGCGATAGCTAGTTATATATTTGTAGACCACCCTAAGGATTGTTTGAACCGTATGGTAGCATACATAGGTCAGGTCAGCGTGTAACATTGTAACAGTCACTAGGGAAGAGTAACACGCCTTTTTCTGTTTCGTCAGAGCAGGAAGTAGATAATGGTACGATCCTTGTGTCTTTTTGCGATGTAACCTACCACGATCTACTTTCCACCAATCTTATCCCACCACAATTGGTACTTCTTGCATTCGTTACGATGCAATGTGAGGTCGGCGTGAAATTACAAATTATATGGCTTTTGTGAATTTGCCAATTCATTTACTATTGGAGAATGAAATTGAATGGTATCACTGTATTGGCTATTGCAGTGGATCTCAAACATAGACTACGACAAAATGCCTAATGATTTGACCAGAATAATTTTCTTCATGTTTGCCATATTTTTTCATGAACTTGAACGTGGAAAATCTGTACAATATTGAATAATGGACCAAATTAAAATATTTTCCCATGCTACTTCTTAATGGTTTATCATCATGAGTCGCTTATAATTTGTGATATACTCAGAAATCTTGAACTCTATTCATCTCATGCCTTCATGCAAAATGATGTAATATGAACTTATAACATGATAGGTTCGCTAACCTCAAATGCATAAACGTTTAGTACATTTTGAAGCACACAAGGTATTATGCATGTTTGTCTCATTGAACGGGCTGTACGAGGTGAAAACAAATCATCTGTATTTTAAGTTGTCAAAACGATTCATCATTACAATTACACAATGAAAATTCTGTTCGTGACATGTACTGAATCACATATTTGCCTATTAAAATGATGTCAATGCTTTATCTCTGATTTAACCTTACATACTTATAAAAAAAACGTACATTTTCTATCTCAAAAACGGCTCATTCGAATTTGCTCAAGATCAATACAAATCAAATTTTGTGGGTAACTCAAATTGACAAAACCTTTCAAAGTTTGGATGGATTATTTGTTCGAAATGTGGAAAGCACACAAAGAGTCAAGCCGACAACCAATGCATTGAAGAGAACATGCACAAACGAAGCACACGCTTTTCCGAATCAAACAAATGGAAGCTTCGCGTTCTCTTCTGTATAATTACAACATTTTCCGTCATATTATTTTATTTACCCCATCAAAATCGTATTCACTTTTCTAAATGGCATGATATAATCATTATTATTTAGTTCATCATTGATCCATATAGAATTTGTTTGTCGTCTATGTTTTAATGACAATTTTGAACACATATACGAATATTATACATTATAATTCTATCATAATATTCTATATAACCTAGTAATTTAATTAAACATGATGAAAACATGGGTAATTGGATGTTAGTTAACATTTGTTTGTGGTTCCCACGCACAGAACTGAACCTGTCTCTGGAGCGCAATGCACTGGCCTCCGATACATTATGGAACTATCGTCCTGCCCTTGCCGTCGATGGCAACGCCGATACTTGCAGTTACACGTCTCGGACGCGCGAGCAGCGGTGGTGGCAGGTCGACCTCAATGACACGCAGAATGTAGGCTCGGTGGCACTCATCATCAACCAAGGTCAGTTGGCTCAATACCGAGCATATTTTCTTTGATGCATTCATTCATTCATTCATTGATACGGACTTAAGTTCATTTTTTTGGACTGTATTTGCCTACAAAAATATCGAGTCTCATTATCTACCGGAGCAAGCGGCAAGGGCACCAAGTCAGGTAAGGTGGACGTTTAGTGACAGTGTTGACATAAAGCCGAGGGGTTAACAACTCCTGAAATCAGGTGTACACTTGCCATGAAATCCCATGAAATCCCCTTGAAATCCCTGAAATCACCTGAAATCACCTGAAATCACCTGAAATCACCTGAAATCCCTGAAATCACCTGAAATCACCTGAAATCACTTGAAATCACCTGAAATCACTTGAAATCCCATGAAATCCCCTTGAAATCCCTGAAATCACCTGAAATCACCTGAAATCACCTGAAATACCTGAAATCACCTGAAATCCCTGAAATCACCTGAAATCACCTGAAATCACCTGAAATCAATTGAAATCCCTGAAATCATCTGAAATCCCTGAAATCACATGAAATCCCTGAAATCACATGAAATCCCTGAAATCCCTGAAATCACCTGAAATCCCTGAAATCACCTGAAATCCTCTGAAATCCCTGGAATCACCTGAAATCCCTGAAATCACCTGAAATCCCTGAAATCACCTGAAATCACCTGAAATCACCTGAAATCACCTGAAATCCCTGAAATCACTTGAAATCCCTGAATTCACCTGAAATCATCTGAAATCTTGAAATCTGAAATCAGGTGTACACCAAATTTTCGAGTTGTAAACCCCTCGCATAAAGCATTCGAATATAACGAATATTGTTTTAAATATTCTAAAACCACATAATTAAAGTCACAGAAACTATCATCAAATCTTATATTAGCTGGACGGCAGCCTTCCTCATGGCTTGAAAGTTGAAATTTGAAAACTTGTATCGTTCATGTGTCACAAAATAACTACAACTATTACTGCCCTTCAAGTTCACTAGTAGGTTGTTGCTCGATGATCAAGTTGGCTTCGCAGAAATGAGAATTAGCTCACTCAAAATACTTTAAAACATTTTTTTTTACATACGGACAGATAAATTTGACAAACCGTTGTTATCCATGGTTACTATGGTTACTCCAAAACTTACAATGAGATTCACACTTTTCTATGTTGTATGGTTACAATTTACAAAAATCTAATCAAACAATAGCTGCATTTTAGATTCTAGAATAATTTAAGTTACGACCACTCACACCTCAATCTTCAAACCTACAAACTTGAATCTCTTACATGCCAGCACATGAATTAAGGTACAAATCTGAATAGTCAAATTGAATCAAACATTATAAACAAAAGAAAACGAAAAAAAAACGAAGCCCATTTCTTTCGGTATGTGAAATGGAAGTCCTCGCTACGCTCATCTAACAATGTATTTTCCCTCTTAAACTTGACATTTGATGTTCCAGTGAATGGGTAGAATAACATAACTTCATAAAACCCTCCATTATGTATTTTCAAATCTCATGATCTATGCAAGCCCATATGTATGAGGTCCAAGTGAAACTGCTAAAGCCTACTGTAGTCTTATCATATTTTAATGTCACCACATTTTAAACATTTCTCATTTAAAGCACACTAATGTGGCGTTTAACAGCACATTAAATTCATTTGGATAGATGATTAAATTTTATGGCTTATATTTCAGTGTTTTAATTAATATTTTCGTGGTGGCACATTTCTTATCCTTATTTTGAGTACCAGTTTACACCCTCTAATATATGTTGAAAGTTATCGCCTCTCTCCCTTCCCCTCTCTCTCTCTTTCTCACTCTCTCCCTATTCTCTCTCTCTCTCTCTCTCTCTCTCTCTCTCTCTCTCTCTCTCTCTCTCTCTCTCTCTAATATATATATATATATATATATATATATATATATATATATATATATATATATATATATATATATATATATATATATATACACATACATATATATATATATATATATATTTATATTCATATTTATATATATGTGTGGGTGTGTGGGTGTGTTTTCCGAGGGTCACGATGAAAAAACTAGAAAATTGTGAAGCGAACCAGTGTCCGACAACTTAATGCCTGACGTACTTTTAAACCTTGAATGTAACGGTGTAATGTGTGTTGATAACTCAATCGAGTCTACGGTATATCACACGGGAAAGCGTAAACGCACGAAGCAAAAAGCATTCTTCTTGCTGGTTTCAGATTTAGTGATCACGTATAAAAACAACGATCCGCAGTCGTATCTAAAGCCTAGCTTCAACCCAAACTTAACCTATGCTCGAAGCAGTATCGAATTTTAAAACGAAAAAACTTCGGTGAGAATTTTATAGCATCATATAAAGCGTCTTGAAAACTTTCCATTGATCATTGCGTTTGACCTTTGAAGTCAAACATTTTGCCGTTACTATAAGGCATCATACGGGGATTGTTCAACTGTACTAAAAACCAACTGGCCTAAACTTCTATTTCTTGAGCAACCTGTATCGAAGTAAAATTGAGGGGTTTGGCTCCTCCCCTTCACAAATTGTTACCACCCATCAAATGTTCTATATAGGCTCTAGTGATGGTTGAGGTTAGGTAGGGAAAGTTTATGTCGAATGAAATTTCTAAAGGGGACCAACCCCCCACTTCAACTTCTGTACAGGTTGCTCAAGCAGTAGAGTTTAGGGTTTTCAGTACTGTTGGTTTTTAGTTCAGTTGGTACCTTCTCGCATCGTTCAAACTATATTTGGTCATACACCTGTAGGTAATTGCTCCTTATACGCGGTGCGGATAACTGATGGCAAGCCCTATTTGCGAATATCTGTATTTTATGTCGGAACCAGTCGTGGTTGTTGATACTTTTCACGGGCAACCCAAATCAATCATAACTGTCCAACTAACTTTTTCAACCTTACTAACCTAAACTAATTCAATGTAATACTGGTCTAGTCGGTCCGTACAGGGTTGTTAGCTAAAATACTTGTATCCCCGAAAGAAGAAGGACTTCTAGCGACTAAATTATTGTGTGAAAACTTGATTAATTAGATAATCACGCTGCAACTTGAAGTATATAACGTTTTTGAAAGTTCCAATTGTGTTTCTTATCATAAACCCTTTTCCGAAGAAAGCAAACTACCCTGAAAATACCTCAGCTAACAAGTTTAGAAGTTATATTTTTGCTTGCAATGTTGGTAAACTACATTCTTGTTCCGTGAATACATGTATAGCCACTCTTCGATAATTGTTTGTTGATGGCGTCTATTTCCAACTATTTGAATAACACAAAAGACAGTTTAATGGGTAATCGATAAAAATAAACGATTTTTCCTACTAATTAGCATGGAAATACATTTTTATAACGAGTTTAATTTACATAGAAAAATGGATTTA
Source organism: Brachyptera putata (assembly GCA_907164805.1). Classification (NCBI taxonomy): domain Eukaryota; kingdom Metazoa; phylum Arthropoda; class Insecta; order Plecoptera; family Taeniopterygidae; genus Brachyptera; species Brachyptera putata. The sequence goes on from OU015463.1 coordinate 52,756,388, forward strand.
TGTAATCGGTTGGCCAGTTGTGAATATATTCCTAAAGCATTCATTCAGATTGATGTCTCTCATTGTTCATTCAAATATAAAATAATTCCTGAATCAACATTGCCAAAATTCAGCATTTTTATTTCAATAATGAATTATTCAACTGACGCTTGCCAGCTAAAAACTGAAATATCATCTGAAAGAAACAGAAAAACAATTCCATCCATATTAACGTATTCGTGACATATATATATATATGTATATATATATATATTTATTTATTTATTGGGTTCAACGACGTGCTGTAATGATAACTGAGATATATTGGCGTCGGATGAATGATTAAGGGATGGCGGGATGATGAGATGAAAGTTTCTAAGGTAATGAGAAGAAAGGCAGGAAGAGAGCGGCCGTGGCTTATCGTAGGAAACCATTCCGGCATTTGTAGGCTACAGAGGGAAACCACGAAAATCCATGTAATGGTGACGGTGATCGCACCGGGCTCACTCTATCATTTACTCCTTCCTGTGCACATGAAACTAGCGTGTTATACCACTGAGCTACGTGTGCTGGTATTATAGATTTTGAATATATATATATAATGTATATTATACATATGAATGCATATTTCACTTACTGTTTACATGTTTGAAATTATGTGGTATTTACTTTCAATATCATTCTACTGGCATTGCTTCCATTAGCAAAATTACATTTAAATTATGTAATGGTCTCCCAGACTTGACTCAAAAAAAACGTGGATATGTAATTATTTTGTTTCATCAATGACCAAACAAGAGAAAGAGTATATACCATATTGATATTATTCAATAATAGAATAGTATAATTCATAAACTTTATTATAGTTCTTTCATATTTTTTCATACTTCAATTTTCTGTTGAATTATGTTTCCAAAATGCTTTTGGTTTTCCACATCAAACAGCGAACATGCAACAGTGGCCGGTACGACTGCACGGTAGTTAAATCTATGACAGACTGACATTCAGGAAGGAGGGTTAACTTCTGATTTATGGTGAACATGCTAGTTTTACTACGGTAATTACATAATTCTGATAATCAGCTAAGTAAAATAACGTGTTTTTAACGAGTCAAAAAACTTGAATTTGACGTGTCGAAATGTGAAATTGGATGAATCAGTTGACGTTATACTTTATAGACTTATTTTATATATAAGCCTATAGGTATATCTATATCTATATCTATCTATCTATCTATATATATATATATATATATATATATATATATATATATATATATATATAAATATATATATATATATAGTTATACGGTACGCATATATATATATATATATATATATATAGTTATACGGTACGCATATATATATATATATATATATATATATATATGTGGGATATTTTAGCTATGTCATAAAAGATACGTCTCGACCGGGAATCGAATCCGGGACTTTCAGATTGTCGGTCCACTGCTCTCCCACTAATGTACCGAGATATTACTCTTACATCGTGGCTATACTTAGGGTGACGACACTTCCTGGGGCTAGCCCTATAGAGGGCGTAGATTCACCCAAGGTGTAACAATTACACGTTATCACAGGTCCTTGTGTACTCTTTTCTTTCTACCTTCACCTAGGGATATGTTAGCCATGTCTGGTCAGATATATTCAGTGATCCAATTAACGTTCGAGTGATCAACAACAAGAGTGAATTCATAAACTATAAAGACAGTTAGTTTCAAATCCGTTATAGTTTCAAATCCAAAAATGGTGAATTCGGGAACAATTCTTGCATGTATTATACAACACATATATTCCGCGTTTGCCTGGTGATATTTACTTTCTTCATAATGATATATTAAATTAGTTGTTGATTTACATCACCAAGAAAGCATTTTTGAGTAGTTAGTTTGACAACGTATAGGTGATGCTACAAATTGTATACACAACGTAGGAACGGAACCTTCCCCATGGAAACATTTCTCCCCGTTATAATCAATGAATATAAACATTTTTTATTGAATCTCTGGTCTCACACAAAAAAAGTTGCTCGAAGACACAGAATAACATGAAAAATATTGGAAACTTATGAAATTACAAATCTATTTGAACGTGTTCATGGATGATTGATTTATAACGTATAGTGTGAATAAGTAAAGAAAGGGGGAGGGGGGAGGGGGGCGATATGGTAATAATAGTGATATAAAAATGTTTTGAAAAGGAAATAAAGGAATGTGAAGATGAGTAGTGTCAATGGAATGGAAAGAGTAAAAATATATATGATGTGTATGTTTACAGGAGTATTGGATAATGATTAATTAAATTATTGGCTTTGAAGATCATATATATGTATGTATGTATATGTATATATATACATATATATATATATATATATATATATATATATATATATATATATATATATATATATATATGTTTGTGTCTGTGTGTGTTTTAATATGATATACTATTATAGTGTTAATATGATTTATTATTGTGTGATCCAAGTGGGGAACTATGAATTTTGCTGTCTATTCTTCAAGAATGATTCAAATTTGTATGCACGAATAAAATTTGTATTCGGGGAAATCTAGCTTCAAGATAATTCGGTACATAATTCACTCAAACAATTATATTAAACATTATTTCAGAGCCTCAATAGGGGAACAATGGATTGTATTAAGTTTCGATGTTTATGGGGGAAAACATCAATTCATGTTTCTATTTTCGATCCAATTTTTTTGATGACTTAGACCTATCAATTATTTTTTGTTAGTGGCTCTAAATAGTAAAAGTGATTCCACTCATCTGTAATAATCGATCAAATAGTACTAGTATGCAATATGCAATAGTACTGTATGTAATGTAATAGACCGATCATTACAGAATAAATAGCATTGAATAGTACAGAAAGCATGAATAAAAAAAAAAACTTCATGCATAAGCAATAAAAGTTTTTCAAGTTAAAATTTTGTTATTCAGCGCTTGTGGTAACGCGTTAAACAATTTACATTTTGCACAAATGGATCCTTTGGGCATTAGGGTAAATTTTCATTCTACTTCATGGTTTTCCAACCTAAAGCGAATTTATTCCTTATATCATGATTGTATTAGGTAACTGTAATTGTTGTCAAATATAAACACGAAATTGGAATTTTTTGAATACATCAGTACACGATACATGTTCTTGAAAATATCTGCACAGGGGCTATCTAGTCGAGCGGCAGCTCGACGAGAGCCAAGTCCCGCGTAAAGCCAGTTACTGATCTAAATAATTGTTGTCAACTATAAACCCTGAATTGGAATATTTTAAATGCATTAGTTCAGGGTATATGTTTTTTTAAATATCTGCACAGGGGGTATATCTAGGCAAGCGGCAGCCCGACGAGAGCCAAGTCCCGCGCAAAGCCAGCTATACATTAGAACTTATACGCTAGTCTCAAACGGATTTAAACGGATTTGAATAAAGGAAGGATTGGGACAGTATATTATATAATAAAACACTGCATCGTTTTGCAGCAGTCCAGAATTTGATATCTACTATTCATGTCTACTATATAGGGGCATCTCTGCTCTCTTCTCTAGGCAACCACACATAAGATGCGCTACTTTGAGGTTGGACATTGAATGAGCCAGGGTTCGACTCCCGTATTTGGTCCTCAATGGTCCTCAACTATTGTCCTCAATGAATGATATCAAATCTCATAGATGTATCCTTCGCTAATTCGTATATTACTAGATATACTCAGAGTCGTAAATGAAATATGAATCATTCTCCAGATGGATACCAGCGCAATATAACCACGCGCCAATGACTCGCGTAAAATCACAATATTCATTTTATTTCGCAAATGGATGAAGGTTTATATTGATTTGAGTATAAGTGCGTATTTGATTGTTACTTCAATAACGATTTACGTACACCGTCTCTCTCTTTATTCAAATATACCCCCACCTCTTCCAATCTAGAGAACAATAGGCAATAATTTAACGATGCTGGAAGAGCATATTATATGATGTTCAAGATGAAGACTCCACAATATATATATATATATATATATATATATATATGATATTAATTTAAACATGGAGTGCCTACATTGTTTTTTCTTCTAATTTTCTCCCCATAATTCATAATTTTCTACAAGATCACTGTTATTGTTCTTTCCTGCGCTATAGATTCACCATTTCGATTTTTTGTGGAATCGTGTGGATATTTCAGTTTAAACGGCGATTTTATACATTCGATGGGCATATTAGCATTGCAAGGGTCTATTGCCATTTTAAGAAATCATTCTCACGCACATTATTGTCCATCAATTTTATATCATTCTTCCATATTGCTGTTTATACTAATACTGTGTCATCAAATACTACCATTGTCTTTTCACCATTCTCATTCAAGGTAGTATTGATATTAATTTCTTATTTTAATCATGGATTTTCAATTAATCACTGTTAGTGTGGTATTAATTAGTTTTTTAACAATTGTTCGATTTTTATCAAGTCTATAACATCTCATTTTTCACCCACAACGTATTTCCACACAATTCAAAGATATCTTCGGTGTACTTCACATATTTCATTAAATAGTTTCGGACATATTCAAATTTAGGTCATATTGCTATTCCATTTTTCATGAAACTTGTTTTTGATATCTTTAATGCATTAAGCTAAACAGACAACAGCTTACTCTTCATACAGAGATCTTCAAATTTCAATAAGAATGCATTGTTCACCATTTCCATACGGGGGTTTAGGAATTGCAACTCATCGCATCTGTAAGATTCACACAGTTTCACGAAACCAACCGAATTGTCTCGGTTATTTCTTTCAGTGAAGATGAGATGAGCTGAATTTATCATCTGGTTAAGGATTTAGAAAGTTAGTTCACTATATTATGGATAATATCTCATGCCGAAAGTCAATTAGGTAACACGTTTTCCGTAAAGGTATATAAATTAGAGTGTATATAAAACCACAAACCCCTTATGAGGTTTGCATCCATATAGTTCTAGGCACGTTGTAATATACACATCCAACTACCTTTAATCCTATATTATACCAATATTATAAAACATTATCTTATACTTGAATCATTGTAAAATCATAAATGAACTGTCGACCTTAAAATTAAATAAACGTGATCACGTATGATTCTAATCTTTAATCGAACAAACCATCCAGCCTGAGTTTATCCGAAATGTACAAATGTATACGGTGATTTATACAGGGACGGATGTTGGACTGAATACGGGATTAGATGGGCACAAACTGATTACTGATTTCGGTTGGCAGAACTCGCTAACTAGTTTCAGGAGCAACAGTAAACAGTAAACATTACCGACTTCTGAGCATAATGATTATGCTCTGTGATGACAAAACATTTGCTGGTTGTAGATCAAACATTATTCAGACATCTTGAAGCAGTCATATCAAATTTCTTATTAAAGGGATTGATATTTCATTATAATTTCAACCCGATTATTGGTTGAGTAATTGTGGTTGGTTAATTAGTCAGTCGTATCAAGTTGGTCCATTTCATTACGATAAATTTTCCCACACGCTAATGTTCTATTCATGGAAGCCTCTTTTGGAATTCAAACACCTTTGTTTTCACTTTTGAAATTCAACAATTACAAACAAAACATAGGCGACACACATTCTTCCCGTCGCAAGAGAGACAATGCAAAGGGAATGCTAATCTGCAAAAAGAAGTGAAACCCACAGCCTTGGAAATTCAAGTACTTACGCACACACGCAGTACATTGTCATTAAATTGTTTTCTGACTAATTTTATTCTTGTTCCAGATTCCTATCAAGAATTTACGATCTTTGTTATCCAGCTACTTTCGAAAAGTAAAGCGCTCTACAAACCGTGTGCATCTTTTAAGGGTCGTTTTCAAACCCCACGGATACTTTTCTCTTGTAACAAAGGGCTAGGGCATCGAGGTCGCTACATCTCTATTCGCGATGACAGAAAGGATGAAGATTATTTTGGCCTTTGCGAAGTCGAGGTTTTCGCTTATAGAGGTGAATTTCAACGTGATACTTTTTTCCCCTCTCTGTTTTCATTTCAATATACAAGCATTCATTATTTCTACTGAACATACTGTGATGTAACATGAAACCGATAAGCTATTAATTATTAGAAATTGTGATAAAGCTTACTTTTATTGAATATTCACTAACAAGGTAACCAGATATGCCATGATATTTAAACTAGATGAATCAGTGAGCAATTTAATGAAACATTGAGACCAAAAATGAATCATAACGTAATAATGATGATTTCAATATAAATAATAATAATTACAAAATGATGTATTATGAGAATACTACTATTATTCTTATAATTATTATTACTATGATTATTATTATCATTGAGTATTGAATGATAATTTTGCTCATCCTTGAAGGCTTCATACCTGAATATGAATTTTTCACATAAAAATCTACAGCAATATTTTCCCTTTTATCTTCTTCTATGTGATGATCAATATAATACTTCAATTTGATGTTACCCATTAACAGTGAAAAAGCATTTTAGATTGATTCCGAAAAGGGATGAACAGTTTGATAGCTTGAACCCTTAAATGAACCTATTGTTGGCACATAGCTGTTAGGTCTTGGTATTGTTCCCACTAACAAGTCTTTAATACTCAATCGATCAGTAATATTTTTGTTTTGTAGGCAAAGACTTGGTTTCATGAATGGTTATGCTTCTATTATTCCCAAGGTGCATCTTCAATTACTTTGATGTTGTATACTTTGGAATGCAATTCTGACTTATTCAGTACTTTTTTAAGGGGGCAGTGTCTTGAAAAATACTTGGACAATTATCAGCAAATATTAGTACAAATTTCAGACGGTGGTTCCATTTTTAGTAGAGAGGTGAAAAAAAAAGTGGTGTGCTTTAATCCCACCAATTATTTTTAGTCTTGAACACTAATTCCCATATTTGTGCATAAACTTCTCAAGCTTCTAAAAATGTGTCATTTTTTGTTAAACTGGAACAAATCATTCCAGATGAGTGCTATATGAAAAGGATAGTGTGATGGTGTTTACAAATGAATGGCGGTTTTCATAACAATTTGTATGCCAAGCCGAGGTGGCAGTTACCTTTAAAATTAAACTTGAATATTGAATAAATTGAATCTCAAATAAGCAAGACTTACCTTGAACTAATGATGTTGTGTTTTTACAGATGACATAGCATGTGGCGATCCTGAGGAGCCTATCGCTGGTCATGTGACAGTGACTCCCGACGGAACAGCGATGTACAGTTGCGACTTGGGCTATCGTCTGGTCGCAGAACCAAACCGCACGTGCGAGAAAGACGGCCATTGGGCAGCTCATGCACCACAGTGCCAAGGTAATACGTAGTTAGAAATCGTTAGAAAAAGAAATTATAGTAGCTGGATTTTTATCAGCAGGTAGAATAAATGCTGGTAGATGGTTTTATCTTCTACTTCGAATTGTATTCTACTGAATATTATTAACCTAGGAATAAAACCAATTTGAAAATGAAAATGAGAAGTGAAATATTTAGAAAACTCCACAAATTATTTCCACAAATAAATGATTTGTTGGAATTACCAGAACCTTTTTTCTTTTTAATTCTTTTGAATCACCAAGCCAATATAAAAACTCCGGCTTTAGGATTAAAGCCAGATGGGAAGCTATTAAAATTTAAAACTTCACACAAAAAAGATGATTACAGATCATTAGCCTATACCTACTATTGAATGAACACTGACTTGTTTTATAAGCTGTCTATATTTTATCACACAATATTCCCCTCTTGAGATTTTTCAACTGTTATACAATTTTAAATAAAACGATGGAGAATTTTGTCAAGTAAAGTACACAAACATTGTCGTTTGGACATTTTATGAGACCCGGGGCAATCACGTGAAAGTGTTTTTCTGTGTCCCCACATTACGTTGAGTTGAATCAAATTACTCCATTCAATTAATAATAAATATAAACTATTTGAATAAACAAAAGATATGCATAATAAAATAATTACCAATTAATTTATTCAAAGGTAGAATGATCACCTGCAACCATAATGAAAGTCTAGCAAGCGGAAACGCTCTCAGACCATCACTGCAGGTAACGTTGCTATAACACAGATCCACTGATTGCACTGTGAAAATCAACTACCTACGTTTGAAGAGGTGTACAAGTGAATGGTTAAACTATTTGAACTTTGAAGATCAAAAGAGATTTTGTTCAATTTTCATTTTTCTTATAATTGCTCATATTGTATTTCATTTTCAGAAATTCAGTGTGAGCCACCAGGAAAAACCTCATTTGGATACCCCGATATTTCACATCTGAAGGGCAAGTTTCCGTACAACACAAACATCACGTACAAATGCCACGCTGGGTATGTGATTTGGGGTAATGCAACGAGAGTCTGCACAGAGAGTGGTCTTTGGTCAGGAGCTGTTCCTCAGTGCAAACGTATGTCAAAATATTCTGTCAACAACACATACCAAACCAACAAATTCTTATTTTCTGTATGCTATTGAGTAAGCAAATATATTATTTCATTTTTTCTTCGATTGCGTAGATCTATATAAATGGAAAAATGAGTCAAACTTCGATCAAATTATATGTGCTTTTAGGTGGTAGGCATGCCATGAAAAATATTCATATGACATTATTTTTTTTAAATCTCAATTTTTTTCGATAAACTTGGATCGTGAAATATTGAATGCAATGTAAACTTGCCTTGAAAGTTATTATAACCGATTACAAGTGATTAAAAATGAATGTAGACCCTATACAAATTCAGTCTTAAAATCGTGACAGTAAAAATTATATGACAACACATTTTGTACTTCTCATACCCTTGTTCTAAAAAATAATATGAAATGTCGTTAGTAGTTAGTAAATATATAAGAAAGGAGAGAGATATTCCGACGTAGCTTCATTTTCAACGGAGCAGGCCGTTTCCAAAGCACGACTTTTCACATCACATGGAAACAATTTAATTGCAGCAGGCAAGCAATAATAGTGCTACCTTAAAAATGTTGAACGCATCTTACAAACAAGTGTATCAGTATATTTGTTTGTAAAATGCACTTACTGAATGCATTGGGACATACCCAGTTTACATCATAAGAGTGATAATAGTGAACATTAGATAAGGGGAAAGCAGCAGATAAACTTATGTGATGGATGATCCATTGCTTCTCCAAAGATTATTGATACCAATGAAGATGACACGTCGAATTTAATCCTCTATATCCAGATGATCCTTATTATAATTTTAAATTACACATTTATGAAATTTTGTTTGGTTTGTCTGGTTTTATTTTACGGGTGAAAATCTGGATACTGTATGGCTATCCTATGAATGTAAACATGATTTTGAATCATAGTATCCAAGTCTAACAGGTTTGACTGATTAGTCTGTGCCCTTTGATAGGTAATAAATGCAGTTTGTTTCTACCTAGTATTTACGAGTTTATGTATGAATCTGAATTATTTTATCTGAATTATTTGATTTTACTACCATTGCCATATGTTAATGAACCTGCTAGTATCCGCAATATTTTGTATACATGATAGACTTGATGATTCATACTTGTTGAAGGTCTACAAGATGATGTAAGGTACCGTACTGTACAACGAAATAGTGTTTCAAATATGTTTTTTTTGTTGGCATAGTTTGTTAGTTTTGGTGCTATATTTTCATTTCATTTCATATCAGATTAATATTCCTTCATTATCAAGAAACCCAATATATTTTTCAACTGTTCTTTTCAACAATAATCTTGTTAATTGATAAGGAAGAGCAATGCTCAAAATTCACTATAGGATAGCCATTTTTACTTTTATTTCATTTAGGCTTGCTGTTTGATGAGGAATTGTAGAAGATACTGAAATTTAAACTTCAAAAAATTGATCAAAATATATTGAAATTTTTAATTTTCTTCTATATCGGGATAAAAAATGTTCATACAATATGTTTGGCAAATGAACGTAGCTGCTGCATATGGACATTCACTACTCTGTCATTTCTAACCCTGAGTGACTCGAGTTCAGCAGCATATTAGTGCAGTTGTTCACAATATTAATCACTCTATCAACCATTGTTGTAATATCGAATTGTTCAAATATTGATTATTTAAATTCAATAGGCCATATCATATCAACGTCGTGAAGTATGGAACTGATCAAAGAAACAAAATCAAACAGCAACCCTATGTTTGTTTATTAAATACACGTTGGATATATATGATATCTGACAAAGTATGTATGTATCGTTTGATTCCAGCCATCACTTGTGGCTATCCTCGAACACATCCTCATTCAGAAATAGATCTACTCAATCAGTCCACACTGTGGAATGCAGTAGCTGTTTTCTCGTGCAAGATAGGGTACTCATTTGCCCCAGGTATGAATACTCCCCCTAACATTAACCATCACCCAGGATGCTAAAACTTTTCAAAAAGGAATTGCACTGACTATGAAGGGTCGACGTATATCAACCTGTACTTTGATGTGGGACTACGAGGTGAAACCGTTCAGTAACCCAAGATATCTTCCTCACATAGACAAATATTATGATCTTCACTGCGTTTAAGGGAATCGGACACTGCAGTACATTCTACTCATACACTTTCACATTCTACTCATACACTTTCACATGCTCTCTGCATATGAGCAAGACTAGGGCGTTTTACCTCTCTCGCACATATGATTTACGACAGCATGGAATGCAGCTTTGTGGTGATGATTACAATTTTATATGGGTATTAGTTTGACTAAAGTTTTAAAATGTGGTGTCAAACTTGTGACTATTGAGTTATCTGAAGTTTTTTAATCGTTTGTTTAATATGACTGGTTTTAACACTTGAATTTATCAGAACCATTGATTTTGAACATAAATACAGAGGGTGGAGGAGTGAATATCGGGAATATAACATATACTTTCCGTTTTATTGTTCTGATTGTTCTGAAAACCCCATAAAATTGAATATATTCAACCGTTGGGATGTGAACGTGTTGAGGTGTTACATGTTTTGGGTCCAAATAGATGTGACGTCAGTCACAACATAGTATAGCAGACCTAAGCAAGATCTCTTAAATACTGATGATTGCTGCAAGAGAAAACCAGCAGCTTACTTTGAAAATATGAACTGGTATAAAGTATAAATGAAAGTAGACATGTAAATTATGTGTAAATTTCAAATGATTGATAGTCAATATTTGGAAGACATTTTTCTAATTGGTTGCATTCGAGATTCGAATTATCAATGAGCTGTTTTGGGAAACTTCACTCCCAAGAAAATCTTCTCAGAATGCATTGCACTTCAATGAAATCAATTGTTTTAAAACCACATTAAACGCTCTCAAGGTTCAAAATGGAGAGTGTTGTGTTCTGGGAAAGTATGTTCGGGTAAATTTGTCATTCCATTTATGTTCAAAATCCTCCAGTTCATCTCAGGGTATCTATGTAGAGTAGTCCTACTTCCACATTGTGGTATTAGAAGTTAAAATCAAACCATACTAATGGAATCTTTGTATTCTTAGGAACAACACAAGTGTCTGTCAAATGTCTTGGCACTGGAATCTGGGAGCCAATTAATGTGACTTGTATACCAAGTGGAAAACGCAATCTTCCTGTGAAACTGACGGGAAATGGATACGGCCAACATACAGAGAATGAAGAAAGTGCTACTGACAATGACGATATTGTTGGCACGTCAGCCATAATAATCATCGGAATATTTTGCAGCATACTTCTGATCATGTTAGCAGTAGTTGGCATTTTCTTAGCTAAACGATTTCAGTCTAAAAAAGCTGCACATCAGGCTGCAGCTTCGAAATCGTCGACAAACGATCTTATTATTGGTAATGCAAAGGATGGTATTTACGACGATGTTACACCCGATGTGTCGATTGTTGTGAAAGGTCAGCCCCAATGCCCCCCACCAGTGGTCAAAGACAACAATACAGATCAAGCCAAGAATCTTATCCCATTCTTTACACGAAGACAAGAATCGAATCAGTATGACACTTTACACTCGTTGCCAAGTGTTAGTAGCTACAACACGAGCATGATACCTGATAATCTGAAGGATGCCCAGTTACTACTTGAAGGAAATATGATTCAAGAGGATGCATACATGTCAGCTCCACATCAAAATACAGATTACGAAACGGTAGAAATTCGTACAAATTCTGAATACGAAACTATTCGTAGTTTACAACAATTAGGCATGGATTCAACGTATGAAATCGTACAGCCTAATGGAGTTGCTGGTATTGCAAGAAAAATCAAAGGAAAACCACCAACGCATACTATGCCGGTACCTTTAGCAATGAAATTATTTTTACAGTCACCATCTAAACAATCGGTTGCAGAGTCACAATTATATGATGATTCGGTACCGTCAGAAATTTTAGCTTTATATGCACAGGTAGACAAAACCAAAAAGAGAAATTATAGACCTGATATGACTGGCCCAGAAGGGTACCATGTCACCAACATAGATGAAAATTGTGAATGCAATCAGCATCCTATAAGCGATATAGTGAGATTTACTCAAGAATCGTGCGGTCCGTCTACATGGAATAGTAACCCAAATGATTGTGGTGATGGGTATAGAGGTTGTTGTAATGGTGGCACAACGTTAAAAAGATCATTGCCAAACCCACCGCCTCCTACAGTACCCACCGTTCGCTTTCTTCCACAAGAATCTGAACTTCACCCTCAGGAATTAGACTGTAACCAACTTTAACATTATTTTAATTTGATCTCAAGAAAATATATTGTATATATTATTCATTACCCAACTGATATTATTGATGGATTACTCTTCACGTTGATTTCTCACTGATGAATGCGTCAAGAATAATATGTTGTAGTACAATATAACATTATGAATCTATGTCCAAATTGGTTGTGTGAACCAATATAAAACTTCTGTGATCCACAATGTATCTTGAAGATATGAGTGGTTTATTGTTTGTGAATAAAATGAATAAGCCCGATTCCAATATTTTGAAACATTTTTCTATGTAGGCAAATATGAATACTGTATTATAATGTGAATGTTAAGAATGTGTCATAACAAAGTGGAAAAGTAATATACCAGTAATTAATCATTAATTGTGTAATCTCATCCCATCATCCTACCTGCTATACTTCTATCATTTGTTTCCACACCATGATCGCAAATAGAAACTGACGTTGGGGTAGCCTTCCCATCAGGCGCGGATCACGAAGATATTCGTGAGCGAGGCTGGAAGCAGAATATCTCATACGCACACTACGTACGTTTTTTTTTACGTAAATGAGTGAACATGATCAAGAAAGTAGTAGTGCTTATATCTAGCTCAGGGAGTAGACTTTATGTAAAGCTATCAAAAATTGTCACTATATAAATTCCTCATTATATCATTTATTATCTCATTATAAATTTGCATTACTGTACTGGTGGTATTCTATTAAAATCTCTTTGAATCAATCAATTGAATACTTACGGATAAGGTTGAAATTAATGAACATACTATGGTTACATGATCTATTCTGGGATTGAATGATCACACTTTCATCTGGATTGCTTGATAACATACTCATTTCTCACTTTACAAACATGAAAAGTATGAGCATTGTAGGCCTAATATAGGCCTATGTGTGGAATTTAAGAATTGTAAATAAGGAAACGTAAATACATGTAGAGAAGATATATAAACATCTGGAAAGCTGAGATAAATGATATAGATTAATAATAACATCAGCTAAATAACAAAAAGTACATGTCCAGTTTTAGATAATGTGATTGAATAATAAAAATGAAAGAGCGGATTGCAAAATAATAAAAAACAACATAATGTGATCAATTATATAGGTAAGTATTTTTTCATTATTTTTGTCAATTTTGGCCATTCTTAGTAATCCATTGTTTTAAATTAATCTTCACGTGCGATATTTTAGAAAAGTGTCTCAATTCAGAAGGAATTCTATCAAATAATTTTGGAATTAGGAATTGTTTCTCTTGTCTACCATATGAATTATCGTATGATGTTTCTACAAAATCCCCTTTCTGTCTTGTCATGTGTTGATGATTTGCTTTATTTTTATAATTATTGTCATAATAATTAGTGATTACAAATATAAAAAAATTAAGATTCTTGAAAGTTAATAGTCTACAGTTGAGATTGAGAAACATGGTGTTCACTTAGGGTCATCTTTCCAATTATTTCATTTTTGTATTGGGAAAAGTTATTATCGTCAGAGCTTACGTAGAAAGCCCACGGGCACTTTGGCGGGTTTAATCCGAAAACAAAATGGCCATGGCACAAAACATCAGCCAGCCAGATTTACTTGGAGCAGGTCACAGCCTTTTTGATTGGAAATCGGTTTCTTCCGAGTCACAGAATGATCTTTAAAAAAGGCTGTGATGTAGGCATTAAGAGGTAAATGTTGTTTCTCATGTGCGTGTGCGTTTGAGATGGAAGAAAAGTTCCGTAATGCCGTCGAGGCAGTTTTGAACAACTGGTCTGCATTACAGGTGCTAATATTATATTTTTGTAGCTTGAGTTTTTTTGTGCAGTATGTTCGTTGACCGATAAGCGGTAAATAGTTCACGCTATCTGTGTGACTGGGACAATATAACCTAACTTTTCACTGACTGGACAATAGACCATTGAAATTGAGTTGGTCGTGTTGAACTCTATACCACCAATGATACCACTGAGTTTATAACACTATACACTTGATATCGTTTACGTAATGACTTTTTACCAGTGAAAAAACAATAGGCCCATGGTATTCATGACAATTTTGTGTAGTTCTCTTTCCTTATCAGTATTCCGTAATTGGCTTGGGCCTATGGCAGGCTAGTTGGCTCTAAATGCAAGAAAGGTTTGCCGACAGTTTTCAAAGAGGTCTAGACTAGACTAGCCCAGAGCCCCTATTTGGTGCCACATGAATTATCCTACATTTCTGAGTGGTAGGCTAGTGCCTGGCCTACACAATTAAGCAACTTGATTGAGCTGTAACTCTACCACACAGTAGGCCTACCATACCGACATTAAGTATTTATATAAGTGGACCACCTATATACTTGATGGTACCGTATCTTGATTTGAGCTATCTTTGATTTTTAGCTTTCAGTCTTTCAAGCACTGCATTATTGGAGCTTCAAGGTTATAGTCAGCTGTTTTGTTCAAATTCATAGCTTTCTTACCTTATTAATGCTTCAAACGCTCGCTACAACTCGCTGCAACTCATTTATAAATGCTTCATTTCAGCTCGCAGTCGAACATGGAATGGGTGGACCGTTTGGGAAACAAAATGCTATGTTAATGGTGGATGAAATTGTTTCAATGTTTTGCACTCAAGGTAATAATTTTAGGCTTACTACCGTAAAGCCTTCACCCTATCTACCGCTATTAAGTACCATAATATAGATATGCCTACTGGCAATTACATCACCCATGAATATCTTATTTGTGTCTTTTCCTTCACAACGATTTTTTTTTGACCCTTGGCTCTTACCGGGTTAGGGCATATACCTGTTGATGTTAATTTACTTCTTTAGAATGTTTTTCCTCAGTTTTTTCAATCTGTCCCTGAATAATATACTCAATTCTAGCAAACTCCATACGGTTTTTACAGTATATTTAGGCCTAGTAATGATTAGCAAAGTTATAACCGTACCAGTGTCCTTAATAACTGGCAATGATGTTCTGAAATTGAAGGTATCCCTATTTGAAAGTGTAGCCCTACCTCATTACCATAACCTCTAATGTCATCATAGGCTTAGAAGACCGTAGGCACTTGGGAAAAAATCAATACGACTTGAGTTGAAGCGGAAAAAATACTTTTACAATGACGATTACGTAATCACTCATTTTCCTCTAAAAAGATGAGAAAATTTTAAATTTTAAAGGCGCGCCCGGACTTTAAACGAGAACAACATTAGGTAATGAGGTATTAAGCGCATCATTATTGTACCAGCGTATATCAGTGCTCTAGTAAACGTGGTTATACCATCACTGGTAATGCACTTGCTCTATATGACCAGGAGGTGAAAGTAGTCACCTCAGTTTGATATCGGCTACCGTCCATCTTAACAGAAGTTTCTCTTGGTTCCTCTGTAGAATGCTGGGATGGCTCCCACAATATAAGCCACGACTGCCTCCTTCCCACTGTCTTTTCAATTACCTAAAAACCTTTATCTCATCATCCTATCATTTTGATCGTCATTCATACGACGCCAATAAATCTTAGTTATCATTATAGCGTATCGTTGAACTCGGAAAGAAATATTCATTGCTGGATTGTGATTTAATACTTCCAACTCCCATAGGATCTACACTCTATAGGCCTATATATAAAAACATCAGAAGACTACTATTTTCAAACTAAGCGTATTTTATTATTTTCCAGTGCTAGTAATAGTCACCACAAAATTTGGTTGTAAGTGTGAAGCTTGACATTTGAATTTATTGAACTGTTATAACTTCTTTCATTATCATAGCTAAAATTCAAGAAGAAGATGTGGCCGATATGCTGTCGGACACGTTGGATGCAAGCTTCAATACGATATGTGAAGATGACTCGCCTCGTGAAGTTGCAATAGTTTTGTGGGAAATATTTCAACATTGTGTCTCGAACAACGATGAATTGCTACAAGTTGAATTGAATAAACTGTCCACCAACCGCCAGTGGCTTACATCTTTACCTGTATATGGTCAAGGAGTACAGTTACCTTCTGTTCCTGAGGTACGTAGGTATTCAGTGTGGTCTGTATTTTCATTTTGTAAATTTGTGAGTTTCGTCCAAAGATAGTGAATGATGTGGATGATGCACATGAGAATTGTTTGAGTTTCCCGCGGAACGGTTTTTCTGCCTATGAGAAAACTTCCATGTTTTGAGTAATAATCCAAAATAGCAAACTTGATTGGTTGTAATTCATCTGCAGGGTACAATTTTTCAAGTATACTATTTGTTTAGGCATACCGCTACTACAAGTTTTACCAATATATGCCGAGAGAGTTACACATATTGTGTGTGAGACTCGGTTTATGGAAGGTATTCATTTTCATCGTGTCGTTGGAATTTTGTCCATGATAGATAAAACGGGCTGTTGTTTTATATAGTTTCATTTCAAAGTTACCGTTAGTACGTAGTCAAGTGCTTAGTTCATTTTCATATGTACTGCCATTTTTCTATTCCGTTATTTATAATCGGTTTAACAACACGGTGCACTGATGAATGTGATCTATTGAATTCAATGAATTCAATGAATGATGAATGAGTTGTTGGTATTATGAGGTGAAAGGTTTTTGTTAGGTGTTTTGGATAGTGGGAAGGAAGTGTGGTCGTGGAAGAAGCCATCCCAGTTTCCACGTGAATGTCAGAGGGAGACTACTAAAAACCTCTGGCATAGTGGCATGACGAGAATCAAACCCCACTTTCCTGAATGACTTCTCAGTGAGAGAAAGCCTCTGGTCCCCTCATGGTCCCCCCCCCCCTCCCCCCTGACTGTCCCAAAGATTTGAATTTCAGGCCAAGGCCTGACTATTAATTTATAAATAAAAAACCTTGCTCGATCCTGAGCTTTCGTACATTCTGTCCACTGTAGGTTCACATCTTGTATTTTTTTTATAGAATATCGGTAATTATTATGGGAGTAAGGATAATAATTCCAGAATATCAATCGAATCTCCTATGGAAGGGGTCTCGACCAACATGGAGGAAGGCAATAGTGAACAAATCACCAATGGCGATAGTGAATGGACAACGGTTGGATCGCGGAGAAACTAATAATTCATTAAAAAAATGTATATCTGAACTTTGATCATAGAATGTGACAATGCAGTGGTGTATATTGCTTATAAAAATGAGAAATGTGTTTTGTGATATACTTCTATATAGTTATGGTGTGAATGGTTTTCCAGAATAAGTGATTTTGTGAAGTGCGATATCAAAAATCGAGGGCAAACGGGTTCAAATAAACTGGGCTACACTCTACATTTACATGTGTTGCTTGTATTGGAAAGGCTCACCATACTGATGAGAACAGCAACTAGAGAGTGTATATTTTCCAACGGTGTTTGTTGTGAAATGATCTGCAATAAAATATAACTTATCAAAAGTTGCTTCTCAGTAAAAAAACTTCATCACTAAAAGAGTGATACTAGAATTTTAATATTGAAAAGAGGTCGAAAATTCAAATCGAAAAATGTGAGTCAGAAAACAGACTGATGACAGGCAAATGAACATAGCTACCAGCTAGCTGCTTATGAACATTCACACTTCTAATGTGAGTGGCTAACCTTGGCTTGAGTTTCACATTTCTAATGTGAGTGACTAAGTCTTGAGTTTGTCACTAACAATAAAAGATTCCTGGCAGCAGCGTATTATTTTAGTTATTTCCAATTTTTCTAAGCGATATCGATCATTGTTTGACATCAAGATTATCAAATATTCTCAGGGCTCGACTTGAGTATCTTGCACCCCAAAGCGGAGAAACTTTGGCACCCTTCAATCTGGGACCAAGTTAAAGTGCCTTATTTTTGAATATATGTATGAATATGACCTGTGTGTTACTTTGACACTGCATATACCGGTATGAAAAAATTCCAGGATTTCAATTGAATTTGTATATCTGATTTGTAATAGAACATGACTGGTATAAATATGACTACGACGCATGATTATCAACAAGTAGTTACAAGTCAACAAGGGGAAGGATAGGCCTACTTGGCTCCGCAAAGAAAAATTGGAGAACATGTTTCTTTCAATTGTATCTTCGATTTGTAGGAGGATTTCAATATTTATCATCCATTCAATATTTTAGGATTTCACGATTCAATATTGAATTGGAATATTCAATAAATTTATTATCGAAACAATGATTGATTTTGATTAGATACATTGTAATTAATTGAAACAAGAATAAACGAGGTAACAAAATAATTCTAGAATTGATAGAATAATCCTTCCGCCGCGGATTCTCGTGACTGTTGTGTATCGCTGAAATAAACAAAATGTTATAAAGTTTTCGAAGAAAATTATTTATTCTGTCGATAATCAAAGTTGCAAATGCAAGTGTAAACCAAACCCTTCCCCACACACAGCTAGTAGCATCTAGTTATTATTAAAACTACTTGACCACTGTCAAGACTAATGACTTTGAGAGGTTAGTTTTACCCTACTGATGCCAAATGCTGTTGCAAATTACCATCCAAGCTCTCATTCTTTTCGATTAAATATCGTTTGAAAATCGAAAATTTCTATATATTTCAATCAATATTTTATATCAAAGTTTTGATATTGTTATCATTTTGTAATATTGAACGGCAACACTAGTTTTAACTGTGTCTGAACTAATTCAATTCATTCTGTTACATGACATCGGGCATTAAATTTGGCAACCGGGTAACCGATATTATAAACCGGTTCAAAACTGAGTTATTTATAGGAAAATAATTATGGTTAGGAACTAGGAAAGCCAATAGAGCTAGCTGATGAGGTGCATTACATTGTTCAGATCTTAACTGCTTACATCTGACTGATTGGTTCAGCCTTGACAAGAGTGAGCGATCAACCTACCGAACTCGAAACAGTCATTCGTTGGTCTCGGAACAGTTGTGCGTCAATAAGAGCGAGCAGGCCACAAAGTCATTGTGCGTCTCCAGGGAGTTAAGAACACACAACGATTTACTGTGACGATTTAAAACTCTACGCATCGTTCCCGCACATCCGTCGTTTTCCTGCTTCGATCGTTCATATTCAAACTGAACCCCTCTCCCATATAATCAATGTTAAATTTTCCTGCATGGATAGTTTTATTTTTCAGGTCGCGTGAAAAACGATGGATAGAGGTTTAACTGTACAATCATTAAAAGCCCACGTACGGGATCTCATGTTTAGTTTCGACCAGTGACGTGTTTTCTCGTGGCATGATGTGAAATTGACTGAATGAGTGAATTCTGATTGGGAAATGTGGTGGTTTCATGGAAATGAGGAACAGGTGAAATACCTTGTTTCGATAATTTGATTCAGTTGCAATATAAATAAGCGGGTGCCTGGAAACAAGTTATCCATGTTCCTTTAATTTTTATGTATTGGGTGGGGGAGGGGTGGATGGTGTAACCGGCAAATCGCTCATGGGTGGATTTTGAGGAGACCTATTTCGATGTCACATGTCAAGAAATGCGTCCTATGTTTTACTGCTACACAATAAGATGGGTTATTTTCATTTTGGGGTACTGTATGGTCCATTTCTGTTTCTTGTGAGAAGGAATCTTCCTTATCATCATCTATTTTTTAATAGACCTGAAATTTTGCGCAACCATTCTTTGGGCTGGTGGCCCTATACTGTAGCCTAGCCTCTATTATTGCCCAGTTAGCCTGTGTGTTGATCTTGGCTTCACTATGTGTATTCCTATTCGTTATTAAATCAATATTCTAAAATAATAAATTGATTGAAAATAACTAGGGCCTAGTGAGAAATCTCGTGACAACCTTTTTATAATAGGCACAGCTACATATATATATTGATGATTGAGGAATGATGTATTTTCAGGAAATATACTTATGGCTTATTTTCTGGAAAATTTCAGGCTATGTTTCTAAATAGTGAATGAGATTCTCTTGTAGACAGTATTTTTCATTTGTAAACATTGAATGATTCCTTGCAGATAATTTATTGTGTTCTACCGGTAAGTAATAACTGCACAGAAACCTGCCAACCAAAGGTACATTTTGGTTTCTCGAGCATCTGATTCCATAAACTAGATAACTTGCTTTTGTGCGACTCACTTGTGGTATGTAGAAATAAATGGACACGTACACTTTCTGACCAGAATACTTTATTTTATTTTATTTATAAATATAAAACAATAAATAGTACATTGTAGCTATCAAAAATTTTGTCCGTACGATTTGTATTTAATACTGAATCATTATATTACTGTATTATATCTCTTCTCACTAGACAAAACTTTAATCGCTGTAGTTTTGAATATATCTAGACCTAAACTAACGTGACAAAATACTATTTGTGACGTTGGGTTCGAGGTTTACTAATAATTTGAGCTTGAATGAAATTACTTTTAATATGCACACAACCTTCATTCACTTATGTAAGTTTATTATTTTGATTAAGTACTCCATAAACAGTGATTATTCTTCAATTATCCCATTATTATATCTGTCTGTATGTTGTGTATGGCGTATGGTGTGCCCAAACCTCGAGAACCTCTGGGCCGATTGGCATGAGACGAACACCAAAGTACTCTCTGCTAAAGGGGGGAGGGGAAAGTCTCACCATGTGCCCAGAGAGAGGTCGACATTCCTACCGAATTTAGGATTTAGGCTACCCAGAAGATCGGCAGATGTCGCAATACAGGGAAATCAACACCGCGCTGGGCTAAAATGTAAACACGTGATGTACTACTATTCATGGGCCTGTGATTGAGTGTTGATGTTGTGGGAGGAAGAGAATAATGGTCTATTGCTCACCATAGCTCTATGCAACTGGTTGGGAAACGAAATCATTGAGTGCTTGTATTCTATTAGCCTGCGCTATAAAAGTCATGCGCTCGCTTCACAGTGAAATGTTCGAACAACTAGATCTCGGCAAGGGTTGGATGGATCGTCGTGGGACAAACAATACTTTGCTTGGCGCGAGGCAGTAACAACTCGGAGGGACTCACGAGTGCAAGCCGAGAACAGTATTCTCAGCACCGCACTTGAGTACTGTTGCTCAACATTACCGCACACCAATTGAAAAACAATTAGATCCCAGCGAATAAGCCGGGTTTTCAGCTGGTTTTACAAATAGTCAACAAAAATGTAGTCTTGACTTTTAAGTTTTCTCTTCTGATAGATAATCACTACCGGTACTCTATGATACCAAATACAGAATGTTGATGAAATGCGTCGCTTGATGTACTATGCGAATGATTTGAGTTCGTGTCAATGCCTGCCCGTTCAAGTTTTTGGCCGTTCATTTATGTCTGGAACTTTTTAATCGTCATCGATCGTAAACATACTGGAGACGAGTGTTGCCCATCAAAAGTGACACTAATGTGTACTTATCTGCGTTACCGATTTTTTAAATTCCAAAATAACGTTTTTGATTATTGATAACAAAATGTATACAAATAATGAAATTTCCAGAATTGTGGTACAAATTAGACCTTTAAAATCTTTGATTTTTCCAAATTCACAGTACAGTAATATTGAGAGATTAGGTTTAAAATTGGCTTGCGCCTCATGAGTCTAGTGTCTCCATTGGAGTGGAGCAGCCCTGCACATATATAATGCAGATCCCGCAATTCACAACTTACTCGGAAAATTCAAGAACAAACATTAATTCACTCTCAAATGACTAGATCCTTGAAATGACTTCTACTCTTCAATTCCTTCAGCAGAGCATCACTAACGCTACCCCTTTCTCTGACTTGTTTTTGTACGTGCTTGGCCAGAATGCGTTCGATTTTCCAAAATAACGTTTTTGATTATTGATAACAAAATGTATACAAATAATGAAATTTCCAGAATTGTGATACAAATTAGACCTTTAAAATCTTTGATTCTTCCAAATTCACAGTACAGTAATATTGAGAGATTAGGTCTAAAATTGGCTTGCGCCTCATGAGTCTAGTGTCGCCATTGGAGTGGAGCAGCCCTGCACATATATAATGCAGATCCCGCAATTCACAACTTACTCGGAAAATTCAAGAACAAACATCAATTCACTCTCAAATGACTAGATCCTTGAAATGACTTCTACTCTTCAATTCCTTCAGCAGAGCATCACTAACGCTACCCCTTTCTCTGACTTGTTTTTGTACGTGCTTGGCCAGAATGCGTTCGATTTCATCGTGTTGTGGATTTAGCGTGAACCATAATCCAATTGCACAACGCGTCCCTCTCATCACGCCACGTACACCATGAAGATTCTCCCCACTCGAAGTGAAGCCTACCATTCGACCACATCTTGGCTCGACCATCGACTGAAAAAATAAACACGTTTATGTGACGAGATTTCTTTGTCCAATATTTCAACAGTATCTCGCCTGACTGTCAAGGCATTGCCTTGGAAATGAATATCAAGTCAACCATGGGTTCAAGTCCTGCATACAGAATTGTGTGTTATATTGTGCTATCAAAACTGCAACATCATATTTTCAGGGAATTTTTATTATATTGCTAACAGACCGTCTTGAAACAACCAAGATGTGCCGCTGCTAAATGCTCTCACTAACCCATCCTTGGCCTTAATTCTAAAACAATGATTATACTGTATATCAAGACTTCAATGTTGATGTGAAAAAAAAATCAAACTTCTCAAGTCAACGATTGTAAATAATGAATACATTGTGAGGAAAATGGCGTTATGTTATAATTGACTATGCAACAGGTGTGGAAGATTTAGTGATGGGGTGCAAGGTTAGGTTGACACTGATATTGTAGCACTGGTTACTTGAGAAAACTAGATATTTATTTGCACTGGTGAATACATGACAGTAAATAGCGAGTAGGTCTGTATGATCCTTCTGGCCTAGTACTCTTGAGTTGGACTATCAACTCGAGTATGAACTGCCTCCGAGGTTGCCTTCGCTGTCCTTATCCGTTGTCCTTTTTTTCGTTGTCCTTTTTAGCTCTAAATAATGAGGATAGGGAATCTCCGTAGGATTTCCCTACAAGTCTATTACAGGAATCCCAAACGGGAATGCTCTGTGATTGCAATGGCAATTTTTACTTGCTTTGTATTTGTCCAAGTTATAAAAAGCATGATACATGAGAAATCATTCAACTTGAAGCTTAAACAAGTCACGATTCAAGCTGAGGCAATTTTGTTTACCAAGCAAGGCATTGTAAATGGATATTCCGGCTACTCTAGGGTCACGGTCAGAAACGGCATGTACATTATGAGGCTGTAGGAGTTTATTTATATGTCTTGTATAACTATGAATATTTTAGTCATATTATTCAAATGTGCTGAATCTACACTGTTCTTTGCACTCATGTTGAAGCTATATGTAGGTGAAATAACCTAGCTATGCTCCATTGTGTAATGTAATATTGCCTGCATTAGTTTCTTGTTCTGCATTGCTGAAAGTTTTTTTTTTTTTTTTTTTGATGTGAAAAGTCGGGATTCACAATACAGCACAAACGGTATATGTGTTATAATTCATGTTGTAAATGTAATGGTCATGCGAGAATGAGGAATCGAAATGATTGGTCTTGTTGATCTATGGAGACGGCAGTTTAAACCAGCAGCTTACCTCGACAAAAATTACGTTTTTCAATAGGATCAAGTTAAGTAGTTCCAGCATGTGGCTTCTAAAGACAAGAAATGTTGAGAAATTTAATATTTCACACTGCCTTATAATTACTCTAATTAGCACTTATATTGTTAGAAAAAGACATTGTATCGTTTTTCAATATAAAAGTTTAGATGACTGAACAGATTTGAACATTTGTTCCCAGTTTTGAAACTAGAAAAATGCTTATGAATAAACAAGCTTTGTGAGAGAGTGTACACTATTTTATCAATTTCTTCTCAAATGATGAAAATCGAAGAAAAATTGGAATTTTCTAATGTTCACAATATTAAAAGACGGAATTTGTTATATTACGTTCTGTTTGGGTGAGGTATACACGTGGAAAGAGAGTGGATGACATTTGAAGGTTGGACAAGGATGAGAAACGAGTGATAATAATGAAAATAATTAATAGAGGGAGGGGGGGACAGGTGATCCAAAAACAAATGTGTAATTGCATAACTTATTGCAATAGCATGGCAATAATACTAGACTGGTACGGTATATCAGTATTGAACTCAAGACAAAGCTGTGTAAATACAAAGGAAGTTGTAAATTTCCTTCAAAACCAGCGGAAGGAGAAAAGCAGCAGTATGCAAGATAGAATCCACCACTACATCAAACAATGAATCTAACAATTACAAAAAGAGTCTTGACCTGACCAAATGGAAGGCAAACAAACCAACCGTAACAAAAGCAGCAACATACAGAAAAATTGGCGGTCGTTGAATATCACCACAGCAAACGAAGGGACGAGGCGAAAGCAATCAAAGAACAACCAGAGTTGTTCATTCGACGAGAGCGAGAAAGAAGGGTCACGATCGGAAGACAACTTATCTCAACACTTCGAACTGGTTTAGCTCCGTTGAAGGTACAGCGGAGGCTGACTGTGAGAAAGAATCAACCAGGGTGGTGATTGCTCTACAAGAATGAATGTGTATTTGGCTAGTCACTGAAGAAAACGGCAGTTGCTGTCTGCAGGGGAGAGGCGGGGTAAACTAGTCCATATAACTTTGTGCTGATTACGTCGGATAAGGAAACCAGTGATATCATAGACCAATACCTCAAAGTAAATGAACTGATTTTAATGGTGCAAACATATTCATTATTAAAATACTCGTTAGGTAATCTTAGCAAGCATTTTTTTTACATGGAGTATACTTTTTTAATTATATGATAATGAAAAATTGGTTCCAATTCATTTCATTTTTCAGGCTATGCAAGTGCTACTCCAAGTAATGTACCTAGGTCTAGAGTTTAAAATCAGTGTTTATAAGCACTGTCAGTAGAGTACTCATAATTGCTCAAACCCTCCACGAATTTCTGTAACTTACGTAATTGATTCGAGTATTCAAAATGATTTGAATGTAGATTTTTCTGATTTGTTCGATGAATATAATCCGATGGCAACACCAAAACTAATATTTCTCGCATGAACTAGTAGGTCTATATATAATATCTCACCTGGAGACTGCTTTCTGTTCTATTTTTTGCGAAGAAGAATTCTCCTCCTTCGAAGTCGTCATTCAAGTATATAATTGAGCTGGAAGGAAAACAATTTTCTATCATCAGAATTTCAGTTTAATAAGCTTTTCTGGATTCATGAGTGATATAACCTCAGTGGTGTAATCGGTGTGAAACTGATCTTTCATTATGTGGATGGCCGCACTCGCATAAATATGGTACGGGTACGGTAGCTCTCAAGTTTATGATTAGCTTGGCAATGTTTTTGCCGGTCCCCAGTGAGTCTTCATGGAATACTTTCATAATTCAATATCTTGACTACTTGTTTTATTTTCAGAGTCTGGGTGAGTATTCACGTTAGGAAATAACATTTCGGTGTGCTTCGTTAGCCGATGGCCAGAGAAAGTACGTTCACCATGAAGTCGGCAAGCGTCCTTATATAGAGTTAAAATGACTTGGTGTTTGTAGGAAAATAGCCCAAGGTTTAATATATGAAATGGGTGAAAGGGAAAGAGAGAACAGCAGCTTACCAAGGTTCACAAGATAGGACTATTTATGGTGGTGGTGCAGCCATTGATAGAACACAGAGATGAAAAATACACGAGATTTTGACGTTTTGGCTGTTGCCTATGTCACAGTAGAGTAGGTTCCTACGTACCTTCAATTACCTACTCTACTGTACGACTTCAGACAAGTCATCACTAGTTTGGGAGTCATTATGTATTAATTTCGTGTTTTAGCCAAATAGCTATCATCATTTCCATGTTAATGTACTGTGTGATTATTCGTGTAGCGTTATGTAGACTTATTAATTTAGTTCTAGTACTGGCTTCATTCACCAGAGCCCTCAGCTATTTTAGGCCCCCAGGCCCAATTCAATTCAGCATTCTTAGTATATTTTCAAGTCCTACTATGTGACTATTATTTAAATATGAGGGTATTGAACGCAGGCCTACTCTTGTACAACAGTCATTTGATTGATAGTAAAAATTTGTACCAATAATAATTTTTTTTTTCACATTTACAGTGTTTGGTTAGCTTGTGTACCATGCCTACATTATTTGCATCCTTCGTCATTAAGATCAGACAGAAGTATAAGTCAATGACGTGGCGCCCTGTATAAGTATCTAAGGCCTGTAATCATTTCCTGCCAACGCTTCTCCCTCGTCAACACCTACGACCGTTTTCGACTGAGCGGACCGCGAGCATCAAGGTTTACGTCAGGTGAACCAGTACTGTTACAAGAGTGTATCAATGCTGGGGGATGCCAACCAAAGCGTAACTCCAATAATGTCAATCAACAAGCATTCAACACAAACCATGCGCGTCAACGAACCATCCAGCATCGCCTCGTTCACCTTCAACAATATTTAATGTCGATCTGGGTCGATGTCGATACAGTACTTTCATAATATCCTATCCAAGTAAAAGAAGGTAACGATACCTGTAATCTCTCCACGTGAATGCAGGTCTTATTCTATGGCACACACCCTCGTCATCCACATTACAGTTATCTCCGTGAATTTGGTGACTCAAATGTTTCTCGGTGCTTTCCTCGTCTGGAATTATAAGTTCGATATATTATTATTGAAACGTACAGCTAGAGTACTTCAGTACATAAATATATTTTTGAAAGAGAAAACATGTCTACGGACATGATCTCAACCATAAACTCATAAATTACATTGAAAATTCTCTCCAATTAGATCTCAACTTTTACCTATATATATATATGTATGTATATGTTCATTAATTTTCCTAATTTCTAAATTTGTATTTATAATTTCTTGACTTTCTTGTTTCATCCACATGGTAAATCTTGATCAATGGTAGTCAACCTTAAGCTAGGTTATATATAAAGCAGTCCCTACTCCCTAGGAAACAAGATTGGTTCTGATCCCTACCATTTTTGTTATTACCCAGTATACATCATTTCATTTTTATTCTCTTATATTTGTTGTATCTGCATTGTTCAATCTAGGAAAAAACTATCTTCCATGATTGTTGTTATAAGGTTGCAGTCACATGTAATAATTTTTTGAAGAATTGAACGGTTGATGAAATTGACTTGTGGCACATAGGCACCATTCAGTTTTCATAGGAAATTTGTTTCAAAATGATATAAGCTCAAAACTCTAAATTGTTTTCATATTCCATTTTCATTTTTTACTAATGATGGTCACCTTCCTTCGGAATGACCGATTGTCCAATTCAACTCACCAAAACTATTTCCTAATGCACTTCTACATACGAGGTGTGTGTAGTCGAAATAAAGTTTCTTCTTTATATTAAAATATTGTGTTATGTAATTGTAGCCTCTTTCGGTTATGTCGAAAAACTGATCCAAAACTTCAGGCTCCATCAAACCAAAATACACCATCTAGAAAATTGTTCATGTCAATGTTTCGTTTTACCTAGGCCTACTCGCCCTTCCAATTCGTCAGCGTGCAATAGTATTTTCCTAGTCCAAACAATGGAAACTCTGAATCACATATAAAGACTAGTGCCGGTACCTACTGATGAATAGTTCTGGGATACAGTAGTAGCAAAATGAGGATCCCAAACTTTTGCCATCTCTCACTATTGGGAGTTCTGCCATAGAAATCCAATTAGATTGCCATGGAATAAGGGAAATTGAGTGAATCAAGACGTCCAGAGTCTCTGGATAGCTGTAGTTCAACATCTGAAATCTGATTCTATTGCGCTCGCTTTCACTGGCTGATTATACCTAGGAGGATTTAATATTCCCAGGGTTATTCGTGTGGTCAGAGGGTTACCAACTAGAATTGTATGTGTAAAAGCCAGTGGCGACTCTGGCAATACAGAGATATTAGATGTTGAACTTGATCACCATCCACCAACCTTCAGAAACAAGCAAAGACAATGCCACATATTCTTCCTTAACTCTTCATTCTATGGTTTTGCTCCGAGTTTCTTGAAAGGTTCAAGTGTAAGTAACTACTGTGAAGTATGTAACTATTAATTGATGTTTTCTCTTGTTTCTTTCATGTCAGCATTGTTCCACATTGAGGTTTTTCATCCGTCTAAAAATAAGAAAAACCTTTCTGACAAAATACTGTATTGTTAATTGACTAGTACAGGACCACTGAAGTGAATGAGTAATAAACTGATAGAAAAAAATTAAGATTTTTGTAGTGTTTTTCCCGTGTACGGTCAAAATAATTAGATAATAAGTTCGGGGCATGCAAGAATTGCACGAAAATAATTGTCAACACATATTACAACTTGCCGAAGAAGATGTTCAAACTAACAGGCCTGTCATCAGGTAACTATGATTTTCGTAAGTCTTGCAGTTTGATTATTATTAATGTTTCAGTTGGCAAGAGATTGTTATAAAATTTTACGAGATATTAAATAAATCATTATCAATAGAACAGCAAGACTCATAACAATTCTTATTATCTGATGACAGGTCATCAGTGTAAACACCAATTTTGGCAGGTTTCAAGATTTTACAAAGATGTTTTTGGAATTCCTCTATGTCAGGAGCGTTTCTTATTATTGTCCCGGTTCACGCAAGAAAACAACAAAATATTCTGATTTTATTTAAAAGTTGATCATCAATTCACTTCAATAGTGGTGTATTAGTCGGTTCAAAATTCATTCATCAGAAGTAGTTTTTCTTATTTTCAGATGGAGGAATGGACGAATGTACAATTTATGAATAATTTTTTCCAAATTCAAAATATTTTTGAAAATTTTACCATAAGATTACATTGTACAGATTATTATTTTTCATGAATTTGATACTATCGATAAAGAAGCATAACAATTGACACATCTGCATTTTAATTGTTTCCATGCTTCACGTCGATGAATAAATGCATATGGTTCCCTTTTGCTCTATCTCCCTCTCCCTCTCATTCTCTTTCTCTTTATACGTTATTATATACATATAAATATATATATATATATATATATATATATGATATTCGCCATTGCTTCTCAACCATAGGCGTCGACTTCTGAAAATTCCGACGGGTGCTCTAATTTTCTAGCAAAATATGTCAGAGCCCAATGGGGGTGTGGGGGTTCACCCCCCACCCTGCCCCGCAGGGAAGATGTTGAAAATTCGTGTTTTTTGTACATATTTTATCAGTTCAAGAAGACTTTCATAATAACAAAGACATCATTATGGACTTTTTAAAAATTGATTTTGCCACTCCTTCACCAAGCCCCGCAGGTATTTTCTTGAAATATGGACATTTTCTAAGTAATTGTTGCGATCTATATACAGTTTTGAAGTCCAATAATTGAACCTTCATGGACATTCTCGAAGTCATTTTTTCGATCTCCACCAGCAAAGCCCCGCAGGGAATTTTTTGAAATATGTTCATTTAAAAAAAAAAAATGCGATTTACAAGTAGTTTAGGAGTCTGGTGATTGAACCTTCATGGACATTCTCGAATTCTCGAACCTACCAACAGGTTAGGTAATAATTCAAATATCATTTCAAGTATCTCAATAACTTTGTAAATGTTCCATGTCTAGGTGGCTTAGTTGCTAGCGTTGGCGGTTTCTGATCACGATGCGAAGGGTCCTGGTATCGAATACCATTGGGGACTGCTTTTTTTCTGTCATATTTTGTTTAATATACCCATATGCAATTGTACGAATCCTCAATGGACATTAGCTCAGAGATAATTCCTCTCTTCACTGGATAAATTAATCACACTGTAATAACTCTCATTACTAATTAATCTAATTAAATGTTGAGTGAAATATAACAAAAAAGCAGTTCTGTACGGGATTCGAAAGCGAGCCACTCCGGACCACTATCCGAAATCGTCTGCGCTAGCCACTCAGCTACCTGGTCATATGAAATTTGCGAAGTTGTCAAGATACTTGAAGGAGATAATTATAAATAAAAACTCGACCTGTCGATTGCTCTGCTACCCTGGTACGAATACTGGACTGTAACTAATTTCCTCGAAAAATTTGGTCGTGGAAAATTGACTCAAGTACCAGGGAAGCAGAATGCCGCAACAGGTATTCCACCAGACTCAAATTAATTCAAATAATCTTTCAAACCTCAGCTCTCCTACCAGAGGAGCAGAATATACCAACAGGTTAAGTAATAATTCGAATTTCATTTCAAGTATCTCAATAACTTTGCAAATGTTCCATGTCCAGGTAGCTTAGTTGCTAGCGTTGGTGGATTCGGATCACGATGCGAAGGGTCCTGGTATCGAATACCATTGGGGACTGCTTTTTTTCTGTCATATTTTGTTTAATAT
Organism: Brachyptera putata; assembly: GCA_907164805.1. Lineage (NCBI taxonomy): Eukaryota > Metazoa > Arthropoda > Insecta > Plecoptera > Taeniopterygidae > Brachyptera > Brachyptera putata. Next base: position 52,787,406 of record OU015463.1, read on the forward strand.
ACCCATATGCAATTGTACGAATCCTCAATGGACATTAGCTCAGAGATAATTCCTCTCTCCACTGGATAAATTGATCACACCGTAATAACTCTCATTACTGAATTGATCTAATTAAATGTTGAGAGAAATATAACAAAAAAGCAGCTCTGTATGGGGTTCGAAAGCGAGCCACTCCGGACCACTATCCGAAATCGTCTACGCTAGCCACTCAGCTACCTGGACATATGAATTTTGCGAAGTTGTCGAGATACTTGAAGAAGATATTTAAAAAAAAAATCGACCTGTCGATTGCTCTGCTACCCTGGTACGAATACTGGACCGTAACTAATTTGCTCGAAAAATTTGGTCGTGGAAAATTGACTCAAGTACCAGGGAAGCAGAATGCCGCAACAGGTATTCCACCAGACTCAAATTAATTCAAATAATCTTTCAAACCTCAGCTCTCCTACCAGAGGAGCAGAATATACCAACAGGTTAAGTAATAATTCGAATTTCATTTCAAGTATCTCAATAACTTTGCAAATGTTCCATGTCTAGGTAGCTTAGTTGCTAGCGTTGGTGGATTCGGATCACGATGCGAAGGGTCCTGGTATCGAATACCATTGGGGACTGCTTTTTTTCTGTCATATTTTGTTTAATATACCCATATGCAATTGTACGAATCCTCAATGGACATTAGCTCAGAGATAATTCCTCTCTCCACTGGATAAATTGATCACACCGTAATAACTCTCATTACTGAATTAATCTAATGAAATGTTGAGAGAAATATAACAAAAAAGCAGCTCTGTATGGGGTTCGATAGCGAACCACTCCGGACCACTATCCGAAATCGTCTACGCTAGCCACTCAGCTACCTGGACATATGAATTTTGCGAAGTTGTCGAGATACTTGAAGAAGATATTTAAAAGAAAAATCGACCTGTTGATTGCTCTGCTACCCTGGTACGAATACTGGACCGTAACTAATTTGCTCGAAAAATTTGGTCGTGGAAAATTGACTCAAGTACCAGGGAAGCAGAATGCCGCAACAGGTATTCCACCAGACTCAAATTAATTTAAATAATCTTCCAAACCTCAGCTCTCCTACCAGAGGAGCAGAATATACCAACAGGTTAAGTGCTAATTCAAATATCATTTCAAGTATCTCAATAATTTTGCAATTGTTCCATGTCTAGGTAGCTTAGTTGCTAGCGTTGGTGGATTCGGATCACGATGCGAAGGGTCCTGGTATCGAATGCCATTGGGGACTGCTTTTTTTTTTGTCATATTTTGTTTAATATACCCATATGCAACTGTACGAATCCTCAATGGACTTTAGCTCAGAGATAATTCCTCTCTTCACTGGATAAATTAATCACACTGTAATAACTCTCATTACTGAATTAATCTTATTGAATGTTGAGTGAAATATAACAAAAAAGCAGCTCTGTATGGGATTCGATAGCGAGCCACTCCGGACCACTATCCGAAATCGTCCACGCTAGCCACTCAGCTAACTGGACATATGAGTTTTGCAAAGTTGTCGAGATACTTGAAGAAGAAATTATAAATAAAACTCGACCTGTCGATTGCTCTGCTACCCTGGTAGGAATACTGAACTGTTGACCAATTTGCTCGAAAACTTTATTTCGTGGAAAATTGACTCAAGTACCAGGGAAGCAGAATGCCGCAGAATGTTCCAGCAACAAGGATGGTCAACATGTTCAGTATAACAATGACTAGTCTATCGGTTCTCTTGAAAAATGTATATATTTATGACTCTCCCCGGCCCCCTCCCTCCCGGCAATCGAGTAAAGATCAGAAAAGGCTCTAAATATTCTTCTTATTTCTTGCTAAAGAAATGCTTCTTCAAAACAACAACATTGACATATTATTGATATTATGGAAGTAAAAATAGTCTGGCACCACACGGGCGAACTTAACACTTCAGCGGAAATAATTCTAGTGCAATTAATAAATAGTTGTAAATAGTATACTCAAGTTCTGGGATATCGCATGAAATAATCTGAAATAACATACATAATAATATATTTTCCGCGCATTACTTTTGTGCTGATGTAATATCTTACCAATGCAGCTTTGCCTATAGACATGCCCTCAAACCTCTCCAAGTGAGTATGAGGTGACTTCTCACCACTGTATCCATCGCCTTGCACAGCGGCGATCTGAAAGATTACGCAAGCCAATCAAGAAACCTAACATATCTACATTACAGATTGTGCAACCTCTTTTTTGGCGTTCATAAAATAGAATTTGAGAGTTGTGAACCATGTTTTCAAATTACAACAGGTAGAGTAGCAATAAATTGTTCTAAGGAAAGAGCTCAGGAAATGGAACGAAATTCAGAGTTGAGATGAGACACCATCTCACGACGGCGAACCAACGCAACCCTCAATGCATCTTGAAACGTACCAACACATTTTATCGATTAGTGAAAAAAGGTATGGTAGGTTATATACCTTATGAAATTTCAATACGATAACCGAGTACTAGATTATTTGCATCTCTATCGACAGTTGACTTTCTGCCCAATGTTGTAATTCAATTCAAAACAGCTTGAACGTTTATTATAGTTGTCTATTAGAGTAAACGAGTAAACGTAGCCTATATGACTTACCCTTGCTAGTTCGATCATGGTTTGACATTCATTTTCCGACGCGAATCCTTCAGCCACAAACCGATTAGATCCACTCAGCTGTTCTTCACCTTCGATTAATATGACATCTTTAATAGCTGCTTTTCGTATTAGTTTTAGTACTGCCTTTCTTTTCAACTCTCTTATTTCATCTTTAGATTTGTTGGCTTTATCTTTTCCGGGATGCCGATGATGTTTCACTGTTTTTTCATTACTATCGTCAATCTTCAGCGGTTCTTTTGGCCTCAGTTTGTATATTATTTCTTTAAATCTTTCGGTCAAATATTTCAGCTGAAATCCGTAAAATATAGTGAGACGATCCAACTAATCATATCTCCTACTTGATTCACTAAGGCCCTGTGTCAACGTGCTGACGAAAATGTATCATCTAAACAATGTCATTGGTAATGTTTTCTGTGAGGATCAAAATTTAGTCCATGGCAAGTAGAATATCATTTTTTTGTCATAACTATTGAACGGTATGAGATATCGAAATTTTTATGAAAAGGAAACACAGATTTTTTCAATACCCGCACGATGGTTTAAGTAATAACTATTTATCTAATCGCCTAATTGTCACGCGTATACGGAAAAAAAATTCAACAGTATATACGCGTGACAGTTATGCGATATGAGACCAGACCAATAGTTATCACTTACATCGTCGTGAAGGTATTGAAAATATATGTATTCCCTCAATATTAGAATTTCGATATCTCATACCGTTCAGAAATTTTCACCCAAACACTGATATTCTGCTAACTCGAAATCCTGGAACGCATCTAGAATGCGATTTCGCTGATCTCTTGTGAATAACCTATGACGTACTAGTCTAGCTTGTCAACTACCAGTGAGTATTGGTGTCCACGAATGAAGAATGGCGTCTACCAACTACTAATATTTGTAAAAACATCGGTAATCACATAATCATTACGCAACTTTGAGCATTTACCGTTTTTGAAAGATGCAATTGCGTTTCTTATCGTAAACTTCTCCCTGAAAAATCTCAAAAACCCTGAAAAATACTACAACTGTGCGTGTATAACGATGATTGTGTTCTTGATGGATGAGTGAGTGGCCGAGGGGAAATGTTTTGTTGTATGATAGTATTCAAGTTTGGTGTACTCCCATTAATCTACACAGCTTCAGTTTTAATTGATCAATTGCTTTTAAAAATTGTGTCGTAATAATTGTGTCAACCAGTCTCGGGTAACAATTTTATCATCGATTAGTTTCCATTTGATTCATGGAGAGCTTACAATACAATCAAAATCATAGATCAAATTAAATGGAGTGCTCGTCGTTTCGCTTATCCTCCAATCTACCAATCCCATTATTTTATGAACAAAACTTTTGAATATATATACATATTATATATATATATATATATATATATATATATATATATATATATATATATATATGCACGTATTCGTTGTAGGTTACGTGTATGTTTCAACAATTTAGAAACACATCAGTTGGAAAAAACGAATTAAGGTGAGAAATAGCCTCATAATCTGCTCATAGTCAAGTCGGGCGTGGGTTTGAGTCCCGCATAAGCATGGGTTTACGAAAACATTCATTCATCAATCATCCGCACGTTCGTTCTCCCCCCCCCCCCTCCTCCCCACCCACCCAAATAACCTAACTGTAAGTGGTATCTTGAAGCAAATGATAATCAGCTAAGACAGTATTTGTTTCAAACATTGTCGGTAGAGTGTTCAGTAACTATCGTAGTGTTTACTAACTTCAATGACAAGACTTGAAAACGTCGAAACTTTGATGTAGTACAGAAGCATTTTAAACACTGTTTGTTCCATAACATAGCCGCCCTCAACAGTTTGTTTGTTAATCATGCGGTCAGGATTCGAACTGTAGAAAAAAAGCTGACAATTATTAAAATATTGTTACAAAGTAGAAATCAACGTAGAAAATTGTATCCATACTGGTGATTTATCAGTGATACAGAAAAACTGTTGAATTATTTCAAAAATACTTAGCTTGCCTATATATCAGTCGCTTTTTCTACTTTTTACCAATACATTGTATAATAAATATGTCTAGTGACTTGTTTTTTATGGGAATAAGACTATCAAGATCATCTTAGTGTATTTCATACTAGTCTGTCCCTTTTTTATGTATTGTATGTGATGAGCTCGAAAGATCAAACGCATAAAATGAACTTTTTTATATATATATATATATTGTCTGACCTTTGCTCACTTGTGTTTTTAGTGGAACTAGTAATCTGGCTGGCCACTTTTCAGTAAATCAAGATACCATACTATTACAAACCTTATGAACTAAACTCGATGGATACGGAGTGCGATTTTTGTTGAACGTATCAAGTTTTATTGTATTTGAATTTGGAATAACTAATAATGTGATTATGCAATTTAATCTTTCTGTACTCATCATTTGAATCAACGTATATTTTGAGAATTAATAAAATGCGGTTCTCAGTCTTCTCCATTGTGAATCCAAATGTGGAACGTCTTCGTAAAAAATATAATGTATTAGTCACCTGTGATTTGCTACTTTCTATAGGTACATGCTTGTCTAATATGATTGTTTCTTTAACAGTATCTGGTACTGATGTAGCAATCGTATTTGCGATGTGATCCATTTCAATTTTATTCTCTTCGAATTTTTCTTTAGGTTTTACTGCTCTGTTCTGACTGGATTCTTCATTCAGAACGTCAGAAGTTTTCGACCCTTCAGGCACTTTTTGCTTGCTGGAAAACTGAAATTGATCAAGATCTGTGAAAAAACGCACTGATGCTTCTCCTAAGTGGAAGACAGTCGATGCTAGTCTGAACTCCAACCAATATTCAAACAAAAACATTTTTTTTCATAACTCCAACCTCCAACCAAGTTTGTATTTTGTTTTCAGTTTTCTATACTATAAAACAGATCAGAGTGAGGCTTAGGATGGATGGCCTTCATCCGAATCGAATTTTATCTCCTTCAGTATTAATCAATTTCCAGAAATACATGTCGATGTTTTAGTTCCTTCTTTAATGCTACAAGCGTAATATTAATTGATATGCTATTCCTACATTTTATATTACATAGATACATTTTGAAATAGAAACGTTTTTAGAGAACATACATTGATTGAGATTGCGCAAATCTTTTGCATGTGACGTGCATTAAACATTTGGTTGCATCATTATGGTAGTTGCTTTGCATTGCATGATGGAATTTGCGTTTCATCGTTGTCATGAGCTTATCAATGATCTAACGAATTAGATGCTGTACAAAATAGTTACCAGTATTCTCTTTCATTTGACTTGAACTATAATTAAATGATATAATCTGAGTGTAATCAGTATAATTGTTTGTTTTATCATTTTTTAAAAATAAAGTAGCAGCTTAAAGGCACAAAATACAATTTATTTATATTAATTACACAAATATAGAAAATAATTAATGTAGACCAACCAAACATTTCTTATTGTCTTATTGTTACCAGATTTTACAACAGAGTCATAAGCAGTAGTTCTCGATTTTGACTCGAGATCTGTATACATGTAGGCAGTATAAAATTCATACATTTTCAATTTCACTGAAAACCACACCCCTGACAGAATAGAGTGATACAAAATGCAAAAAAACAAAACATCAGAAACTGAATCAAGTTATGTCAATATGATCGTAATATTCACTTGCGGTCACACAGAATGTTCTTTTCTGATATTTAAATGTAAATTTAAATTTAAACCAGTATATTTTACGTGTGATTGTACCATATACTGTGCCTGAAATGAGTGTTTTCTAGTTTTAGCGCGTATCACGTTAGAGTATTTTCTCCAAGATATACTTTAATGAGACCGCGTCCTTATGACCGCAAGTGTATATGTCATGAGGTAGAGGCTAACTAGAATATGATCCATATGTCACTGTTTTCACAAAACTGTTTCGTATTCGAATAATTTTATTTGTACAGCTACATTTTATGTAGGCCTACTATTTTATTTCATGACTGGATGGCGGAGGTAGGCCTCCTGTATGGTGTCTTAACGTGTCTCTTGCATAGCCAAACAGGAGTAAATTTGAAGCGTATTTTAAAAGTATGCAATGACCTTCCATGCAATGAAAAATATTAATTAAAAAACTTTTACGTCTTGATTTTGTGATGTGAACGAATGAAAGGAAATACGACAAATTTCCCCACCTATAGCAACGAATCATTAAAAATCTTGAATTTTCCATGTTTTTCTCTGTTTTTTTCTCTTCATAAAAAAGCAATAAATGGAGGTATAATTTGTACACCAATATAGCGTGTTTAATCATATGAATTATTCTACTTTCACAACTAGAACTTTATAACTTTTCTTAGTAATCTCATTTTGTATACTGAAAAATAAGGGAAAAATCACCAAATCTATTTTTAGTACTGAACGATTACGATGAGAGAAGATGGTGAAAGTTAAAATGAACAAAAGTTCCGTATTAGTAAAGGCAAAAGCTAGAGACACTTCAATCTAGATATTTTTGTTTCTACATGTTCACACTACACTACCAAGTGAATGATCTTGTTTTCCATATGTCTTGTGATAGTCTTCTACTTTCCGATGTATCAATCACATTTTGTATAAAGTTGGATTGTATCATTTCATTCAATAGTTAATCAATACATTACAAATATGTGGATTATATATATATATATATATATATATATATATATATATATATATATATATATATATATATATATATATATATATATATATAACATATAATTATGATGAGAAGAGTATTTATAGCAGTCTTTGTTACTCAGGCATATTGTGTGAAGAGCAGATCGTATTACATTTTCCTGAGTATTGTGAACCTGAATAGTCAGGAAGACGCATACTGCAATGAAAGAGGGAAACCAAATCAAAATGAGTGTAAGAACACCAGTTACAATACAAAACAGTGCAAGTAAAGCTCATTGTAGCAGTAATTAACAGCAATCAGACTCTATCAATTACGTGACGAGAAAGCAAGCAGGCTGATGAAGTTGTAGCATAGAGTTGGATTATTTGTTTCATTTGTACCTCGTCGTCAGTATCTTCCTGGCTATTCATAGTAGTGGTGCATATACATGCAATTAATATAAATTGTGCTTGTGAGTTTTGACAATTTTCTGTTTGTTTTCCAATTTTTACAAGTTATTGCAATGGACTCGACAACATGTGTCGTAACACATCAAATGGGTTTCCAAATTGTACACAATATGTTGTCAAAACTATAGACGTATACCTTATATGCATGCACTTCAATATGCTCATATACAAAGTTCGATGTTTAATCTCGAATTCTTTTTTGAATTTCTAATTTATTTAAAATCAATTCTATTTGTGATCATAAATAACCCTATAATTCCTGCAATTGCAAGTTTACTAAGCGTAATGCAACTATATATTTTTATATCTTACCTCATCTATTTCCTCCTCAACAACATTATCATCTCCCTGAAAGATGAATTCCTTTTCAATAAAGTTCAGGAGCTCAGTCTCATATTCTTGTCGTTTCACATACTTGAGAGCTTCCTACACAACAAAAATGACAACCACGTTATTATTCATAATATATAATATGAAAAGATGTGTAGGAATATTTGTTATTTATTGTAAATCTTACCTCTCTAGGGGTAAAGAATTCCGGTTTCACTTTGGGCATCTTTTTATAATATTCAAGATTATCCAACATCGTTCCATCGACCGGGAAAAATAATAAATAACTTGCTACAGCTCGACAAGCCTTTTCTATATTTCCAACTACAAGGAAAAAAGAATAGAAAAACAATCAAGAAAATACTTGAAAAATTCCAATTTCAGATATTTACTGTACTACAGTATAGTAGCAAATACGCCTAGTACAGTCTTCACCCTCGTAGTATACATATAAGATATGCTTAATAGTTTATTCATGCGATTTGAAATGGTTCAATTATATAATAAATTGAGCCAGAGGTGTACAATAGGCCGTATAAATCATCGACTAAAATATAATCACATGTCACATCCTTTCAAATTGCAATTGTGAATAATTGTCATCACTTCACAGTTCAGTTTAGATTTGGTATTACAATCCATTTCACTCTCTCAAATATCGTCTCCTGGACGAAATTGATGGACATCATAATATAGAAAAGAAATATGCGAGTATCTGTTGATTTACAAAACTGTTGAATTATAAAACTTGAGAAGTTTGTTATAACAAGTTGATAGTAATGAAAACTGAATGTGATAGATAGATCGTTTGTACATGGTACATGATTTGAAAATATATATTGAATTACTTTCAAAAATAATACAGGATAATATATAAATATGATAGTTTTAAACGCCAAATACAATGACAAATTCATCTGGCTAGGTAAGATATATATATATGAATTCAGAAATAAATCCGACCATATGAATGTATTACGCATATATATTACAGCATTACTGAATGTAATATAAATCTCATTTATTCAACCTTAATATAATCAAGTGAGTAAAACTTGAGGGAACAGAAAAAGTAATACATGGATGAACTCTGTAAGCCCTGTAGTTAGTGGTCAGAAAAGGAGTTGTTAAGGTTAATGTGAAATACCTACCTTTAAAATAAGCAAACTGCAAATAATGGTAATGACTAGGTAATAAGTCGTCATGGCGTTCCCCGTTGAGCGTATTCATTTGAAGTGGACATTTACGTTTGCATTTCAAGCAGTACGTGAAGTGATCTGAAATAGTGAAATCTCATTGATTTTACGGCACATACCAATTAGAGGGAATCACAAAATCTGTGATCATGGCGTATTATTTTCACTTACTAGCAACGGAAGATGTATAATCTGGAAACCAGCCCTGATCGAATGGTCCTTCACAGTATGCTCGACAACCCTCCTCAGCTCGAATATATTCCTCTAGTGATTCCTCGATGTAATTAATTACAGCTGAGTAATCTTCGTTCTTATAAGCGTCGGAACCATGGACATATAAAGCTACGTAAGGGGGCGCTTCGACATTAACGATGTCGTCGACATTTACCTCCGGCAATGTGGTGTAGAATTTCAAATTTGATAACATGGCCTCGTGTTCAGGATTGACAACGAGAAACGTGAATACTGCTGAAGCTGCTTTTTGTACGAGTTTTTTCTGAAAAAAAGAAAAAAGTTGAAAATAATGTATGTAAAAACAATTTTCCAATGAAAGCCTATATGCAACTGTAATCCTACTACTGGTACTTGAATCATTTCAAATTAAATTGAGATTGAGTTTAGAATTCTTTCTTTCAAACAATTTATTTTAGTCTAAAAATAAAATTGAATAATTTGAAAACATCAGGGTGATATATTTAGTGAAGGGTGGGTGTATTATAAATTGAGCTCGTTTTGATTTCTCCGTCTCCGTTGTCTTTCTTCATTCCATTTTCTCATTCTAGATGCTTTTAAGGAAATTGGGCATTAGGAAAGCTTATTTGCCAAGATATTACATGAAAAGGTGAGTCCTTTTATTCAATGCCTGACTCGAAATGATGGCACACCATTACGGTTACGAATATTATTGTTTCTATAGAAATATACAAACTATTATCGTTTAGCAATTTCTTTCACCATTCCCAAAAATATCAGTTTACAATGATTTATAAAATTGGCAATAGTGGAATCCATTACATTTTAGTTTCGAATGGTGAAATTAATTGAGACTTTGTGCATTCTTATATAATTTTGTTAAAATTTACATTTGTGATTGTCTTCACTACTGTACATTGTGTACTGTATAGGCCTATATTGTACACTTCGCATGAAACACTCTGCCACATGATCTGGTAAAAGTGTTCAGTGATTGAAGTGATGTGTGAATTTATTTTTCTCGTTGGCTCCCGTGGAGAGAAAAATACAAGGGGCTTTCGACTTTATGGATCTTCTCGGTAATGCATTACTGATTCATTTGATGAATGGAAGAAGAACTCCCTGCTTTTAGAACCATTTCATACTAGTACATTCTTAAATGTACAACTTTGTCAAGCATTTCCTTGTTTAGAATAATCCGTCATGTAAACACCGGAAATGCATTGGGAATTTATCAACACAACTTCAACTTTGTAGTTTACCATGAAATTAAATATCAGGAAAGTATTCTTATAAAATTGGGAAGATAATGTAGCAAAATTTGTTTCGACTTAAAACATGGTGTTTCTCCATTTACCCCAAAAGTAGTAAGTATGATCACACATTAAATGTCGTTGTGCCTAATTTATCTTCCTAAACACAATCAACATATAAACACAAGAACAAACACGCCAGAACACTTCCGCAACGGTTCCTCAAACCTATGTTTTAAACTGAAAATTGATTAGTATTTTCTGTAATTACATGCGATTGAACTGTCCATGTGGATATATATATATATATATATATATATATATATATATATATATATATATATATATATTATATACACGGTGTTACGCAGCTAGCTTTCAACACTTAGCACAATCATGGTGCAGACTACTCTTTGTTGCGTGAGGGAGTCTACCATTAATTAAATTCACGTGTCGCTAGATTCTATAGTGATTAATTGCCCCCCACAGTTGCTTTGGGCAGCTAGCACTGGGCTAGTATAGGGGTGACTGTATGCCGGCTAACATTACATTACTACCAACTAACATTAGCCACAGACTCGTAGCGATTATTTCTTCTATTTTCTCTCGACTGTAAATCTTCTCGTGTAGCCAATCAAAACGTTACAATTGCCAAACAATTCAGGGCCTGCTACTTGAAATCACCGAAAACTACACAATATCTGTCCGATACAATATTGTCATTAGTTCACGCGATCTATATAATGTACATTAGTCACAAGAATTAACCAGAAAGACCCTTGATACATTCCATTGTCGATTGAAACTGCATTAAGGGGAACCCACCCACGAAAATGTATAAATTGTTTTTTCATTTATTGGCGTATCGTTGTTAAAAGATGTATATATCTTATATATATATATATATATATATATATATATATATATATATATATATATATATATATATATATATATAGTTCTTGTTCGATAATCGATACCAAAGCTCCATTTCGATAATTATATTTCACGAGTTTTTGAAAATTATATTTCAAAAACCCATGGCTTATGCGGGACTCGAACCCACGCCCGATTCGACTCCAGCTCTCATACCATTATCTACGATAGTTGACTGAGCCACAGGGGCGGCTAAGAAAATCTCATTACTTCATGGGCCAAATTAACCTACATCACCAGAAAAGCTACAACTTAACAATCATAGCACTATTAGACAATATAAAATGAAAAATAAATACTTTCTTTATGAATTTCAAATTATGAAAGCGTGTTATGACGTCAATTATCAACTCCTATCGCTTAGTAATACGATGACATTTATGTAATTTTTTATCGGTGTAAGTATACGGTTAATGTGAGTTTTGAGCTTATGAATAATTTCAACTCGACAAACTAAAACTGAAGTTGTCTATCTTCCTGCTTGTAAACTTATGAAATAGAACAAAAAAGGTGATCTAACAGCTAGAATGAGATTTTGTGTGTGTGTGTGTATAGTAAAGTAGGCCTATAGGTTTGTAGATGCACAAACAAGAAATATTGCTAACGCTTGTTTGCTGCATGCAAATGATGATCAGAGGAGAGATACATATAACTGAGTCGAGTGGTCGAGTGGCTAGCACAGTGAACCGTTATTCAGAAGATCGGGGCTCGAACCCCGCCATGGTCGATCATTCTGACAGGAGTTTTTCGTGGTTTGTCTATGTCGTTCAGGTCAGTATACAGGGATTGTTAATTAAAACAGGCCACGACCGACTCTAGAAACACCCAATGAAATCACCTTTCATCTCATCTTCCCATCATCTCATACTCGTACTTTTCAAGAAATACGGTAAAGGTCGCCGTCATACTGCTTCCACAAGAACAGCTAGGCTAATGTCGATTTCAGCGTGAATGTTTTGAAATAATGTTACCATTGATCAATGTGCCTACGTGCTGATGACTTGTTTTTCACGATCTTACGTTTTTATATGTAATTATCATTATCGAGTTGGTACTAGAGATGTCAACAAAATTTCAATAAAATGTTAACGCACTCGAGTCTTGAAATGAAAAGGAAGGGACATATGCACGCCCCCTCTTTGTTCACATTGCTTTAATTGCCCCCAGGTGGCAACACTTTCGTTTCTTCGCATCACACCGTCCTGCTTCTGAATGAGCGAACATATTCGTTCTATGCAATGTCGAAAAGAGAAAGAACTTTCAACATATAAAAATGAAGGAAACACATATTTCGAACGCAAAGTGTACCATTCACAGTGCGTATACTTTGGTAACGGGACGTATCAAAAAAGGAACCTGAATTTCGTTTTCCGATGCAGATGCAGTTCGGTAAAGTTTAAAGGGCATCACAACCCTGAAACTAGATTTTAATAAATAATGACGATAGTTATTTCCCTGATTTTAGTGACAACTAGAAACCATTCATGACGTAGGCATTACCGATTCTGTAAAGAAACATGAACAGAATCGAGTAGTGAATTCGTCACGACTCAGAAAAAGGGCTGGGTCCTGGAGGTTATAATTAAATTGATCATAATTCCTGAAATTGAGATGATGATTTCCAGTTTTCTCCAAAATTAGGGAAATAAATATCGTCATATTCGTTGAAATCTAGTTTCAGAGCTGTGATATCCTTCAAGGGGTGCGTGCGTACGTTGCTTATAGAAATAGAGTAATTCACCTTCACTACCTTTTTTCTTTGTTCAAAAACCAGTGTAATTGAATGGAAAGTTCATATCTTTAAGATAATTTCATGGTCTTCAATTAATACGACATTTTATTTTTGTGAATTCAATCGGTTTTGAGATAATATGTAAATGAATGTCATCACATTATTCCCATTCATTCACGTATTATCTTAAAACTAATTGAATTCACTGAAGTAGAATCTCATATTGATTAAAGAGCATAAAATTATCTTGGAGATGTGAACTTTTCATTCATTACACTGGTTTTTGAACATGGAAAAAATTTAGTGAAGGTGAATTTGTCCATTTTTATAAGCAACGTTCCCTGGTTGGAGGACGTTTAGAATGTGATGTTCTATACGACTAGACCGTAAGTGCGAGTAAGTTTCGTGTTCCATAGTAATACTGTACGTATTGTAAGAGTAACGATGAAGTATGTAACGACATCATCTTGCCTCTTGGTATCCCTCTGTGAACAATATTATATTCGCTAGGTGACGTCATATTTCAGTTTCGTGCACATGGCTTAGTTAAGAGTTAGATTGCCACATACGTATACACATGTAGAAGTAATTGCAAAACTCGGTGTCGGGTGTAGTACCGATATAATTGTAATGCATACTTGTACAGATATATTATAGTTCTACTCAGACATATCCACTTACTTCTTTTACATGGTATATGTGTTTATGATTTATTATTTGTTCCATGTACGATTGTTTCTTACGACCGCACTAGTAAACAGTTTCAAATTACTGATTTAATTATGTATTTTATATAGCCTGCAGGGGGATATGGGAGATGTTTTAAATATACGTCTTCACTTTTTTTTTATACATTTGTATTTCAAATGCACGATTCGAATGCATTTAGTAAAATGTATTTTAGATACCCTTTTCCGATATATCCTGTATATATTGCAGATGTAAATTTCAAATTTCATATCACTTTTCATATTTGCAGCTATAATGAGCTACCATTGGTCGTTCAGAAAAACATCATTGTGAGTACTGAATCGTTGCGTTGAAAACATTGTCATTTTTTGTAATTAGACCCCTACTATACAAAAGGAATTAACGTTGTGCGCTCTAAATATAATTCAATACGTGACACTCTTTATTATTTCAAAACTTGATACAGCAATTGGACACAATCTGTTCTGAGGCTTATTTCTTGGTCATGTTCTTGATAATTGATGATAATGAAATGGATGAAAATTGACCATAATGATTCAGGAATGGAACCAAGACTATAGTAATTTGGTGAATAAAATATAAATATTGTAATATTCCATTATATATATATATAGGCCTATAAATATATATAGAGAGAGACAGAGAGTGTGTCAGAGAGAGAGAGAGAGAGAGAGAGAGAGAGAGAGAGAGAGTGAGAGAGAGAGGCTCAGATGATATCGATAGCGACTAGCTAGAGAATTGACTCACATTCATCTCACTATAGGAACTTCCTGTAATTGTTTCTCTTCTTCTTATTTCTTGTATACAATTCACACATCAAAAGCGTCAACTGCTTGATGAACACGAAACTTTTACGTGATTGAAAACAGAACGTGATTACACAACCTTTCAAGAAATCTGTCGATTTTAGAACTGTTGAAAAAATGAACTCAAATTTGAATTCTACATATGCCTACATTTTCACGCCTATCAGTCAGATCGTCTGACTTAAGGCTCGTGGACATGAAAACATGAGAGGGAAATTCAGTATAATTGCATGTATTTTCAATTCGTTCATCCAATAAATGTCATTAACATGCACTGTCATAATTACATGCATGTCAGCCCTCTTGTACGTAGTGCATTCTCATAGCAGAATGGTCGAGTTTCTACAAGCAATGAACTACCCAAAATGCATTGAGGATTGCGTTGGCTTGCCGGTATGCGAGCCTTTTTCAGCAAGTCTGTTTCAACATTTAATGGGACTAAAAGTGAACAAAGGGCACTTGAAGATTTGTCGGAGTCATGATTCAGTTACCGACACGTACTACATATGAATACAGCAGCAAAGTACATTGCAGATGTCACTGGGCATTGCTGTGAGTGTAGCTGCATCCTACGCACGGGCTCCACGGTTCGACACCCGATTCAGTTACTTTTGTTTCAGCAAAATAAGTATCAAACGTTGTCTCGAGAGCGGGGTTATGTTTTTTTTTCAACTTTACTACAGAAACAAAAAAATCCACACAAATGTAGTGAACTATTGAATTAGGCCCATTCGACTTGCAGAAATATTCTCGAAGGCCGGCAAACCAACGCAACTCTCAATGCATCTTGGAACTAATGGAATGTAGGCCTACGTACTGTACGTAATACATCTGGGCAAATAGTATTTATCTTCTTTTCGTTAACCCCAGTTGACCTTTTCACGATAAGAAAATCCAAATATATTGAAGTTTGGCAGAACCTTGACGAATGTTGTCTACCATCATGTTATATATTTCTCTCTCTCTCTCTCTCTCTCTCTCTATATATATATATATATATATATATATATATATAAATATATATATATATATATATATATATATATATATATATATATATATATATATATATATATATAAATACATATTCATATATGTGTGTTATATCATGTATATATCACTGTTATATTATGGGTGGATTGCAAGAACGTAGTTTAAACCCCGGCCTACTGTAGACACCGTCTAAGTACAAAGTAGCATTGCAGAGGCAATGCTACTTTGTACTTAGACGGTGTTTAAAGTAGGCCGGGGTTTAAACTACGTTCTTGCAATCCACCCTATAGGTTCAAGATACCGGCACAATGATTTTCAAGTTGGGGCTTACCAATAGAAAAACTAGTGAGCCTTATATCGTTTCAAAAACTTGCATGGCGGTCTGTTTAAAAGTTGCAAAAGAATGGATTCTCTAAAACTGCCGATATTATTACTATTATTTTGTTCAACTTCAACGACCGTGTTCTTCTCTCTTAATCAAAAGTGTACATGGTTTAATTGAAAGTGGTGACATCAGTCAACAGGATTTTTTAATAGAGATCATTTTGATAGTGAACAGTACAGAATGAATGTAATAGTCAGATTATAGTTCATGGTAGAAAAGTGGAATAAAATATGAAATAACCATTGTTTTAGTGTAATACTTCTATTTCAACTCTGTGTCTGTTTACAAACCCATATATATATATATATATATATATATATATATATATATATATATATATATATATATATATATATATAAATATATATATATATATATATATATATATATATATATATATATATATATATATATATATATATATATATAAACATAGATCCAGGTTTTTATCAATTCTGTCACCCTGACTCAAATATTTGTTATTTACTCACCTCGAAGTAACAAAGTTGTAAGTACTCGTAAGCCTTCAATTGTTCAAAGTTTTGTTCCATTTCTTTTGACACAACTGGCTGCTTGTCTTTAAATAGCACTTTTTTACATTTCAATAGGCAAAGTGTTTTCTTCACTAATTTCTCGTAATGATGGAGATTGTCAATATTCTCCGGAAACATGTAAGGCGCTACATCGGCTGCGTTATCACATTTCAACCGACAATTCACTGTCAATTCTTTCAACTTTCGATATTCTATTAAAGCAGACTCAAAACTAATTATACAATCATCCCATCTTTCATCTAAATAAGCTTGTGTACCGTCTTCATATTGTTCACCAAACGTTTGCTTTTGTACAATTATCTCAGCGTTCACGCCCTGACTACAACAATACCATGTGACCGTGAATAGACAAAGTTTTAGTGTTAACACTTTCACTCGAGATACTGGTGCAGCCATCTTCGCCGGCTGTCTGCCACCGCTTCGTTTAGTGCTAGTTCGTCGGACTGCACTGGACTGGTACACAGCTGTGAGAATTTTATAGTTCAAAGTTACACCGTGTGTAGGCGAGGTGACTCACTTAAGTTTTTTTCTTGTGTAGAGCTATTTTTTTATAATGACGAGAGACGAGGTTATTCCAGCCGTGCTCCAGCCTCCGACAGGGCCGCAGGAAATGTTGAGCGCACAAGTCGCGCGGCAAATTCGTCTCGTTTGAATGCGGGTATTAGAGGTTTTATCCTGGTATCATTATGCTATCGCGGTTTGCCTAGCTGCTGGATTATTATTGTCTCTTTACAAGCTATCTGACATTTGTGGTGTGGATAAGGAATGGAGTTCATAGTCATGTTATTATGATTCGATTAAATGGGTCATTTCATTAATAGATTTTGATATAAACTTCCGCGTGTAGAGAGTGGTTTGTGGTAAAATAATGGTAATTAAAACTACTTTTAACCGGGGATGAAGCGTGCATTGCAATTTCCAATTACATAACCTATACTCTCTATCATGTGTG
Source organism: Brachyptera putata (assembly GCA_907164805.1). Lineage (NCBI taxonomy): Eukaryota > Metazoa > Arthropoda > Insecta > Plecoptera > Taeniopterygidae > Brachyptera > Brachyptera putata. The sequence continues at coordinate 52,805,198 of OU015463.1, forward strand.
GGAAGTAATGCATAGGATGTACCAAATACCAACGTTTACATGAACCATTGTAAATGTTAGAATTCCAAATAGGTCTAACTGGCTCTATTCTTCAAATTTTATATAGAAGTTGATTTAACTTGAAAGGTATTAATATACGCAATTTTAAACAAACAAGTACTATAGATATGGTTGTCGCCGGTTTTCGAGAAATCATAATAAAAATCGAACACTGGTTATAAAATCAATAATAACATAAAAACAATGCTTATAATGAAACAATAATAAATAAGATGGAAAATAATATAAAATGTTGATTAATTGAGAGGTAAAAAAATTGTAGTAGAAAATTGAGACAGTATTTTGAACAGCAATGAGAATAATAATGTAAGAATGATGAATAATGAAAATGTGCAAATGTGCATAAATGACTTCTCAAAATGGAAATACACCCTTCAATATCAACATTCCTATCAAATTACTACAACAGTGCCGAATTATTGTAACAATTATTTTCTACTTGTACTTCATTTTCAGTCCGATTACATGAGCGTTAGCGAAGATTTCCATGCCACTCTTATGGAGCTTTGTCTGTTTTTGTGTTTTTTTTTTGTTTGTGGGCATTGCACAAGTCGCACGGTTCAACCGATCGGCATGAAACTTTTTCTTACACGTAAACTTATCCAGCTTTGAACTGTATGGTTTTTGGATACAATCGGTACGACTATTTTTGAGGAATACCATGTCAAAGTTTCTAAAAACCTCATAAGATTAGGCTGGGCGGAAAAAATTGAAAAATAAAATCTCTCTAATATAATTCAAATATGAAGTTCATTTTATATGAATCAATGTGCGTAGAGTTTTCGATTCTGCCTTGTATCTCGCTCATTTTACAACTCATATTCTTCGTTTGCCTAGTAATATTCTTCACCTACGATTATTTATAGCGTCGTGTATGTTACTAACGTTACTATCGACATGGCTACCCCAGCCCAGTATGTGCACCGTCTGATTTTGTGACTTCCCCCAATCTTTACACTTTTCGTATCAATATAATTATACTTTACCAGCAGAACGCCGCGTGCGATATGATTTAGTTAAATCCCTCCGATTTCTCGTACAGTACGCTCTTATATCAAGTATAATAATGCTTATGATATGAACATAGCCGCACAGTAATAAAATGCAGCTGTATAAATACTAGTCTGTTTTCTTTCACATCTTTTTCTCTTATCCTAAATCCAGAAACCATCCGGAGCTTGAATATAGTATGCGATCAACGTTTAACGTATTATATTTGAAGCTGCCATGGGCGTTTATTTTCAGATTTGATTTGTAGAATGATTCCCGTGGTGAAATTTTATGTCCTTTATTGAATCTCTATAATACATCTTCGTTCTATGGATCACTCAGAAACTATGAAAAAAATCGTTTCTAAATATAGCTGATCCGAGCCAATTTTTTTTTATTCAAAAAGAATTGTATATGCTAGACCTTTGCCTTGGATTATGGTCCCTACTTTAAACGTCTTAAAGACGATGTATATTATGTCGGATATAAATTTACTCAGAACTTTGTTTAACATGTTTTATATGTTGAGTTTGGTCAAGTTGATTGTTAGAACGACCGTCGTTAGAGCACAATGTGATATAGTCCGGAATACCGGGTATCAAGGTGTATAGCTAAGTAATTTCATCGTCTAAGTCGGGCTCAGAACGATGATACAAGTATTAACAAAAATGGCAAAAGTTGATTGAAAACCAAAATGAAAAATGTTTGGATACAAGTTTAAAGAATCTGTTTTTTTGCAATTGCTCCAATAATTGGTGAAGAGTGTTATAATGACAACTGACAGATAGTCAATGGGTACAACTTATTATCATCGGTCCTTCATGAAGCATGAATTCATGATATAGGCCTATAAGGACAGAAACATGCGATGAAACCATATTATGTTGAACCAGACTTTTACAGTTAGTTCATCGTTATCATGATTTCAGAATGGAAATATAAAAAATTGTTCGTAACAAAATTCGATCAGTCACAATTTTGAAACTGCTCGCTTTTGATTTCTCTTTGTGGTAACAAAATACTTCGGGCAAAGTCTCACAGATGTCTCACTGTATGCGCATCCAGTAGTACTGTAGCGAAAACAACTAGTCTCATTATCATGAACTTCCGGTTCCTTCGATATACCTGGAAATGGCGGCCATGTTCGTTTTATCTATTGTGAGTTGGAGCTACTCCCACGTTGGTAATCCAGTCACTAAATATAAAACAAGTTTCGGCAATCCTACACCTGACAACAATCAGCTCACCATGAACAAAGAACATGGACGCCGTCACCCGCTATTTCATGGCATCAAGTAGAACGAGCACAGTGATAGACCCTACGAGTTTTCAACACCATAGATTAAGGAGGTCAACTTCATTTCTCTATGGTTCCAGTAAGACAGTACTAAATACAACGCCATGATGATATCGTGGAGAAGAGTGAAGTTTGGCTAAGTGAAGAGCGAGTGGGCCATAGTCTTGTTCGCCATGTTGGGTCTTCCCGAAGTAGTAGGTTGATCTGACTGTCAGCTGTCAACTTGATTCACTGTTTATCTCAAAAAGACTGCTTTGAAATATTCGATTTATTTTGTGTTGGAATCATTGGTAGTGTAAATACCGACGTAGAAATGGCCCTGCGACGAATAATAATGACATGTGAACACGTAAGATGAATGCGTGCTGGATTCACTCGCTTGCAGGTCTAGATTGCTTCCATACATAGGGTATATCCGGAGATCAGAGGACCCAACTGAATTTGTTTATTCACACCCTTCCGATTTGGGCCTCCTTCAAACAGTATATCAATTTACTGTAATTATTAAAATAATTAATGATAAATGTATTATTATTATAATATTTTAAATGTTATTTTAAAACACACAATTTTTTCTTACCATGTTCATCAAATGTTTGTACCTGTCTATTCTGTCTTGGTGTATACTACAGAATGCCACATTGCATTCGTATCATTACATTGAATGCTTCATAAATAACGGTTGGTACACAATATAGATGTACTGTCAATCCAATATAATACCGGTACTCCTACCTATGAGTAACAGAAGAACAACTAGAACAAAATAAAAAAGTAACACTTCTTTTTATCACCAATAATTATTATAGTTGGGCAATTGAGCACTGAGATAGAAATGTTCATCTCGAAACACTATTTATATGGCGTGATTGCGTGATAATTGCAAACCAAAAGTAAACAAATAATAATTGTGCGGTGAGCTCGGAATCCCATTTAGCCATAAGGGCCGTACAATCAACTTCTGCGATGACACCTGACGGCGTTGTATGAAACGTGTACCGGTATTGATAGAAACAACGATCATTATCGCCCTACGTATGTATAAAACATGAGAATGAGCTCAGTGGGAGAGCACCTGACCGGCAATCAAAACGTCCCGGGTTCGAGTCCCGGTCGAGACGTATCTTTTATGACATGACTATAACATTCCATATATATATATATATATATATATATATATATATATATATATATATATATATATATATATATATATATATATATATATATATGTGTATAGAGAGATTTATGTCGCTAGCGCGCTGAATCGTCGTTCAGGAGATCAGGGTTCGATTCCTGTCCGTCATGATCGACTTTTAGGTTTCTCCTCAATGGTTTAAGTGAATACTAAGATGGTTCCTCAAAAATAGGTCATTACCGCTACCTACCCACTCTCCAAAACATCAAATAAAATAGCTTTGCATCGCATCTTCCCAACATCTCATTCATCATACACCCCAATATTAACTTCAACGACGGGAACAGCAACGAAAAATCTCTGTCAAGGTGGTGGACAGTGGAGGGAATCGAACCCTGGTTACTTGATTTAAAATTAAAAATCCAGTTTGCCAGCGATCGATCCACTCGTCTCTGTAACATATCAGGCCTATATTGAAGGTGTAACATTAGTGTATGCATTCAAAGAACACTCCGTATAGTGTACCTGTACCATTTCTTCATAACCAACCACTCCCAGTATACACATTATTATTATTATTATTTTATTAAACTTCATTCATTTTTGTGTTCAGGGGATTACATAACAGAAAACACAATTATCTTAAGAATTCAACGATAAGACAATGAATTAAGACAGAAATCGGCGAAGTTCAGATATATGAGCATCTGCTCTTCCACCAACCTTAGAGCTACTATATTGACAGTAATATAATTGATGGTAATAAATTAATATACTGAATGAAGAAGGCACAAATCTGCTGGATGTGAAAGAACGAATTCAGCTGGGTATTTTGACCGATGATCGCCGTAATGTACGTCGTATTATACTATAATAATGTAGGCCTACTAAAACTCCAAGTCGGATAATGATCGAGTTATTTTGTAGTATAATATAGGTAGGCCTATATACTACCAGCCTACCTCGTGTGTTGAATCGTCGAGGTAAAACGAGGAAAGTTAATCTGAGTGTTATGAAATTTCTATTTACGTATTACAGTAGCAATGAAGAATTGTCAATCGAGCGTTCTCAGTCGGTATTCTCAATAATTATTAATTATTCAATTCCACTTCGAATTGTTATGATCATGCTTAATATAGAGAGGGTATATATGAAATATTTCAATTAATCTTGTAGTCGGTTACTTTGAAATAAAACAAAGTACCAGCTAATTACAATTAGCATTACCTCATGTACTAACGATCTCTCTGATTTTACAGGTCACCTCTTCACTTAATTTCAACTGATTAGGCCTTTACTCTCCGTACACATTAATCAAGCTCATAGCTAGTACTAGGATTATTGGAGTTGTAGGCCTATATTTCAAGTATTCACTAATCAACTGGGATTACAATTATCATCATTCATCATGTTACCCGGTTTGTATATGGCGAATATACATAAATTTCAACATAATACTAAATGTGATCGTTCATATACTTGTGTCCACAAAAGAAAATTGTCGTCTAACTTCTAGCAGCATAACAAACAAAACATTACGCGCTCGCTCCATGTCATCCGGGAAACGAGGTTTAATTTCGGACCCGGTTCGGTCCCCGCCGCTGTCCATTTTTACAGAGGTTCTCCGTGGTTTCCCTCTGTATAGTCTAGACTAATGCCCGGATGGTTCCCCTATATAGGGCACGCCCGCTTTCTTCCCACTATCTTTCCCATTACCCAAGAAACCTTCGTCTCATCATCCCATCATCTCATCAATCATCCATCGACGCCAGTAGATCTTCACTATCATTAAAGTGCGTCGTTGAGCCCAATATAATATACGAACGTTAATGATAATTGATGGAGAAAACGGTCAATCGTCGTCACTATATATATTTGATCATTATAATAGTGTTCAACGGTAAGTTCGTAACAATGACTTACAAGCTTTCAAAAGTGAGGTAATTTGATCTCCACTTAGACCACTCCACTAGTTTGCATGGAGATAGGGAAGGTGTATTGGCGAGCAAAAAGGGGACGCGACTTGTTACTCTCTCTAGAGCCACTGTTTGCATCAAGCGAACTCTTGAAAGTTGCTTGGTCGAGACATAGTATACACTAACTTAATAGGTATTGCATATACTTGAGACTATTATCTCATTAGGTCCCAACAGTATACATCTTGTTCCACGTAACGTTATATATAATATAGATTGAGTTATTCTGTGGTCATTATTACCCGTAAACTATAAGTTGGATTTTCATTAGCAGGATGTAATAACATCACAACAATTATTATACGTTGATATGGTTTATGAGAATTAGTTTCCAATTGTGTACGTTAGTCTGATTAGTGATAGAGTTGTGAAGAGTTTTGAATGATTGATTCTATACGCTAATACTCATTTCATAAGTTATTTATATTTTTGAATGAAAATTCATATGTATTCATATTGAATCAGCAGCAGAATTATTCGAAAATCAATTCAGCACTGCAATTAAAGGATGTTAGTCACTGATTTTACAATGGAGCCCAATTTTCATTGCGGAATCGAAGGAAATTGAAATTTTGACGAACTTGCTAAATTGGGGTCCAATCAGACTCAGCATATAACCAAATATCAACTAGCAGCGCTCTAGGAATGTGTAGCGCTGATTGAAGTAACTTCGGGTAATAACGAAAGGGTTTCGAATCTCGCAAAGTAGCTACATGAATGAGACGTCTTCAGTATCTCTTTAGTCAATGGTATTGTTTACGACCGTATTGGGATACGCCACAAATGAATGTTTAGATGGACGTCAATTATAACGTTTGGGTTCTCATTCACGCTCGATGACCACGGTGACCATCAGAAACAACAAATTACCAATTTTCAGTAGGCCTGTATCAACTAATCAAAGGATTTCAATTAGTTATACTTGAGTGCGTATTTCAGCGGTGCTGCTTCAAGTGGCAAGTACAGCCGCCCCGGTGGCTCAGGCAATTATCGCTAGCGTTAGAAACTGAAGTTATCGTTGAGCGTGGGTTTGAATCTCGCATAAGGCATGTGCTTTTGTGAACGTCCTTTCACCTATCATCACCTCATCGTTTCACTAACACCCGCTCATTCTTACCCCCGTATAACCGAGCTGTTGGTGGGGTCGTTAAGCAGCATTACAATAAATAGCAAGTACAATAATCACGCGAGGATGTATCTTGTATATGATGTTGTTTTCTAGGTAAGCTAGGGGTTGAGCCAGATATAGTTTAGTGCTCTCTAGGAGTGGTCTGAGATACTCTTTGTGGAAAATGTTGGATGAACCATTCTCAATATTATTACTTATAATTATGATGATGTACTTAGAAATAAGTATAACATTACTAATTATCTCTTGACACTCCCTCCCAATATATTGAATTAGCCTTTCCCTTACAACGTCCATCTTTTATCAATCACGGACATGTCTTCTGTTTCTGTGACTTATGTGTTCATATTTTATTTGATCTCTTTTCTTTCTTTCATTATTTCTTGGGGCATTTATGGTTTTGACAAATAGTTGAAATGGAGAATGAAAAAGTACAAATTTCAGACTACTATTCTTGTTCATTTATTTGCGTTTTTGTTCTAAATTGGATCGTATAGTGAAGACAATTGTTTGGCCACAAATATCAAGTATACAAACACGCTTCAATATAATTCAATTGCCAATTGACATATTTCATCATTGTTTTGACTGCTACATAAATGCTATTGTCATGCTATTAAATGTATGTTATATAATGTGGTGAATGAATGTGTGCATGTGATGTAGGTTGTTTATAAAAGTGTTTTATGTAACTCACACAAATATTTCAGTTCAACTCTATATTATATTAATGTTTATATTCTATATTCTAACGTGCCATATATTTTGGCATGACCTATTCTTTATTCTCATTTCTCCAATTATCATCAGCATTCTATTCATGCTATGGTCATGTAAATATTTCAATTTTATTTTCATTTCATATCATTAAAATATTCAGTTATATCAAATTATGCTTTATTATATTTTTTCCATGTACTATTATTTCATATTGATTGTTATCCTGTTCACTCTTAGAATCAGGAACCTATGAGGGTTTGTATATAAACAGGATAAACAGAATATGTGAAAATCAACGTGGCTAATGAAGCATTGAAATCGAAATCGAAATACCTAGATTGATTGTTTTACATCAGTTTTAAACGTTGGATCGAAACGTTGGTCTAGTCCAATTTTGAAAATGTTGAAGTTTGATTTATTCTCTTTTCTCGCTTTTCTCATTCATCAATCTGAACAATATTCGGATACAAAATTGGTTACACGAATTGGTTACACGGTTACACGAATTGGTTACACGAATTGCTAACACGGTTACACGAATTGGTTACACGATTCTAGCACAATTTCATTCGATTCCTTTTGTTTTTCTCAAGGTGTGGGTATTATCTGATGTTTTTAATCTAATCTTGGATTTTAATCTAAAATCTGAATTTCAATTTCAACATTTGACTCAATTATGTATCATCATCGTGAAATATGTCATTATGTTTACCCATCAAATATTAAATTGTATATAAACTTCATCGAACTGTATTTCCTGTGTGGGTTTCTCGACAAAGGACGCTCCACAGTCAAACAGCTGGCAGTTCTAGCCCACGCTATACAGCTCTACATGGTACACCAGAGATGTGATCGCCGTCAAGAATGTGCCGTTCCTATGACTACGGGAATCCGTTGGTATAGATGCAAGGAGGAAGAAAGAAAATGACATGGAATTGGGGATGAGAAAATAAGACTAGGGCTATACTATAAAAGCTTGCACACAGAACAGCAAAACAGTATAAATGGGGGAAACATGAACTTTTATACAAATCTCAGATGTCATGCTACTGGGCGCATGGATGAGTTCTTTCTTTCTCTCTCTCTTTCTTTTTTTGATCTTCAGATCTATTCTATATAATAACGTTCTAAAAGAGAAGAGAAGAAAGAAGAAAACGAGTTATTCGTATTTTTCGGTGCTGTGTTGTCTTTGAAGTCGAATATTGGATGACAATAAAATAACCACTTGTTATTATATCATTGTTCTAATTGACCGTATAGCCAGCCACTCACTCGATCTCGGCTTTTCTTACAGTCATTGGCTTCACTGTGCTTCATTCTCTTTGATTTCGTCAGTATCGAAGAAATGTTGTTTACAGACACTCACATTTCTTCTTCTTCTATTCGTCACAGCAAACTATTGTCTTTATATCCTCAGCGAACAATTTATTCTTTATTGTGTTCCACATCAAATTAATTCATTGTTAGCAGTTACGATTATTATTTTAACCTCGTTTATAGGGTAAAATATGTTCTACTGATTTTCTTATACAAGTATTCAATTATCGTTAAATATGAAAATGATTATAACAACGAATTAAAATGTATTATTTTTAGGCCTACTATTTTCACAAATGTTAATATTATCTCATGCTTATATATACTCATTCTTCAGTTGATATTAATTAATAATCACGTAATATGAATTCTATTCGTGTTGACGTATATAGCTGGTATTGTTTCATGAAGCGAGTGTATGATGAACATTGAGACTTCGATCGTCAACCCACAAGACCTTCACTTGCGCTCCCTTATTACTCCCCCTTCACCCCCCCCCCCCCCTTCCCACCCCGCATCACCTTGTCATCCTGCTGTCCTACGTGTACGGCACATACTCTTGTCAACACCCTCCTATCACGGTGTCGCCTAGGTGTGTAGCACTGAAGCATGCATGGAGTATGTGACTGTGACGTGGTAGTCTGTGGAGGGTGGGGTGGTTAGAGGGGGATGCTAGCTTGCCGATATACAGAATTATCTGATACTCTAGACTCTAGAGTCTGTAGAACGGCGGGCGTCGAGGGGGGGGGGGGGGGGAGGGGGCATCTATTGTCACCTCACACATTTCTCCCCCTATAGCGTGACTGATGACATGGTCCTTAGGGGGGGTAAAATTGTCCGCATAGTGGCGCCGTCGCCTGATGTGTTGTGTACCGTGGCTTTGTCTTATAGATATAGGCTTATTCGCAATATATCTTGCCTGAATGTGAACACCTTTGGATACCATTTCTTTATCTATTTAGACACAACTCGCGTCTCTTTGACGTGGAAAATATCAGACGAGATGAGATTTTAGATTCCATGCGCAACTGTTTCACTTGCTCGGAATCGAAATAACCTCTTTTAATAATGGGATTAGATGGAACTGGATTCTCCACTGTTGTTTTTTTTGGTATGTAACGTAATCATTAGTGTAATTTGAACTTCATTCAAAAGATAACCCCATTGCGGGTCTGACTCAAAAATAATTAGAGAAAACATTTGGTGATGAATTATTGAATAAAATGTCGAGCTTTTCAGCTATAGTGAGATTTGTCTTTACTGTTTAGACACAATTAATTTTGTACACGTACATTGGTAGACATCAAATGGGCTTCCACTCCTCTAGTAGTGAAATGCTCATGGTTTCCTACGCATTCAATTATAACGGTTTGAAAACGATTGTTTTATTGTTAGAAGACAACTGATTTATGACAAAAAAAAGTGGTGGAGTGGCCGGGTCAAATCCTCATATGGTGGAGTGGCCGGGTCAAATCCTCATAAGTCATCAGAAATGTTGTAGATCTACTAAAACCCGTCTTTCTTTTTTCTCGCTGTACAATTAGTTCATATTGTGTTGAGAAAATGTGTTACTTCAGTGAGTGAAATGCAACTAGTTCAGTATCATCTTTTATAGTGAACAGACTTTATGAAGCTTTATGACAATGACAATGTTGGTCTAATATTTGTCGACGTTACAAGTTTTGACAGCTACTTGGTCTGTACAACAATCGTAATCTTCTAGAATAACACTTACTTCGTCTCTTGCTACTATATAGATTTAACATTATGATAGGTATCACTTATTCATCGTTCTACCAACATTTCAGCTTAAAACGTCCAATAGTCCAGGGAACATGGAGATAGACCTGCAATCGTAGAATCTTCTCTACGGTAGAATTATACATAGAATAACCCAGTTCTGTCTGTTGGTGGGTGTGTGTGTGTTTGTTCTTAACACCGGCGCACGCACACTGTCATCGGTATTACAAATGGCCGGTTTGACAAAGGTCGCACAGCGACAAGAGATAGAAGATGGGTAATGTTATACGTAACTAGCTGACTCGGCAAACGTTGTTCTGCCATCGAAGTGATTTGTAGTGAATGTTGGTTATTAATGTGAAAATAAGGTTATGGCGGATTGAGCGCTATCTAGCGTGTACCCCCGCAAATGTGTTGCCGAGTGCGGTGCACCTTGTGTACGTCGTCAATGTCATTGTACAACGTCATTACTGGTGTTGTCCTTGAAGTGCCAATTTTTGGATATTGCTCATAGGAGAAAGCTCGGCGGAAGATCTCGTATACTCTAGGATCATCTACCACCCCTATCGAATGTGAGTGAGGAATTTCACGACACTCGGTCAAGCCGTTTCGGAGGAGTTCATCCTCTAGCATGTGACACAAGCTTTTTATATATAAGATAATCACGTCTTTTGTTTTCGCTGAGTAGTGTGTCAATTATTTGAAATCACAAAGGGGCTATTTGTTACAGTAAAAGTACGTAACTGTATAAAGTCTTTCGAGGTCATGCTTCACATGACGGGGTCCTCTAGTCTATAAAGAACTAACTCACGTTCTGTATTCTCAATTTTTCGTCATCGGCATTATTTTGTCAGCTCACTCATAGCTCATGAGTCTAGCATCGCCAGCTTACTTGAATTTCACTTTTCTTTTCTTTATCACTATGTCGAGTTTCTTCCTCAATCTGTTCTCTCTTTTCCTCACTCCTGAATATGCTCGACATTTCTTCATCATACAGACAAATAAGTACCTCCCTCACACTTCGCATAAGAAAGGCAAGTCCGCTCATCCGGCAAAATACCATGTCTTCTTCGTCTCTTCATATTTTATTAATATTTAGACAAACCCACCCACCCGTCCCTGCATGGTACTCCTTTATCCGTTAGAAAGGGCCCCTCAGCAGAACATAGAACTGAGTCGAGTAATGATCACCCGTTACAAGGCGAGGAATTCGGCTGATTGTCACCGATGGAGAGTGCAGAGTTCTGGAATTAACAGCACCGTTCTATCACTAGTCGTGATATTAAGAGATATGGTATAAACGAGCAAGAACGTATGGACAAAGAGAAATATTAACACAGTTGGTAATTAGGAGAAAGACAAAATGTTTCAATTATATTTCCATACCGAGAAGTTCATAATAATATACTGGTATTTTGACTATTTTCGTCAAGGAGGGTGAATCCATCCCATTTACCACTTGAGAGAAAGACCATAGGTCAAAGGTCTCAAGTGGGGTTGAACCTTTCAAGAAGATAGTAGGTCATGTGACCCTCTCTGAATGATTTGGAATTTCCATTTAGGACATGATTATTTCATACTTTGCCTCACGTACTTGAAATTTTCTTGGGATTCTACGAGTAATACTATTGTGAACATTATTGCGTGTTATTGTATATAGGCGACTTCGACAGAGAGCCGCTAATGGAAACGTTATTTCATGGACTCTTGAGACAAACTACTAATTCTCACTGAAATAGAATGCTTTGAGGGAATAAAGCCCAAACGAATTTACTGAAAATGTGTTCCCATTTCAGCCTTCTATGAATCTTTGTCATATATGTATATTTGTATATATATATATATATATATATATATATATATATATATAACTTATATATATATTAAATATGTTTATATACGTATATATATATATATATATATATATATATATATATATATATATATATATATATATATATATATATATATATATATATATACACCACTTCAAACTGTCATTATATGCTGACTACTAATATAAACCCGACCATGCAGTGTAGTCCGACAAGGAAGGGGAGATTTGTTGGCTGTGCGATTAATAGATCAAACGGTTCAGTCCAGCATTCAATTAAATTGACATTTCAAATGGGACAAAACTCACACCTGATGGTAGAAAATGATTAACTTTTTTCAAAAAATCCATCAAATTAAAAATAAGTGGGAACCTTCTTTTTCGTGAATAAATTGAACGTCCACCACTTTCCTTTCCTTCTTAATATACCTACTTCAAGTGCAACATGATGCATATATTTATAGCGTCATCCCTATACTTGATTAACGGAACCGTGTCTATGCACACCCTACACGATTAAGTCGTTTACTCCGTTCAGCTACATTTCTAGTTCCTTTTATCTACCGAGACGATTAGAATACTGACAGCTAGAGCTAGGCTTACTTTTTACGCGGTTGCTCGTCACTTTTTTTGTGATCTGCGACGCCGAAAGCCCCCTTATTGTTCAATGATCTGTACTGGTATTGAGTGTAGTGTGTTGTAACCAAGCCTATAAGCGGGTGTGGGGAAGTGACTGCTTCTTCTGATAGCTGATAAACGACAACATATATGTTTGTATATATATATATATATATATATATATATATATATATATATATATATATATATATATATATATATATATATATATATATATATATATATATATATGCGCCTCGTTTAAAGTCGTCCCCGTTTGGAAAGCAACAAAGATATAGTAGACACATCAGTAGAATCTGATAGAAAAAGGAAGTCGTCGACAAAGACATGAGTGACCATGTAAAATAAGAAAATACATGAATGAATTATTTTGTTTCATCCAAAATTGTTATTCTGATGTTATAAAGAATTTAAAATGCTACATTGATTGGTTAATCTAGGTGCATTGATGATAATTTATTTATATACCGGTACTAGTTGTGGAGACTTGTACAACGTACTGTCATATATTTGTGTATATATATAGGCCTATATATATATATATATATATATATATATATATATATATATATATATATATATATATATATATATTCAAAACCTAAATTCAATATTTCGTGAATGTATATCAACAATATGTATAAATTCGGAAACAACTGACGAGATTAATTGAATAAACACTAATCCAATCAAGAGAAAACTAAATATGGATGCGGAAAACAGGGACCCCACAATTATTTTTCCATGAACAGTAAGATTCATTTCCATTATTTTCACCTCAATCTTTGATTTTACCGAATTTGCATCTAGTAAGATTAGTAATAACGTCAACAAAACTCTCGAGATTATAATTTCTGCCTCACTAAGAAAACTCATCTGAATAACAAATCAATTTTATATTATCAAATGTCCTCGGCAGATTTCACGTTTTCTTTCAGGTCATTTTCAATAATACTTGACAATATCCTTTACGACGTTGTTCTAGTTTTATGCACAAACATTCTAACAACGATCTGGACCAGAGGTCTCCAAACTTCTAGCCTAGGGCCACACTGATTCCTCTACTAAGTCCCAAGGGCCAACATTAGTACAACGCCATCTCGAGGGTAGCTACATAAATCTCATCAATCATAATTATGATGTTCAATTTTATTACATGTGAATTACCTATGTATGTAACTTATTGTAAATACTCAGGATGAAGCTCATCTGACTATTTACAGTTAAAATGTTCAATTTCATATGTGTGTGGCAGTTATAGTGTTTCTTAATTGATCGTTATATAAAAATCTCTGATTGTTATTTTGTATATTTATTGACATTGTACATTCTACAATGAATGAAAATGAACTATGACTGGCCGATTGAAATATAATCAAAATAAACTCTGGCGGGTCGGTGCTGGCCGCGGGCCGTAGTTTGGAGACCCCTGATCTGGACTATCATCATAAAAAGAGCGGAAAAAGTTCTCTCTCGCAGTAAGTGGATGAAGACACTAACAGACACCATCACGCACAAACCTATAATAGGTTTTTATGTATTGCTAGATGACTATATAAAAACGCAGAGAATGTGATATGGGTGTGGGTGGAGGGGAATATAGGGGCTGAAGGAGGAGTAGGGGGTGAAGGGTGATAATCAATCACTGTGGTGACTGACAAGCATGATGCGTCATCACCACATTCTCAACGTAACGATACTCTGATTAGCGTTAAAAAGATCATCACCGATAAAATCCGTAGCATCGTTTTCTTGCTGCTAACATTCATTCTCACCGAAGACTCGTACTTGAACGGAAAAAAACTCCCTAGTTCGCATTCAATGATTTGAATGGGGAGTGGAGTACGGTTCCCATGCCGTTTTTTTCTCGATGGCCCTCACGTCATCAATGCATCGATGAATACACTATACTTCCATACTGATGTTTAACCGTGAAAACTAATGCTGAAAAATCTATTGGAGTAATGAGAACTTTAAATCTCCAGTAAACTATTTAAAGTGTTGAAAGCTGAAATGAAGGAATAGAAAGATGCGGAATTGCGATACTTATCGTAGAATAGTGGCAACATGATACGTCGACTGTCGACATATCGGACAGCCTCCTGTCAGCCATTAGGTGACGTGACCGGAGATAGAGGATACGATAGAAATGTGTGCGAAAAAGCGATTGAGTTATCACAGTATAAAAACCCTTGAACTCTTGAATAAATCGAAGTCACATAAAAACAATTATTGTTTGTATATTGGTCTAGTATACCTATATATGGTATTCACATGCATGGTATGATGGTTTGGTGTATTATAATTTTGATACTTGAATGATTTAGGTCTGCTCCCCTACTTGGATCTCGCACTCCCGATTGACTTGAGTTTGCTCAGCCATACTGTCTTGAACACTATAGTCAAGTCGGGCATGGGTTTTGATGAACATAATTTTTCTCTACCTGGCTCAATCGTACCCCCAAATATCCTGGCTGTTGGTGAGTTATTCAATCCATCAATAATCATCCAATTCAATGTCAAATCACTCTATTCTTACTTCTCAAATCTTAATGCATAGTGATGCAACACAAATTAATAATCGATAAAATAATGATAATATGTAATAGTGAATAATCAATTTCAATATAATAATATATAATGATAATAGAAATGGTATTGAGTGTATGAAAATAATGGTAGAGTAATTATATATATATATATATATATATATATATATATATATATATATATATATATATATATATATATATATATATATATATATATATATGTATAGCTATATTACTCCCTTCATCAGAGGACGAATAAGGATAAAAGGATGAAGGTAGTAATATAGTTCGGAAACGTTAGGCAATCTACTTATTAAATCAATTTTATATTTGGATTTGTCCTTATTTCTATTTTACGCGTTAAAACCCTGAAGCAATGTGTAATTATAACATTGAACGCGAAAGTTTAAAGAACCTGATATATATATATATATATATATATATATATATATATATATATATATATATATATATATATAGAAATATATATATATATATTATATAGTTGTATGAATAACATATACCTTTTACAATTATATTTCATATATATTCTAAAAACAAAAATTGAAATTATAGAGAACAGAAGAAGAAGAAACCTGCATACGACCAATGTCTGGTGTGCGTGCTGTCTAAAAAAAAATTGAATTTATATGATCAATGTTCGTACTTCAACGAGAAGTTCTATATTTGTAGGCCTATACAGTGACAAAAAAGTATCCAAAAGTCAATCAGTTGTAGTTGCAGTATCCATATCGCACCGTCTCCACCCCCTCATCTACCATACCATTCCTCACCCCGATTTCACCGAAACCTGTACAAACTACAAACCTTATCTCGGCTATAATCGACCCATCAACAACATCCTTCCCAATCTGTTATTTTTTGCCATGTTATGAATAAAGTAGGAAATGTAAATGAAGTTATCCCATCCCCTACCACCCTCTACCACCCTCTCCCCTTACGTTTCGCTCCGATAACGCTTGTACAGCAACAGTATAGTACAAACATATATATATATATATATATATATATATATATATATATATATATATATATATATATATATATATATATATGTATATAAACATATAGAACCAACGCATTTCTCCGCTCTTGGGATATACACCCGCTATAATTCATGTCCTTCAAATGACAGCAGAGGAGGTTGGTTAACCAAACTTTCTGAAACTGACAAACGATCAATAACAGTTGCTATTTTTTTGCAAGTATACTTTTTATTTACTGAGCTACAAATTGCTACTTTTTCACCCTCCCTCTGTCCTACCGTACACTTATGCATACCGGTATAGCGTTCTTTTTTCTGCTGACGAAGGCTGTTGAACTGAAGGCTCCCTTATTAAATAATTATCAATATGATATTATTTGCCAAGTCCACTTCAAACTTTGAACTGTTCTTTGAGGATATTAGTATTATTTATTTTCAAGTTTAAAATATTATATACCATATATATATATATATATATACAATGAACGAATTAGTATCAATATTATTAGCAGTGGTAGTACCGGTAGTCTAGTAGTAGTAGAAGATGAAATATTTGTATTATTACTCATATAGGTGTGGACCTAAGTGTACTCATGTCTGAGACATACCTCTCATTGCCCACTCACTCATATTTTCGCAATGCATTTGAATTTGCAAGTATTGTACTTTATATATTTGTTTTTCAATGATCGCATGGATGTACCTGATACATACTACATGATAGATAGCTCGAAGTTATAGTATTTTGTATCTGGATTCTATTGAACACGATTACTATACCCCCAACACCTATTCCACTCTTGCAAACTTCCATTGAAATCTAAAACCACTTTTCAAAGAACTTATCTGTTAGCAATACGCCTCAGTGAGTCGGTAGGCAGTATATATACGCTAAGACGCGGCGATCGGATTCCGTAGAGAAGCGTACAAAGAGTATAGAACGTTTGAAACGTGTAAACTTCTTCCCATATCCCAGTGATGGCGAAAAAGAGGTAAGAATAAGCTATCGTCGTGTTCAGAAAGAAGATAATGTATTATCATGTACTCACCATGTCACGTAGACCCATAGTTTGTCTGTCTGGGATTTGGAAATATATAATCGCGATTTCCGTTGCGTGATTTCTTTTGACCTATTATTTCAGTTTTAACCAAGATCCAAACCTCTCGTTTCTTACATTTGAAAGAAAATCGTCAGTTTTATTCTAGTAGACCTACATTTGAATGTTTCAAATTACTTTTTTCTCCCAATTGACCAGCCGTGATATCAGATTACAAAAACGATAAGTTGATTCGCTTGAACAATGAGTTGAGTCAGTATTACATGACCATCGTGTGGGGGAATAGCGAATAGCAATGACTGGATAAGTATCTCCTGTGGCATTTAGCCTTTAATTTCGCTCATTTCAAGCCTACTCATGCTTTCTTCTCTACTGTAACCAAGACTGTAATGGCTGCGCTCTCCACAGCCCTCTCGATTGAGAGCGATTCAGAGTTCCTTACACATACACGATATATGGCGACATGATCAACAGAAGATATTGACCTAGGATATGAGGAAGTATTATTTTTTATGTTTCTCTTTTCTATATTGAATGGGTAGAAGATGTTGTCAACGTCGAAGCCATTCTTGTTGCTATACACACAGCACAGTTGAAGAAAATGTATCTGATGAATCAATAATTATATGATACTAGAACGTGAAATGAAATTATATTCCACTTATTTTGAGAATCAGTAAATTTTTATTCGGTTATCGGTAAATGAAAAAAATTAATGAATATTAGAATGATTTGTTTTCATATGTCACCTATATAATATTCTTCGTGTTTTCAGGAAATGTACAAAATTCGTAACCTTATATTGTAACTCCATTTAATTTCATATAACTTAGTCTCTCCACGTCAATTGATTGCAATATAGGCCTTTTTCCATGATTGAGAAGATGAAATATGTATATAAAATGTTGGGACAGTATTTTTTACGATGTTATTTTTGTCAAGTTAGATGATACACATGTCATATCGCACTGCTCCTTTTATATTCCAAAATGAGCTATTTAAAATAAAATGTTGCATGAGTGAGAATAAACATAGATATTTTTTCTCTGATTCTCTTTTATCTTGTAAGATACTTCTCAGTGAGGTATAGGTAGAAAAAACCTCGTGTCGTTTCACAATAATTAAAATAGAAGTGCCATCTTTGAAACAAAATCAACGTATTTTTATGCAGAATTATTAACAAAATTGTTAAACAATATGTTGTATTTCATTCAAAGTCTAGATTCGTTTCATCAACTTGTTGAAAATGGTTTGTTACTTGGTTCGTAGGCCTACTAATGAGTCAATCGTTTTTCGTTGAATGATTCTACCATGATTTTGAATAGGACTATTTTTTAAATTTTATTCGAAATAAATTTGGTAGTTGGGTTGTTGAGGGTTGTTGACATGTAAATTTTTGAAATGTTCCTACCCGCTGGAGAATGTGTCAGTATATAAAATACAAATAGACTGTTTACATGTTTAAATTATAACGATTCTTTGAAACTTGGCACCTCCACCAACATGTATTTGCATTGATTACTTGGGAAGCCGATTTCATTCTTACTCTAAATGAAGTTCGAGTTTCGAAGCTCAAATGGAGCGCTCTTAATTGGGTTCCAAAATGTCATTTCAATGTAATATCTTCTTTTGGAAAATGTTCTTTTACAATCTAGTTTCTGATAGAACTTGGCACGTCCACCAAAACGTATGATCAAAATGTTCAATAGAGCCTCGATATCTTATTTACGGTATACATAAAGTTGAAGGCTTCAAGTTTTAATGATGTATCTTAGGATACTTCTCAAAATGTTCAATCAATAAATACATATTATTTGTATTGCGAAATGAGCCATTGATATAATAAATACAGACAGTTTTCAAACTTGGTTGAGAAGCTTGGAAAAGTTGCAGCTGGCCAGAACAAATCTATATCATTCTGATGTAGGAAATCAGTGAAATATTTCAGACCTTCAATGTCTCTGTATTGGATAATTGATGTCATGTTACTGTGTATCGGTATAAACCTAGGTTTACTTAATTTAAACACAAACACACGCCCACATACTGTGTATCGGGATAGACCTAGGTCTACTTAATTTAACTGTTCATAAATCGTGCATTTAATCGTGATCTTCATATTATTTGCAATAAACATAGCCCCCCTCTTTTCCTCCCTTCCCCCACACACATGTATGTGGGTGTGTGTTTGTGTATATATATAGATCTCTCTCTTACTATATATAGTATGATTTAAAACTGTATGAGAATTGCGACCTCCCCCGGGAGTCGAACCCGGATTTCCAGATTGCCTGTCTGACGCGTTATTAATTCCGCCAGAGACGAAGATCTTCTTGAAACTGTTTTCAATAAGACCTTCCCCTAGCTCTGGCAAAATTGGTAGCGCGTCAGACAGGCTAGTAGGGAATCAGGGTTCGACTCCCCGAGGGATTTGCAATTTTTGAACAGTTTTGAACATGCTGGTTAACGTGCTCGTTTCGTGTGATATGGTAGGTGAGGGGATTATCGGACCTGGTTCGATCCCCGCCACCGTCCATCATGACAGTTTTTTTTCGTGGTTCCCCTATGTAGTCTATAGTCTTATGAAGGAATGGTTCCTAAAACATAGGTCACGACCGCTTCCTCCCCACTATTCTTCCTATTACCTGAAAAACCTTCATCTTATCATCCCATCAACCCATTCACTCTAGATTTCATATTAGTTGGATATATAGGCCTACATCTGGATGTTGAAACACCAGATCTATGCATATCATAAAACATTCTCAAACGTAAAAATGATATATTATTCAACTCTCTTACAATTTAATCATTGAGAATAAGGTATGTAATACGTGTCAATTGAATATAATATTTATTCACGATCAATTTATATATCATATTTCCAATTCCAATAGTGCATAACTATTATTTACTACATTTCAAACATATCATAGTTGAAGAAAAAAGCATTCTTAATGCTATATAAATGACGTTTTTTCACAACCCTTTGGCACTAAGTACCATTATTTGTGTAGATATATCTCGACGCATCCCACAATTCTCGCTCGCTCGCGGGTATGGGTTTTGTTTTATTACTATATCATGACCGGATGGGGTTATTTGGCTTGGTTCCGAATGCTGTAAACGTTGGATAGTGGGCTACAAGCCAATACCGTCCAATCGAGAAGGTTGATAACAATGTGGGTACAATTTCATGACCTAAGACATTTTCTTAAACGTAAGATTTAGCTCCATCATAAACCATGCAACCAGGTCGCGCGGACAAGAATCACTTAGTTTGAACATCAATAAGTGCATAGAAAAATGTACAAGGATATCAATTTAAGTACCTCACTTTTATGAAACAGATGGGTTCTAAATTCTAATAGGTAGTTCATTTAACATGGATGTACTCGTTACATAAGGTGTCTCGATAATATGATAATCGCCTATTGACTCAATAATATAGTTTCATATTCAATGAATTTGCTAGTGTACAAAAAGTAACATTTCATGAAAATATATTGAATAGTTTGTACGCCCATGTTCAAATGGAAAAATCATCATCAGTTTATAAGCTTCGTTTTTTCTAGAGTATTGTGAAAAAAAGAGAGTGAAAAATGAATACATTATACACCACACTAGGTTATAATAGTGTCTGGTAATTTGTTATGTTTGCCTTATAAGTTAGTAAAGCAGTACGATAATGGTTTTTCTCCTCAGACTGAACAGCTATGTCTTACTTTCGTTCTCTTTTATATATAGCCTATAAAGAAACCATTTTCTCAAAAAGTTTCTTAAACAATTCTTTCTTCCGCATAGAACCGTTAGAAAAAGCGTAGCTTTATTTTAGTTTCCTTGACTATAATATCTACTCTCTTAATACTTTTATGGGATATGATACGAAAAAGTTTTATGATCAACTCAACGTTATATTTCAAATAGTATATATGGCCTAATTCGTTGCGTTGCTCACCAGCGCCGTCGCAAAAGAAATCGAGAAAGAAGTAACACAAGGCATTGATTTCCATATTAACAACGAGGTTTTCTTCCAAATATAAAGTCATTGTTTCGCAATATACTCTATATAGACTCTGGAAACTGAATAATCAAATTTGAAGAATTATGACAAGTACAATAACATGACGAGTCAATATTTTCCCGCTGGTCCATCAACGACATGTTATGTTGCTGTCTAGAGATACTATGAATGTGGACCGTAGTTCGCGCTGACTTACTTGTCTAACAGTGTTTTCCCTCAAATTTCCACTCATTTCCTGTCATACACACAAAACACAATTCTGCTTAACGACTCCACCAACAGCTAGGTTATATGGGGGTACGATGACGTTTACAAAAACCCATGCCTTATACGGAACTCGAACCCATGTCCGACCTGACTTCAGTTTCTACCGCAGTGCGATAGCTGAATAAGCCATGGGGGTGGAAAACACGAATAACGTTACCTACGACTTATATTCTATTTTCACACAAAGAAACTCAAATGTGAACCATAAGTAACAAGCAATGAGATAACTTATTTTCAGAAAACTCGTACACATCTTTGTAAAGGACAATTCCAGTCTCGAATCCAAATTATCATGTGACTACCAATTCTTCAATTACTTCACTATTTCATCGTTATATGTAACATGACAATTACAGCTTTTGAATGCGCTGTGAATAATTGAACATCAGTTACGAGTGGGCGTTTGTATAAACCATCTAACAGCAATTCAATTCAAGACCAAATGAATATTCAGACATCATCATTGCAACTCTTCCTTTTATTTCCAAACTAATAGAAGAAAATGCCTTAACATGAGCATTGCAGATAAAGGAACTTACGTTACACTATTCTTAATTAGCATAGCATTAAAATAGTATATTCAATACATTTGTTATGCATGACGTTTTAGGCTGGTTAATGATTGAATATTCAAGAATGTTGGATGACGAATATAAATGAATGAATTGTATGGTTTTAGGTGGCGCTACATGGACTGAAAGTGATTGGCACCGATATGACGATAAAGAAGATTTTCATTATAACTTTGAGGTGTGTAAGTTGGTCAAATTTGAATCTTATATAAGCTCATCATTAGATTAAAATAGACGAACTATTCAGAAATTTGTATCGTCCTGAATAATTAATATATATTTTGTAAATATACGGTTTCATGATATGGGTACCTAACACTTTTTCGTTGAAAAAATGTATAATTACCATTTTATAGAGTGATTGATACATTTTTCGACTGGTATTTTTCGACTGTTTTTCGATTTTTAGACTTTTTCAAATATCATTCGACTTTTGAGTAAAATCTGGTGTTTCATATTTTTCAAATCTGGTGTGTATCCATGTAACCCTTCCCTTTTGGGAGAAGGATTTCAATTTCACAAGTATATCAATTATATCACGTTCATTCATCAACGCGAATATGTATAGCGTTTTCCGACGGTCGGAATCATCAGTCCAGCAGACAAAGCTCTAACTGGCAGTAAACTGTTATTATCATCATGGTTACCCATGCTATTTTCTTCTACTAACTATCAGAATGAGGACAACTATAGACATTGTCATGCTAATAGTGATAGTAGTATATAGTATATAGAATAGTAGATGTTAGATGCGAAACCATTTGCTATTGTCGTTTTTATCATTTAATCAAAACAGTGCATTGAAGAGGATGCATTATTAAAATCATTGTTGTCCAAATGAAAACGGTCGCTCTCATCTTAATTCGATAGTAATATAGGAAAACTGTACAAACGTGATTGTTGCCCTTGATTGCCAATGTTTTCGCAATACGTGTATAGCTCCTTCCATTGAACTATTAAAACTTGGTGAATTATATCTCGTACACGAATCGAGCTCTACACACTAGAGACTAGAGAAATTGTTGAGAATTATAGAGATTTTCTATTGGAATGCATACAATAATAATGAAGTTGCCAAAACTAAACTAATAATAAAAGCAGTCAATACATCACCAATGTATTGCGTTAACCTATTTCAATCAATCCTAACTGATTGCTTTAAACCCGATGATAGATAGATTGTTTTTGCAGTTACAGTAAGTCTAGGATGTGTATAAGGAATGTGGAGGTAGAGTAGCGGATCCAGTCTGGTTACTTTTTCTCTAATAATAAACTATTTTATGTTTGTTTCTCTTACTTGAGGGAATTCACACATCGATGGTTATAGTATATAGGAATTATTATACACCAGTTCCCTGAACGTATAACGCTTTTAGTTCCGTCACGAACTTCAAGCTATCCTGGAAAATATGTACCTTACCCATAATCTAACTTTTGCAATGCATGTGTCCTTAACCCTGTAATAACACTATGTGAATGTAAGTATAATGGCATGGTCGGGAAAGAGAGGGAAGAGGAGGGAGGTAATTTTAATATTGAAGTCCCTAGCGAGCAACAAATTGAGCGAATTAGGTCCCGGAACCGAGATTTGCCTTATATACGATAACTGATCGAAGGAAAAACCAAGTTTCTAATAGCATACCCGCAAATCAATTTCTAACTAATGAGAAATGTAAACGCATAAATATGTTTTGTCTCTATCATGTTTATTGTATGAACAACAAGTCATGTCTGGGACACTTGTTGTGTCGGAACATGTCTTGTCTCGGATATGTCTTTTGTCTAGGGGCAGGGGCGGATCCAGGTCATATTCATGGGGGGAGGGGTGATTTCAGTTCGGAAAAGAAAATGCCTTATGAGAACACTTGCAGTCGTGTACGGCCCGTTATCGCGAAGCCGGCCACCCGCGGGGAGAAAGGGGGAAAAGCCCTATTCTCTTGCCCCGCAGTGAATCTTTTGAAATTATCGCATTTTTGATACGGTTTAACGTGTTCCAGATAAGGTTAAGATGCCGAAATCATTTTACTATAGAACTAAAAATGGCGCCAAAACCAATATTTGTAGCAGCTTCTATATAGCGCCCCGGCAAGGACTCAGTTGTGCGCCCCCAAAACTAAGTGAGCACAGTGAAGGTGAATGCAAGTTGGGGGAGGAGGGGAGGGGGGGTAGGGGAGCCATGCCTAGAAGGGAAAGTTTTGGAAATATCTTATTTTCAATACAATCTACAGGTTTTAGGAAATACACAAAATTCATGGAATACATGGATTCTTTGTCCCCTTTGCCGGGGCATTCCCCTTCCAACGGCATGATTACACCACTGAATATGAGTAAGGTGAACCGTCCCGAGTAAATCCAAATCCTAATCGACTGAGAATGAAACATTCACCTATAAACTCAATCAATTAAATGAACTCAATTTATTTTTATTAAAACAACTGTAATGAATGCACACGATAAATTGCTACCGATTAACGGTTCAATGGGTATGGGCCTACATGAACCCATGAATATATGTTTGGAATAAGTTGAAGCGTATGGGCCTCCTTGTAAAGTGTGGATCGTGTACCGACTCTTAATCCTCCATGTGAAAAAGCTTTCAGAATTTATGATATTATATAGATCTCGATTTCGCAATTGAGTTGTGGTCGAGCCATATGAATTTATTCCTACATCTAAATTGCACAAATCACTGTGTGGTTGGTGAGGAGGGGGGAATTTGTTTCCTTTCTTCTTCTCTGTCTAGCTCTAAAAGTCACACGGTACTCGTAAATCTATCTCTTTTTGAAAGAATGGACCCCCCAGGACCTAAGTCTCCCCACCCTCACTTCCCCACACATCCTTCCCACATAGCGGATCGGAGGAACCCCGAGGAGAAAACCGGGAATTACGATGCACCCAGAACCAACCACCATGGTGCTGTTAGTAGCATTTTAAAATAATATACTGGAAAATGGCAGTCGAATTTCTGGCTGTATGACAATATTGTTTAAAGTCTAAACGCTAAACTCACCCCTAGCTTTTAACCTCATCCATACATTTATTCCCCTTCTCTACACACTTCCACATTTTATTTAAAATAATAACATACACATTATTTCAAACTTCGAAGGAAATCTCATTGAGTTCGTCTTACTTGATATTTAAAATAAATACATTGTTGGTCAGAGCGCAACATATATTTTAGATTCATTTTTGATCAACCGAAACGAAGTATATTTAACTTTGTTCATTAGATTCGATTTAGTTTCGGTGTATTTCATGATTGGCGATTGTGCTACTAGAGCTACTATATATAGCACTATATAGACTTTCCTCCCACAACATTTGATCGATTTCGATTGTTTGTCGAAAGTTTGAGCTCGCCTGGACTGACCCATTAGATCGAGGTTTACGAGCGATTCATTTATCACCAATATTACCGATGATGATGAGTAAGCTAGAGTAAACCAGAGTGTCAATCATTCAGAAGCACATCCTAGCATTAAGCCTGACCAGACACTCCCATTGATTGGATCCATTCAAACCGGCAGAAGACGAGCGAACGATGATTTTCTTCCACATCGAGGGGTTTCAACATAATATTAAAGGGATACGAAATGAGTTTCCGAAATTCTTGGTGCGTCATTCTTGAAATAGTAGTTCAATTTTTGATTCACAATAAAAGTAGTGCTATCGGTGTGTTCATCAATAATTTGTATCAATAATTTGAATATCCCGTACGCTACACGCCATCTCAGAATTGAATGTGCAGTGTTTGTGAGAATAGTCAGGGCTTACCACTTTTGAAAAATATTATGATGAAAATTGTATTGTAATGACTAAGCATTAAAGAGTTCGTGAGACGAACCTTTTTACCTGATGAAAGAAGTTCCGGAAGAAGAAGTTCCAGTAGAGGATGTTGACGCATATAAATTATCATAAAATGTTGGGAGTGCAAGATACGAATTAATATAAGTTATGTGGTAGCTTTAGGTGCATACAAGAATTGTACAAAATACTATTGAGTCACATTTTGTGAAAACGCAAGTGGAAACATTATACATGTAATTTGTATTATAAATTAGTTGAGACAGATTTTTTCTTGCAAACACACCATGAATTGTAATAAAAGTGTTTTTATTTTAACATATCACCCAATGTGAATGTTCATTGTGGATCGGAGTATTTTATAGAAGATACTCCTCCGAATAAGTTGAATATATACATGCAATTTCGACTTTCGTTTATTTACATATGGTTTAACTTCAACAGTGTACTGCAATGATAAATAATATGTATTATCTTTGGATGAACGATTATGAGATGATGGAATGTATGTTTCTTGGGGAGAATTGTAAGAATAGTGTGGAGAAAGGGGTCATAGCCCATAAATTGTGGGAACCATTCCGGCATTCACCTAGCTTAAAAGTGGGACACCACGAAAATCTCTGTGAAAAGTTGTTGAATATACTCAATAATTTATTAAGTAATAAGACAAATTACTTTTCCCCTATATACAAATCAATTCATTAGCTAACGCATGTGATTTGAGTCGCTATTGTTGAGCTCATACATACAGTACACCTCCGTGTGAGCATACGTTCATATTTTAGGTTTGAAAATAATATTGTGATTGTCATGGATAAAAGATCGGAACATAAACATAGTATAAATAACGATGTGCAAAACTAATTTCGCAAGTCGTATTGGATTGTCTAGCATATGGACAATATTTATATATATATATATATATATATATATATATATATATATATATATATATATATATATATATATATACACACATATATATATTTTGAGATTTCCAATTTTGTATGTGCATGTCATATTAGCGCAGATTTTCTTGGTTCAATTGTTTCCAATTCTAAATATGACAAATGTGCAAAAATCTCACTCTTTAATAACTAACTTCAACCGCACAAAGTGATTCATGTGTTTATACACATTGCACCATCGGATCTCTACTATAACACCCCTTTTTCGATATTACCCCCTTACGACTCGTTCTTCCCCCCCCCCCCCCCCCCTCCCCACCCAAATGGTATTCTTTCAATTTTCAAAAAACTTGATCGATCACCGAGTAATTCCCCCATCCTCTTCTAAATTCCAGCCCATCAATCATCCTGTTTTCTTTCCCCCACCACCACCATTTTCCCCTCCCCTCTTTCCCTCTGTGTGGTTCCCAAAGGGAACCACACAGAAGGGATGAGCGATTCTGAAAAGCGTATGATAAAATGAACAGCATTCTTGCTACATGGATTCGATGGCTATGATCTATTTAATTGACAGATAATTGATAAATCTATGAAGGGTGAGAGACTGCTACGCGAGTTGTTGTGGTAGCGCCATACAAGGGACATTGTCTTTATTCTTTTATTCTTTAGATAATCATTTTCTTATTAGAGTTTCTTTCACTACTATCAGCTCAATTCATAAATCATAATATTTAGTTCAATTTTTGTACAAAACAAAAAGAAAGCGTTCAAATATCGGTGGGGGGGAATTATGAAGAGACTAAAGAGAGAGAGATGATCAATGCATAGGAAAAGATGAATAGTAATGTTAATAATATGGATGAATACTTTTCACTCCTCCGCAAATTCTATAATTAATAATTTCTTATGTGATAGAAACTATATACATTACAGTACATGATATTGAATCAAATGTTTCTATTTGCAAATTAGAGTTGGTTAGGTTGAATTGGGTCCGGCATTGTTTCAGATTTCAGATTTTTCAGAGTTTAGAGTTAATTTTCCATTCAGCATTTAGCATACGTAAGACCCTATGGGAGTCGATTTAGCGATTTATCAGTTTTTTCGGTGATGAATTGTGAACTATGATGTGCAATTTGATAATTCTGATGCAGGAGAATCACATATATTTTTTATACCTTCATTCAATGTGGTATAAGTAAAAACTATTGAACCTACATCGCATAATTTACTCACAGGCCTACAGCTCGAAACACACAATTTTAGCTACATCCTGTGAAAATGTCAGAACTCGAGTTTAATAATCTTGTTGCAATATTTTGTGGGTATTGAAGAGATCTGTGTATTAGAAACTGTGTTAGAATTTCGTATCGCTTACTGTTCAAAAGCTATCGTCCACCACTGATATTTCGTTAAATCTACCCCCATTGCGCTCGGGACTTCATGGTCAATACTCCCGTTCCGTTCAGAGGGACTTTCTCATCATTATTCGTCACAATCATTATTTAAGCATTTTTTAATTATTCTAGTCATGAAGGAAATGGAAGTCCTAATTATAAACACAATTCTTATCAATTATCAGGTTCACTCATGACTTGATAAAATGGATGAATTCGTTATTTGGGATTTTCAGTCTCTCAGTCAACATAGCTCTTAGTTTACTGGTACTGACATCGAGTACTGAGGTTCACCAAAGACCAGAAACCATACTATTATAATGAGAGGTCAAGGGGTCACTGTTGTGGCCTGTGGATAATTGACTACCCTAGCGTTAAAAAGTGACTCACCACTTGTCTTTTATGTGTCCCATTAAAAATAGTTTGTTTTGTTGTTGAATCATGATCTATCATTCAACAACCCGTCAAAAACATTAGACTGCACGCTTTGTGTTACATCACATTAAAACTCTGTAATGTAGTAACGACAAAGTGTTCTTTCATTATTTCTATCCTTCTACCTCCTCCTTCTCATCATCATTGTAGAATACACGGTTAGTTGTGGGTGGTAGTTGGGTGAGTGTGAAACGAAAATAAAGGGCTTAACTTAAACAGAGGGTTAAGTTAGTTATTGATTTCAAGGCAATCAGCAGCAACAGCAGCTGATGACAACATCATTTAAAATGTGGGTTGTTCCCTTCCATTGTGAGCTTTCCAAGAGGAAAATATACGGCCTTCTTCACTTAGTTATAATTGGCCGGTAAAGGCAAAGCACTTAGTAGTAGTAGTACCTATACCACACGGTCCCAACGCCTTATCCTTTAGAAATGTTGACATTTTATCGATTGATTCGATTTCTCGAACTGTTTGGGTTTATTTGTGGTGTTGAAATAACATTTCATCATTTCGTTAACGAAAAATACGTTTCCGTTAAGTACTACTACTGTTCACTTGGAAGCTCTCGTAAACTCATCAGGGAACTTTAATATTTCTATGATTCTGTAAAAGATGGTTTTATCACTTCTATTTTAACTCTATAAATATAATTCTTTCAAGAATCAAGTTCAATTTTTGATATGTTTTCCCTCTTTCCGGAGACAGCACTTGCATAATCGATCCATGTTTACTACAGTACAAGGAGAAAAACCTGTGCAATATAACTAAGCTAACCATTATAGAGCTATATGACAAATATAAAATGGCATCCTCGAACCCGGTTTGTTGAAGTCACAGATGGGTAAGCAAGAAAGCTGTTTAGAACGTTAAATCTTTGATGATGCCTTGTTGGTTGACTCAGAGCGCACTCTTAACCTCAAGTCAGTTTCTATATTATTAATATTACTTACGGAGAGAGTTTGTCGAATCCTCCCATTTGCTGTCACTTAGATAAAGCTGCTTTGGGTAGTGGCAAGTTGATTCGACAGTTCTTCTACGCTTTTGGCAGGGGGGTTGGGCGGGAAAATACGAGTCATGCAAGGCTTTGGGACACTCGGACGACCCTTTAGTAGCGATATGATGTGACAAGTTATTCACCAAGACTCAACATAAAATGACTCAAAATATCGAGTTTGAGAGAACGTCTGGTCTCGTCTCACAAACTGATAACTTTGCAGAGACATTACCAGTGAAAATAATGTTCATCTACTGAAAATGTATTTATCATTCTTGATAAAGGATGATAGAGTTATATAAAGTTTCTTGACGAGTTAAAGAGGAGTGTTCGAATATCGGAGACGTTATTTACAACTTGAGCCTCATTTATGCCTATAAGTAATTTCGCTATTAACGCGTGCGCAATGTTACTATTGTTCAGAGCGGTATTGTTTTCTCAGCTTTTGCTTGCTACCCCTCGGATGAATTTTGTTGTTGCGGTTCTTGTATATAATTGATTTTCAGAGAATTTAGTTGGTGTAAGTAACCACGTAACCCTTCCAAGCAATCTAACCTAACCAAACTAAATTGTTTATTTATGTATACCCTGTTTTGTGATACAGTTACCGTGAAGTGGCAAGGTTTTGTGTCCACAAACGACCACCTACGATGCTGAGACTCGGTACAGTTTAGAGATAAAATTAAGATAATAGAGTAAGTAACACGCGTTCGTGTGGATGTCTATATTTAAATTAATCTCAGCGTAGCTTATGTTAGGCTTATTTATATACGAAGCAGAGTATACAAAAAGTTGGCATGCAAATGACTTCAACTTGGAGATCTGAATTAAAATTACGAATCTTTCAATACAGTATGTAGAGATATAATATTCACCAATTGCTAGCAAAAATACTGGAACTTGGAATAGATACTGGGTGTACTTATATATCAACTACAGAATCGTGTTCGCGCGTGTGAAGTATTATACATAAAACTGGACTAAATAACCTAGAGTTAATCACAAAGTATAATTATAATGTTTTGGACTAAAAACTTGAAAAGTTTGAAATGAGCAAATAAACTCGTTGCTTCCGGACTATATTCGCTTATTCATACAGGCAACTGTTAACTTATCGAGCACTAATATTATGTACGTAACGAGTGAGGGGTATACCCCTATAGTTGTTGTAGTTCTTATAGGATCGACGGTTGAGGATGATACTTCATATTAAGCCAACATTGAAACTCAATTTGAGATCGCGTTGCTATTTGGCTTTCGGAACTTGTTCTCGTTTGGCCTAAGCCTGGGTCGTCTTGAGTGTTTCTAAAGTGTTGAGCAAACTTTGACAGAGGGGCCTCCTTCTTGCTCCTACTGGCTACTCGAAACTACGACAAATGGAATCTTCACCTTCTCCTCCTACTACTATTCTCCCCTTCCCACTACTTTCTCCAAGGTTTACCAATAATATTTTCTTTCCGTACCGGGACAAAGCTTCGACTGGATTGATTGATTTTTGCGCCACGGCTGTCAGACAACACTATTCCCTCTTTCCTTTTCTCTTCTCTCCACTCACTTGCTACCCCTCTTTTCTCTCTTATTTGCCTCAAGAAGTTGAACAAGCTGAATTTACCCGTGGAGCTACTTAGGTGCGATGTAGCGAATAATGTCGTGCACTAAACGACAGCCCTAGCAGCTGCATTCGACAAGGATATGTGTAGCAATGAAAATCCAGCGATCTATTCATCGCGATAATCAAATGGGACTAATACTAAATAGTTCATGATGCGTTTGAACAAATGAATTGAATGCACTCTATAAACTAGACGACAACCCATTCGTGCAGTTGAGATAATAAAACCAAAAAACGGCATATCTAGCTACTAATTCTAATTAACGCTGACATTTTGAAAAGGGGAATTGAACAGATTGTTTCCATTGTATTTAGTATTATATATTTTGGTTGCACTGTACATAATTGTTAACACCCTCACAGGTATAACTAACAAATTGACGACGTCTACGACTTATTAGAAAGACGCCTGGGCACGACGCCTGATGCGTACAGGTTCACCCCTATATAGCTCCGGCGTCGTTTTGTTTCTCTTGTTGCGGTAATTCCATTAAAAGAAGCCCATTTCCGAGCAATTCATCACCCCTACCCCCCACCGTCGTGTCCGCCTACAAACCGCCCACAACCTCCCGGTCAAGATTAAACGCACTTTAGCATGCGATTGTATGTGTACCATCAAACAACTAAATACTTAATAGTTACTTATTATGGTATTTAGTACGGTAGTCACTTACTGTTGAATGATTGGCGTTTAGTAGCAATGTATGTTTTGAATATCTTGTTGATTTATGCAGTTATTTGGCAGTGAAAAATGTACTTGGAACCCTACAGTATACAAAAACCTTATATTTGACAATCTGTGTTTTGAACGTGTTCTCTGTTATTTCTAAGTTGATTATCAATAATTGATGGTATTTTTACAATACCGGCCTATTTATAAATGTAATGAGTAACACGAAGGAAAACAATTTCATACCCGTATTTGCGACATTTGCTGTTTGAGTTAAAAATAAACTTTTCCTTGGTTACATTGTATGCACCGGTACACGTCCTGTGATCCGGGAGGCGAGGGACATATCGGATTTGGTTCGATCCCCGTCATCGTCAATCTATACAGAGGGGTTTCCGTAGTTTTCCTCTGTTGTGAATTGGCTGGTGCTGTGATGGTTCCTATAACAAGCCACGACCGCTTCCTTCACACTATCCTTCCCATTTATCAAGAAACCTTAATCTCATTAGCTCATTCATCCGACGCCAATATATCTTATAGTTAACATCACAGCTAGTGCGTCGTTGAAACCAATATTAATTAAAAACAACATTGTGTGTAGTTTTTGACACAACATGCAAAGTTCTACGGTTTGGCTTATGAAGATTATGTGCCTTCCTTCCCCCCAACTTCTCTCAACTGGTAATAGTACACTGCATCAATCTGAAACTGTGAACTCTTGTGAACTCAAGTTACTACTATCAAGTTGTCAGAATGTAATGTAGATGCAAATATGAAGCGATAATTTTACACTATGAAAATTTATTTGGACATTTATTTAAATACATTTTTGAAAACTGCATTCAAAGTCTTATGGTATAGAAATGAATTTGGATCAGTTCCGATTTTCAAATAATTTATTTTTGGTTTTATTAATTTCATAGTTTCCACAGATTATTTAACCAAAAGTGAGTTTATCAAAAATCGAATTTCCTTAAAGTTTATTTTGATTATTCATATAATGTGAGACCGAAATTGAGCCTTGTACTTCTTAAACTTTATGACGACGTTCTGTTTTAGTTAACTTCCTTTTCTCTCAAGATAAATATTACTATAACCATTTTATTTGTGCAAGTTTTTTATTAGTATCATCACGTTTTCTATTCAAATTGCATTTTTTAATACACAAGTTGTTCTGTAAATCTTCCTCTATTTTTTTCTTTCTCCACCATCTACTTCTTCGTACTACAAACACCAACAGCGGTTTCCTATAAGAATGACAGAATGGAACATATTTTGAATTACGCGTCCAACTTTGAGAAAAATCTAACTTTACCCGTCTACTCTAAACTTTATCTCTTTATCTGTTATTCCTGGGGGAACCGTATAAACTATTTGTTCCTTCACCAGTTGAAGTAACGGAAATATAACTGTCATTTATTCTAGCATTGAATAACTGTCTGAAAGAGCCGTGGTGACAGCAAATGCCTGCCTTTTGGTTGTTGTCTATATGGATAATCTTTATACCCACTGTCTTCTTTCTTAATCTTTAAAGAACTGGTACTTGTATTTGATACAAAACGTTTTGGCTTACAGAGGGCTTATTTTTCAGCTACTTTCATCTATATACTATTTATGACAAATACAATATTTATAAAATGTCTTCAGCCAGCTTTTATCTTCTGGTTCTTATTTCTCGGCTTCCTTCATTACATTGACGATACATTTGTTTCATTTCATACAAAAAACATTTTTCCGGCATTAATTGAGTGAGCGTAATTGAGACATATATTATACAATATGTATATTTTTTCGCTTGTTGTTTGTTTGTTTGCTTGCTTTTTGTTTTTTGTATGGTCTTCCCAGGTTAGATGGTTTCTTTGATCAATATGATTTTTTTCTGTGGACACGCATACTGTATCATGCTGTACTGTGGACACCTACGTAAAACAGTCAAGTTTTCGGAAGTTATTGATCGGTTTTACTACTTTTGAAAAAATCTTCTGTTGAATATTTTCTAAAGTAAGTGCAAAGAAATGCACTGCACAGGTCGGTTGGGTTGTTTGATCAACATGAAATGTTTGTGGGAAAGCAGGTGTTATTATTTTCAGCTCATCCTTCAACGCTGGGGAAGCTTTATCGTAGTACGTACTTACTTATCGCTGTGAAAAACTCAATATAATTATTTGTAAATAAAATATTAAGAAATAATGAGTACAGTCCTACTACTGGCATTAGTTTTACGAGGAAACCAATATGCCTTCATTATTGGATGCGAGGACGATGCATGTGAATATAAAATTATGTGAATTTTATCAATTGTATTGTAAGAACGAATTGGATTCATAACAATGAAATGAGAAATACTATTATCAAATATTTGAATATAAATCCATAACGTTTTACTAATTACTAGCAATGATGCTTTTCAGTGTTCGTTTCACTAATTTCAACAATGAGTTTTTCGGGAATTAAATTGTCGTTCTGAAGAGGGGTTGAACCAACAACAATGATTTATACTTGAAATTATGCAAATCAAATACATTAAACTATGTAGAATGAGCGTTTGATTTATAATAACTTGGAGGTGAAGTAAAGGATAATACGTCATCCTTTACATGCAAAACCGGCGAATAGTAAATTAATTACCGTGTTGGCTTTTACATATTGCAATCATTCGTGAGGTTAATTGAAATAGGTCAGAGTACTTTCGGTTAATTTTATCGGGAATAACCGCGCATTCGAATCAAACAGCTGATTCAATGTTCAGTTAGGTTCCATATCCGGCTATGGACCGTGGCCAATCTGATTACATTAGCATTTGAATATCACTCACGATGCCGTGTAAGCTAATGGTTGCGGTTCCACTGGCAAAAAAATGTTGTCATTCAAATCTAATAGTACATCTTTCTGTTGCAGTTGGTGGTAGCTATTTCACTCTACAATTTGCACTTTATGAACCGAACTCTTCGTGGCGCCGGGTTTCGACTTTTGTATACTTACTATACTAAATGATGATGATGACAAAGGTTTTGAGCTTCTATTCTATAGGTGGATGTGAGTATTTTCAAAGTTAGATCCTAAAATACGGTTTTGGCATTCAAGCTTTAGCTATTCTGGCCAAGATAAATGTTTGAATACGATAAAAATGTAAATAAGTTGCATAAAAAAATACCGCAATTAGCAATTCAAAAATATCTAAAAGTTAAATGAAAAGTTTTTGC
The DNA here is from genome assembly GCA_907164805.1 of Brachyptera putata. Taxonomy (NCBI): domain Eukaryota; kingdom Metazoa; phylum Arthropoda; class Insecta; order Plecoptera; family Taeniopterygidae; genus Brachyptera; species Brachyptera putata. Next base: position 52,840,543 of record OU015463.1, read on the forward strand.
CATCTTTTCCAGACAAACGAGCATTAGGATAGAATGTACTTAGAATGCGAATGGGTGTGGCACTTAATTGAACTCTCTATAGCAGTGATGAGTGAGATAACGCTTCAAGTATTTAGATGAAGATAATCGACCAAGAATAACCAATCTAGATGAGGCAGTTGTTACCAGAAATTTGAAATGACATGATGGAATAGTTTATCTGAATAATTTTGAGTATACACGATAGAAAATTATTTCATCGTAAGTGAAAACCTGTATTACCCCGAAAAGTTTACTATTTTCATAATGTGCAAATAAATATAAGTCATTATTATTATTTTTCCAAAATTACTCACATGATGGATCACTCCTGAATTTTTCTAGAATACACACACACACAGATATAATATAGATAGTCATAGAGAAATATTCATTGGTTATGCAGTTTTCGGAATAGTTGAGATATAAATTGAAATTTAGGTGCAACAAGTGAGATGAAGGTATATATTTTTTTGTATCAAATTGTTTCAATAATACGGAATAGATATCTAGAATTATAGCCCAACTTTCACGCATATGTAAAATGAACAAAAAATATAGATAAATGATGTAGATAAATGATGTAGATAAGAAATGATCATATATACAATTATCTAGATTGATCCCAAAACTGCTCTCTCGGTGATGGCTTTTGGCTAGGACTCATTTCTACTGTGATACATATATCAGTACATGTTTTGGTTCATTGGAACTTCATATTTCAATTATTTTCAACATTAAGATTTGGAAAATTGATCACCTAAAGTAATTTCTATTCACAACTGGCAAAAAACGTAAATACGTCGGACACACTACGAATACACGGGGGAATACGTGTACACTTGTGGTCCAAAAAATGGTTTAATCCAAAAATAAAATTAAAATGTATATGAAACTCACACACTCTTAACCGCTAATTACTTCGTAAACTATCCCTTCAATACCAGTTTATTTTCTTTGGAATGCATTTTGACGTAACTTGATCTATCACTTTACGTGACCGCAACCGTACGTAGATAAAATATCTAGAAACTGGAGTAAAACTTTTAAGCAAGTAGGTTTTTTATTATTCAAACCGTTGACTAGATGAACTAGGTAACTGACTTTTTTCTCGATTATTTTCTTGCCATATGATTAGGTTAAGGTCGTATTGCTGATGTTTACCCAAGTGTATCATTAACCAATCGACTTTGTCAGAATGCCAGAGAAGTCACCAGAGGGTAAGTATATAGAAGAGCATCGTCGAGACATCGTGTGCTCTACCGGTGAAGGGGTCAGCTATATCCGTAGACTTGACTTCTTGTAATAATATATATATTCGAAGGACATCTCAACCCTGAAACTAGATTTCAAAGAATAATTACTTTATTCATTTCCTCATTTTTGAAAAAAACTAGAAATTATCATCTCAATTTCTAAAATTATAATGTATTTATTTGTTCTTCAGGACCCGGTCCTTTTTCTGAGTCGTGACGTAGATATTACTCGATTCTGTTTATGTTTTTTATACAAAATCGGTAATGTCTACGTCATGACTTATGGTCCATGAGAAACAAAAAATCAATCATAATTTCTGAAATAGATATATGATGATTTCTACTTTTCTTTAAAATCAGGGAAATTAATATCGTCTTTATTCATTAAAATCTAGTTTCAAGCTTGTGATGTCCATTAAACATCTTACATATTGCATATCATTTGAGGAACTCTGTATTTTCACTGATCCGTGCCTCTAGGCCTATCTTTTTCAAATTATCGAGCTAATAAGATCACATTTTCCCTCACAAGTTTTAAATGAACAACTTCACAATCATTGTACTCGCAACAGACGTACCATTCATACCAACACCCCCGTGCATCTGTAAAGAGTCAACCCGTCACACATCTATTACTTTTTACTCAAAGTCCATCATATGCTGGAGCCACCTTTTATACAATAGACTTCCAAATCAAATGAAAAATGCAAAGCGTAATTCCGAGTTCAATCGCACTCAAGTTTTTTCATTATAAAAAGCATTTTATACAACAGACGAACATATGAATCACTTCTGGACTTAATTATTTCTTTATTTTATTGACCTGACTTGCACAACAACATTCTATATCACATTTTATACTGGATAAATGCTATTTTCATCATCTTTATTATTATTCGATACGCGTTAGCGAAGAGTTTCCATCCCACTCTTACGGAGCTTTGTCTTTTTTTTTTTTGTGCGCACTGCACAAGTCGCAGGGTTTGACCGATTGACATGAAACTTTTTTTCATCTCATTCAACTTGGAACTGTATAGTTTTGGGGTTAAATCGGTTCGACCATTTTTGAGAAATATCATTTCAAAGTTTCTAAAAACCCCATAGGATTAGGCTGAGCGGAAAAAATAAAAAAATAAAATCTCTCCAATATAATTCAAATTTTCCTCAAATGTGAACACAGAAATAGTACACAATGATAAAAATTGACGTGTAATTCGGACCAGCCGTTTCGAAGGAAATAATTTAATACATGTTTTTTATTTATTGAAAAGATGGAAATATTAGTGGAAAAATATTGCATTGTTTAATTCACGGCTTCCTAGATCCATTGGCAGATCCTTCACATATCATCACTTCATCGTTACATCTAGCTGCTGGTGGGGTCGTTAAGCAGCACACAAATGTAGGTCTAATCATATCTATTCGTTATATTTTCTAGGAAAAAAACAGTAGAATATTAGAATCTGGAAAGAGACAAATTTCAAATAACTTACAAACAAATTTTAAGCCAAATATTGTACATTGGATTATACACGTGGTTTTTCGTGGTTTCCCACCGTCTGCAAAGAAAATCCCTGGACGAGGTAAAAATTAGTCACGACCTTTAATTAGTAGAGAATGATAATTATTTCAATATCACTTATGACATTTTGTTCATGGCGTATTCATCAACTACATATATGCTATGGAAAGAAGCTAACATCTCCTAATAGACTTAGTTCAAAATTGAAAGATATCAACATTCTTGTGTTTCGTTGTGCGTTGTGTGCATTATAAGTTTAATAATATATGTTCTCAAAATAACCAATAAATGCATGCTTTTCTTCCTACAACCAAACCTCTCAAATTAAATCGTTCGAACGGATCGTACAAACCAAGATACAAGTCAATTATATTACTATCCAAAAAAAGTTTTTTGACGCCCCTAGCAAATATGTGGTTATAAAGAGTGACTCATTCAATTAAATAATTCAACTCTCCTCAAATTAATCTCATCATATTCAGCAGTTATAGCTATTTCCCTAATTATCATTGTGGTTCACCCACTCTGTCCACATGGTCGTCTATTAACCATATCGTATGGACTAGACGCTTCGGGTTGAAAATGAAGTAATGTGTAGTGAGAGAGGACATTGTCAGAATATTCACAGTTCATTTAGGTGGCTTGGTCTCGCCAGGGTACTATTATGATAGTGTCTATGAACGGTATGATGAGCACACGAGCCGTGGTCATGCAGGGTTCCCACTACCGAACGACGATCTTGTTAACCGCGTGCCTAGCCTTCTGAATAGCTTTATTTGATCAAGTTCCCACTCCCAAAATAGCACCAAGATACTTTTTACATTATTGGAAGCTATCAAAAGATATAATAAGAATCAAGAGAATTAACAATAGAGATAGATATTAGTTAGCGTGGAGTTATTGGGGCACATGTGAATTACAGATCACAGAAATGTTGGTAACACACTAAATGGCAAGATTTAGCCTGTTGGCCATTCTTACATCTAACTTTGCTATACTATAACAGTGACAGAGTAATACAAAGAAACATACTAAAACCTAACATACTTGGACTAAATGCAATTATTCTCAGAGTCATGATACATTCTTATAATACTTATTTCATATTGGAATATTCTGAGATTTTTGTAACTTCTGTTATTATTATATTCTGCATTGAACTGTGTTTCATAAAATAAGAACAGCTCTGCCTGTGATAATTGAATTACCATAGGTGATGACCTTTAATGGTATATTATACCACCATCACTATACCATACTAGTGTATCATTGTTATTATCTACAATGCAATATGGAAAACGAAAAGATAATCAAAACTGAACAATGATTATTGAACATGATGGATAGTAGGCCTTCGTAATAAAAGAGTAAATCAAATCCGCGATCAAATCACTGAACAATGATCAGTCTAGATAGTGTCTATGTCATGATGTTTGACTATAGGTACAATGAGAAAAGTAATAATGAGAATTAAAAGTAGAAACAAATTATTGCTAAATTGAGAGGTGAAAATAAGCGTGTGATACTCTGGACATATAATATCAAAAAAACGTAGCAACCTTATAACTGAATACCTCATTACGCTGTTTTTATAAATGTCATCAGATATTGATAATATAACATGATGTTTCCGAAAAGTGCTCGATCTTGTAACCTCTTGTGAGCGTTGATATTGCTGGCAGGTGTAACCAGGCAACCCTTCACCTAAGGGATTCTTCGGAGGGGAAGGGGGCCAGAGGCATGATTCACCAGAAGCAGTAAATCAAAACTAACTAGATGGGACAATTCATGTGTGTAGGTAGAATCTTTCTCATAACCCCTGGCCCAGCCAGTGCATGAAGAATTAATATGTACATTTGATCAAGTTTAGGAACATTTCATGCAGATTCCCGAAGATATTTCAATTTAAATGATCCTCTAGGATAATTTAGATTGTGCTCATATTCAATGATCAATGATTTTTTCACTGTAAGTACATTTTTACATTCATTTTAACAACATTTTCACGTATTTTCAAAAGCACAAAATATTCATTATCATGATCCTATGAAGTATCCTAGAGGAGAATGTAGATACAAGATGAAGATGATAGGCCCACAAGATGATTAAAGTTTTATTTGTTCCAATAGTTTCTGAGGTTTGTGTTCCTAGTTGCAAAAAATAATATTCATGGATAACGAGCTTCAAAGTTTGAGATTGTTATACCGGTGATAATTGAACTGGAAAATGAAAAAATTATGGAAACATGTGACAGCATTAGGATAATGCACATCACTTTTTTTGTATCTTAATATTTTTCCATTTATTTTCCCTTAACCTTTATATCTATTTTCGGAAGCAAAAAATCGCGTTTTTCGTTCGCTTTTCAAGGAAGTTTGCTTAGTTAGCTTGATGTGGGTCAACCTGACCATTATTTTAAAATGTTGGAAATTATGGAATGAGCATTATTGCGACACAACAGGAGTATAAAGATCCCAACACATAATAACCTCATTTGCTCCCTTGTTTTATGGTTTCATTCCTTTATTCATATTGGGATTAACGACGCAATGTGATGATAACCAAGATCTATTAGCGTCGGATGAATGTTTGATGCGGTGGTGAGATGGAGGTTTCGTAGGTAGTAGAAAAGATAGTGGGAAGGAAGCAGTCGTGACCAATATTGTTGGAACCATCTCGGCTTTAGCCTATAGACTACAGAGGAAAACCACGAAAAACATGTTAAGATAAACGGTTGCGGTTATCGCACCGAGATTCGATATGCCCCTCACCTTCCGGGCTACATGAAGTGAGCGCATTATCAACTTATCTAAAGTGCTGCACAACTGTTCTTATATGGCATTTTCTCTTCCAAACTGGAATCGCACCCCCAATGGATGACCTGGATCCACCCCTGTCAGTCGTTGAAATCCCTACTATCAGGTCACTGAGGTCACAGCCGTTTCCTCCTCACCACTCAAAACTCACGATATAGTAACCTAACGCCTCATCGTCCCATTAGTGAATTTATTTTCACCGATATTGTGATTGCATCATTGTTGAAGACTGTAGAATGATGTCTATTTTTCCATTACGAAATATAATTTGTTAATTTCCGGTGTTATCAAAATCCACGCAGAAACAACGACTCAGTTATAAGAACTGATATTTCTGTCAGTAATATAGTAGCCTACACAATAGAACTTTTTTGAGTTTTCTAAAGCTTCATGCGGCCAAAGTACAAATTCGAACATTTCTTATGAAGAGAAGTAGAGGGTGTCTCGATTGAGTCACAAAAACTGTTATACTCCAGTCAAACTTAGATTTAGCCTCAAACAAATTGTAACAGAAAATTTTTTCAGTGAATTTTGATTGCCCCAGTATCTCAAACTGAAGTAAAAGGAGTTTGTTCAAATTGGAGCCGCCATTTTGTTCGTAATCAAATTTTCATGAATATCTATTTTATTTTTTATTGGCCGTCGTGAGTGAATCACATTTCCAAGCTCTATACTAAAATACAAGAGAATGTTTCACACAATATTAAAAAAATTAGAATAATCAGATGGAAATTGCTATGATTTCGTGATTAAATTAGAAGTAATGCCAAATTTAATTATTCACATCTGGTGAACAAGGCTCATTAGTTGAAAATGTAAACTCAACGAAATCTCATTAAGATGATTATATATAACTACCAGATGTAAAGTTTGCTCGAATTGAGGTGACCAATCGTGATTGTCGGGGAACGAAATTTTATATCGACACTGGGTGAGCAGTGGTGGATAGATGGTCACAGACTACACGCATGGTGTATGTTGCGTGTGGGTCTGATGTCAGGCTCTCTCGCGAGAGCCAAACCGCAATCGACCGAAGTTTCAAAAATCGATAGCCTAACTTAGTTTAGGAGCGATAACGGGAGAACGGCGAGTTCGATCGAGACCAGATTGGTACCAGCAGATAGGTATTGACGAGACGAACATTTCGTCGTCACACTCATCTCGTTGTAGATCTTCGTTCCTGCTTGGTGGCAGAAACAAAAATTTAACAGTGTTCCAACATTTATGTATTCCCCATAAGCGAACTCCAAATCGTGATTGTCGGGAAACGAAGTTTTATATCGACACTGGGTAAGCAGTGGTGGATAGATCAACACGGGATTATGGACCTACGTCCAACCACATAGGCCAATCCTAGCGAGAAATATAGGCCCATGAAATTGTATTTTTTTAAAATCACATTTCCGTGTTTTGGGAATGAGAGTCTGTCTTAGTCTTTCACTTCGTTTGCTTATGAGTTCTGAAAATTAAGCCAATCTGCCAGTGCTTACCGCGTTTTGATCGGACCTCGGGTTCTCATGCAATGCTCAAGACAAATCCTGATGTAACGCGAATACGTGTATTCGGGTGATGGTGGTTGGGCGAATCTAGTTCTCGATCTTCTGTGGGAACGGCTGCATAGATTTTGATCCAACTTGCATAGTCATTATGATCTATGTTCCATTGCTCACCGTGTCTCGATCCGAACCCGCGTTCTCCGGCAACCGTCGAGCCGCATTCGAACTTGTGTTCGCGCTTCCGCGAGAACCGCCAGATATAACTTGGGGGTGGTAGGTCCGAAGGTGTATTAAATTGCGGGCTATCTGCCCGTCGTTACCGCGCCTCGATTCAACCCCGCGTTCTTTGGCAATCGCGACAAGTTTCGCGATTTACTGTTGGTGCTTGAGCGGGCAGTCCCGATCTTGATTTCGAGTTTCCGCGAAAACGGCTGCATAGATTTTGGCCTTACTCGCACCGAAAATGTTTTTCGCGATGCTCTATCTTCCGGTTCTTACCGCCTCTCGATCCGACATCCCATTCTCCGGGAATCGTCGGAGCGCATTTTGAACTTGTGCTCGAGCTCCCACGAGAGCGACTGGACGGATCGGGGCGTTAGAATGATTGAATTTGTAGTTTCTTACGCGAATTCGGGTGATGGTGGTTGGGCGGGTCGCCGAGCGCCGAGCTGCAGGACTTGTATTATTTCTCACATATTATACACATATTACATATCACACATATCACATATTATACATATATTTCATACATATCACGCAAGTAGCACATCACTTTGAGATTGGTTTGGTCATATATTCGAAGATGAAATTTGAAATAATGTATAAGATGAAAAATATATCATATTTATGAAACAGTGAATTCCTTGGATGTGTTTGTGTGTGAGGGTAAGGGAGGTATAAGCGACAATTTCTCTTCAGGGAGAAAGTCTCCCCGTCACATGTCGACCAATACCTAATTCAGCATTTGCATCTGTGAAGTGAGCACAAATCGCAAACACACACATAGACTAAGGCAGGATTGAACTCTTTATTACATTCTTTCTGAAAATATGCGAGCACAACTAGGATTTATAGCTGAGATTCTATTCAATAAACTTAACCTCTTACTTCAGTAATACACATTCAGCTTACGCTCTGAAAATTTTATCAAATCAAAACGAATCACTGTGAAAGAATAGAAATTTATTATAGTTACGTCTCTACAACTAGATTCTCAAGCTGCTCTCATGAACCGTGCATAATATCATCTTGGTTTATAGTATGTTATTCTTGATAAAAGAATTCTTTCAATATATGCACACTTCCACAATTATTACAAATGTTCAATATTAATTCTATTGTTAATGTTGTCTAGAATCCGTATCGATGATTGAAGTTTTGAGTCGAATATAGCATCAGGATAAGAAAACAGGATATAATTTCACAGCTGGATCATAGGTAAGGGATATGCCTATAAGGGCAGCTGTTTCATTGCTGACAGGCACGCCCACAAATGACGAACACAATTTAATCGAATCTCCTTTAGTTGAATAGAAATGGGCGTCATCAAGAAAAAAATCCGATAACATTAGTTGTTGACATGGTTCCTTGAAAATAAATCCTACAGTTTGGTTGTATTTAAAGTCGTTAAATATTTGTAAGCGGATGGAAAATCAGGCATATATCGAAAAACAAGTTTGCAATGAAAGGTGAAAAGGTTCATGAAGAAACATATTCAAATAATTACAAATGAATGCAAGTACACACAAATAAACGAAGTAATTAATAAAATCAATGATAATATTTTCAATTGAAAGTTTGATAAAATGTTTCATTCATAATGTTCATTAAAATTGGAAAAATTATTGTCAATTGATTAAAAAAAAACAGCACGTCTATTCGAGTTTATCTCCGTATATTCACACACGTTCAACACGTTCGTTACACATCTTATCTATGTAGATTATAATTATATTTGATAAATATGAATAATTCCTAATTGCGACACCCACCCTTAGCAAGCTTCGGTTTTCACTCTCTCCCATTCCTTCTCGCTGTACATATGTATCTCGCACTCCCTCACTCCTGCTAATTGTTTTACGATTGTGGGGAATGGAGTGAACTATATCTATAGTGTCTCTCGTCTTCCAACTCCTCTCTCTCTATCCTCATCAACTACGAAGTGTCCTTTCGTACCGTTGTGCTGATATGATGTCGACGTACAAACCTGTTAACGGACCCAAAATTAAATTTCCTCTTTTGTTTTTACAGTCTATTAGTCGAAATAATTGAAAATTCCAAGTGTGCACTTGTATTTTAACGTTATTCGTCAAATATCGTTGGATTTCGACAAAAAAAACGTATTTTAATATGCACCCAGAAGCGTTTTCATATTGTAGCATGAATTGCTATTACTAACCGAGGTTTTATTTCGATTCCAGCTATACAGCAATAGCTTTTAGTCACATAAGTCGTGCTTTGTGTAAATAACTGGAGGCATATTTCAGTGCTTTTATCTCGGAACATGAAAAAATATTATATTATAGACGATTTCCAAATTTTATACACAGGCCTATGATATTCTAGTTAATATTGTTTCGAAAATACGACCCTGTTAACAATATATTAGATTATGATTGCTGAAATGGATTGATTATACAGTTTGATTTAGTGACGTGCTAATATATACAAGCGATCATAAGCAATTACATTTTTATGACAAAAATGTTTACGAATGAATCAATCTGAATTTTAATTGTAAAATTCGACGATTTTTTAACCATTATTATCGGGAAAACAGTAAAGACTTCAGGCGTTCAAAACTGATTCCAACTTTCAACCAAGATCAATATTCATGACTGCACTACAATTTACATTTCAAACGTTCGATATTCTACCAAATAATTTTTGCTAGATGATTATAATTTCTTATTTATTCTTCGAAAACAAATAAGATTTAACTATGTGGAAATACATTTATAATTCATCCAGCCCGACCGTGTTCCATGATGCACAGTTCACATTACTACTGCAACTCACTATTAGCAGTATCTTGTCCTATCTATATGTTGAACTTTTTTTAAAATACTCTTCACGACCCCACCAACAGCTAGGTTATAAGAGGGTACGAGTGAACGGGTGATAATGAAACGGTGAAGTGATGATAGGTGAAAGGACGTTTACAACAACCCATGCCTTATGCGGGACTTGAACCCACACCCAACGGTGACCGACCTCAGTTTCTATCTCAGTTTCTACCGCTATAGCGACAGCTGACTGCGCCACAAAGTATTGTATAATGAATGCAGCTTTTGATGTATTCGACACAATCTTGGATTATACAATAATACTGAAATAAAATATATACAAATATTCGTTTTGAAAAGAGTGTAGGTGCATAACTGAAGCGGTGTATGGTTTTTTTAGTTGATTGTGATACCTTTTAGCAATTCATTACCATCGATGGTTGACATGATTGTTAATGCATTTATGTTTGAAACTTATTGGATGAATGGTCAACTAAAAATACAAGGATATATATATATATATATATATATATATATATATATATATATATATATATATATATATATATATATATATATATATATATATATATGTATATATAAAAAAGGATCTTCATGCACGCAGACATATGATTTTAGAATCCTTCACCTCGGACATTTGAATAATATAATTTGTGGTGATGGGGGGGGGGGGGGTCCAAGAAGTTATTTCCAGATAAGTCATATTGAAGTATGAATGAGTTTTTCAGAAGTCATGAAAGGTATATTATTTCAACTCATATATGTATTTGTTGCAAACATGTATGTGTGTCATATATTTGTGAATATTTGTCCAGTTCTATGTTTCAATGTTGGGTTTAACTATGATCTATTGGCGTCGGTGCATGATGAATGAATGAGATGAGTTTTCCGTTCCACTATCATGTGTTGGACAGTTGGAAGGTTACGGCCCTGAGTTATTTTTCAGGAACCTTCATAGTACTCACGTAAACGATCTAGGGAAATCACGAGAAGAATCTGTCTTCATCATCCCCCATGGCAGGAATCGAACTCGGGTTTCCTGAATGACCGTACAGTATGCCAACGACCAATATACCCGTCTCAGTATTTTTTGGTGTATCTTCTTATATTTCAGTACTAATACATTCATATATGAAAACGTGTGAATTCTCATTAATGTACAATCAAATAGTAATATTCCGGACGTGAGCGTGCACGTTGTTGTCGTTACTACGCAAGTCCCGCGTGGCTAGCGTACCTAACCAAACGGTGTATACCCCCGTAGTTTCTGGATGCGCGACAGTGCTGTAGTCGCGTTTGTGCTAGTTCTACCGCGTAGAGACGCTCCACGATACCACGATAGATAGAGCATTTGGCTGGCACGGCTGCCTTGCTTGCCTCAAGTAGTACGTACTAGTGTTGATCAAACGCGCGTGATAATATTTGTAGTAACATTTCGATTTCATTATATCATGTCAGAAATTATTATTAAATATAAATAATTGATACATACTTCTCAAGATAAAAGTTAATCACGGTGTCAAGTGAATTTATTACAAGTGTCAAAAAAATAAAAAAAGGGGACATATTTGTTTCCGAACGTGTGTTTTGGATTAATTTTTCCCCGATTAATTTCATATACTTATTATATATTACATACAAACAAAGGGCAAGTTTGTATAAAACAGTGAAATATGCCTTGGTTTGTTGTATTTCTTTTGTTACTTGCTCTGATGGAGGCATTTCCAAGGGAGGCGACATGCATGCGACTGCCGGATATATTTTGGAACTCCACCAACCCAGCGTAAGTAGCCGTTGCATCGCTGAAGAAGCACATGTTGTCACATTCGAAGTGTCACGTTGACATTCTTACGTCGAACCAAGTTCCACTCGTAATCATCTTCACACTTGAGTAACAAGGGATGAAATGACCCTTGAATTGTGTTATATGTGTATACCGTATACAAATGGTTCATGATGGCTTTTTTGAGCAACGCGTAACTAAATCGAATGAGAGTAGTACCATTGCTACCGGTCATTTGCCTAAGGCGAGATAACTTGCTATGATCTCTTCGAGGGAGAGAGAGAGAGAGACAGAGAGAGAGACGCATTGAAAAACAGGTTTTTACTCTAGTGAGAGGCTGTGTTCGGAGCCAAGGTTAGGAGCCAAGCATGGTGTGGGTCTTATTGTTGTAGATTACCTCTTCTCTTGACTTTTACCAATATGCAATAATGTCAATGTCTGCTTCGTGTACTTGGACATTGATATCACTCCGTGATTGTTATCCGCAGACACATAGATGTGGACCATGTTCATCTAATCTACAAAATACATATTGTCGATTGGTTGTTGATTTACGTCAAATGTTAAATTGAGAGTATAGCTGTCTGTTTCTAAAGCTAGTAGCTCGTAGGCTTCGTGTTCCGCTTTGTGCGTTCATGATATATTACTAATTGTTCGGGTATTAGGTCATCTTTTTCTCATTTTCACATATACTGAAAAAAATAGAATAACCAATTTGTTACGGATACAGCACAGCTAATGGAAACAATTTTCATGATTGGTCCATCGCTGTGTCCTTCCAATGTTGCCATGTTTTAGTTGGCACAAAGAATCTACTTTGATCTGAATTTAATATCAAACATTACATATAGATCAGATGTTGGTCTTTGAATTCGAATTACTCTTGAGGAATAAGAAGTATACGCTTCACAGACATATCCTGCTTCACAGGGATATCCATCTTAGTTGGTCCGGTCAATAACTTGACAATTACAGTCATCAGTTGAAATAAGATGGCAATTAGTGAACTATGATTTCAATATGACGGAACGTTGTCGCACAAGTTAACTTATCAGCGTCTGAATTCAGTGCTGATTGGTGATTTCTCTTGTATGTTGTGAATGCCAAATAAATATATAATAATGAAATATATACATACGACACATCGCATTGTGAATAATTACACTAGATGTACTTCTTTGAGTCCCAAAATGACGAATCGAATCGTGATCTGATCTAGTTTGTGGTTATAATTAAGCAGAAGGGGTTGATGTTGGAGCTCAGGTATAGGGGATGGTATATTATGGAATGACAAAATAGAAGATAATTTCGAACAAGACTAATCAACGAAAATCGTGCGGCGAACAAATCAGTTGTCTGTTTTACATGAAGAAACGAACAAAATAATGAATCTTCCCCTGGTTTCATTTTTATTTGTAATCGTATAAAGGGCTGCATGGTTTCGACCACAATGAGTTTCTATCTGCTGGCGTGTTTGAAGTGAATGATTTTCGTTGTGTATGATGTTGCTAGGATACTCTCTTCTCGGCTCGGGTTTGGAGGTATAATTGGTTGGCGAAGGGCAAAGTGGGGTTTGATTTTAATGGTTACTCCGAGAAATCGCTTCAACAGACATGTCTCCGACAGTAGAGAATCAAGATGGCTGACCCTAGCGGGAATCGAACCCAACTTTTTTGTTGCTGAATCGTTTAGATTCGTGTTCGACATTTTAACAATCTGAGGTGTCGTCTGTTATGAAGCTGTGTTGCACGTCCACCTACACATATAATTGGTAATTGTTAGAACACTAATAAATAATATACGAAAGGCCGGGCTACTATAGAACTACCACAGAGAGTGGAATAACTACCTATCTGGCAGTCAGATTTCCTTGCAATCTGACTTTGTTGTTTTCCAAGAATCTTAATTTTGAATCAGTCGCGTTAATTTATAGTATTATCAATTGAATAATATTTCTTGGAACGACATTCTGATTTTAATTCAAATACTTCAAGTGTAACAGCTACGTTTGCAAACAAATACATCATTTGAGCTTCATTCCATATTTCGGTTAATAAATGACGTTACCATGAGGGTTCTATAATAGGTTGAGAACTGTAGATTTTTAACCCTTTTCAACTTTTGCTATCAGAACTTGTGACCATTGTTATTTTAATCATCCAATATGGCCGCCAACCGGAAACGTATTCATTCTTGTGAGTTGTGACCCACTGCCTCATGAAGTTACCAGCCATAGAGTTTTCATTGAATATGGTCATATAATGACATTATTATGGGCGCTTTATAATATTGTATACGCCTGTATAAAAACATACCCTACTCCTAGAGTATATCTATAGGCTACTTCATATTCTGCCTTTTGCAATTTAATATAATTACATTTTGATGGGATGAGATATAGGCTTACTGTGTAGTTTTCATTGTCCTTATGGAGTCAATTCTGTCAAGCTAGACATTGTAATAGGAATTCTGTATACTAGTTATAACAAAAGGCTCATCTGCCACTTTTCCCACCTTCGTCTACCGTCTCCCACACCCTTATTTTCAGACAACTTTGATTGATTATGATTTACGTCTTTATTAATTAAACTTAAACTGAGATTATGGACGAGATATTTCTCTACCTAAATTAAAACATATAAGAACCAATATATTATGGTTTTACGGTTTATGTGTGTCCTCAATACACAATCGGTTTGAATTACTCCAAACTTCAAAACCAGGTTTTTATTCACTATTTACAAACTAATTCGAAATGTATTCAACTCGTTGAGCCATGTGTGAGGAATTGTTTGTGTTAATTTTTTTCAACCTGTAGTTCTTCTTACTGGAGACTAAATAACAAAGCAATAAGAACCTACTTTATTTCGCAAATACTTATACAGGCCCACTAGACTCAAGTAAATCAAACCGTATTATTATTATTATTATTATTATTATTATAAGAATGTATAGACAAGTAATTATTGTACGTTTAAATATTCAAAAACTGCAACCCCACCAACAGCTAGGTTGTACGGGGATACGAATGAGCGGGTGATATTGAAATGATGGAGTGTTGATAGGTTGAAGGGAAGTTTACAAAAACCCATGCCTAATGCGGGACTCGAACCCACACCCAACGGTGACTTCAGTGTCTACCGCTAGCGATAGTTGACAGAGGCACCAGGGCGGCTATATATACATATGTCAATATAATATATACATATATATATATATATATATATATATATATATATATATATATATATATATTATATATATATATATATATATATATATATATATATATATATATATATATATATATATATATATATATATATATATATATATATATATCAAGAAAGTGGTCTAGAAAAGTAATCAAGTAGCTGTTATCGAATTTGTCATGTCCATTCTGTCCCAACGAGGAACTAGCTGTAGTGTCTCTGAGTCCAGTCACATTTAGCCGTCGGTCGTCGCGTGCGCTCACTACCCACCATGTGCGACTCTGGCTAGCTTGTTCCATGTAGTGTAGCGTTCGAGCGCCGTCTCGGCCTGTCGTCTCGACGTTACCCGACAATCTATCAGTAATGGAGGAAAATGGCTGTGTACGATCGAAACCGAGACTCACAACAGAAATAAAGGAAGTCTAGGGAAATGGTGAAGTTGTTAGCTTTTCTTACTTTTCGCTAACTCCCTCTTTTCTCTCTTTCTCTCTCTCTCTCTCTCTCTCTCTCTGTATATATATATATATATAATTCAGTGATGAGAGGTCAAAATATGAAAAGCGGTGCATGGTACAAAGATCTGTTTTAACAATAACGTTACATCTTGAATTGTACGGAACCTCCCAGGATCAGAATAATCCAAGTGCATGAGCAATTGTCAAACCTTCATGATTTGATCAATTCCTCACAAATTTCCGAGTTATAGACTCATGTGTATAAAGAAATGTGTCATCTACTCCTACTGATGCCTTGGTAAGGTGAATACATAGACGAAAGATCTCACTCAAATTGTTACGCAACGTTAAAATCAAAGCTGACGTTCCACTTTTACCCCCACTACTTCATCACCACTCTCTTCTAACCCCACTCATCTGCAACACCTGTGATATATATGCATTTCGCTAGAGAGCACTACAGGCATGCTGGATTATGCTGCTACCGAGCAGTCACCAGGTCCGTTTTTTCAGTGGCGAGCATAGGCACTAATTGCAGACCTAGGGGAGGGGAATGGAGGTGTGCAAGGAGATATATATTCTTGTTAGCCATAAGTGTTTACTGTCTTGGTGGTATATCTTTCGTAATATGGTGAAAGGCTGTTGCATGTTATGTTGGATGAATCTGTTGGGTGGCAGTATCGTTATACCTTGGATTGTACATGAGCCTTTTAGGTATTTTAGAATAATCCAAGAAAATCATCACCATGACTTTACTCCAACTTAAACTTGAACTTCACTTCGACTTGAATAAATCTTACAAGCGTTGGCTCAATAGCTCAGTTGGTAGAGCCGTTGACGCGATATTTTAAGGTCCACGGCTCGATTCCACGTGAGTATTGTATACCTATACGTGTAGTCTCTGTTTTTAATGTTCCACACTCAAAATAGTTGTGGCTAGTCTGTATGGAAACTCATAAATGTATGGAACAACAATTTATACAAGTTACTTTTATGCGACATTATACAGAAGATGTGAATGTACCATATTAATTATCAGTGCAATTGAATGCATTATGTATACGCATTATATATGTATGTCAGCTACGACTAAGCCCATAATATAAAGAAAAACAAGATGGGTGGCATTATGTACGCATTATGTATGTATGTACGCTACGCCCAAGTCCATAATATACAAAATATACCGAGACGGGTGGCATATGTACGCATTATGTATGCATGTACTTTGCGACCAAGTCCATATAATATAACAAATATACTTAGACGGGTGGCATTATGTACGCATTATGTATGCATGTACTTTGCGACCAAGTCCATAATATAACAAATATACCAAGACGGGTGGCATTATGTACGCATTATGTATGCATGTACTTTGCGACCAAGTCCATAATATACAAAATATACTGTGACGGGTAGATCAACCGCTAGCATGCCGAATTGCCGAAACTCAATCATCTCACTCATATCTTTGTCGTAATAATACAGCTCGCCGTGAAGCCCAATAGAGAAAAAATTAAAAGTATTTTAATATAAGTAGTTGAGTTTGAAGTGAGTAGAATGACAGCGCATCAGATCCTCGAAAACCAAAATCCTCGAAAACCCACATCTTAGGGAACCCATATCTTGGAAATCCCATATCTCCAAAACAACATTCGTCCGACGGTTCATGACCGAATCTTAGAAAACCCATATCTTAGAAAACCCATTTGTGCGACACTTCGTTCACTCGACTGACCTAATCTTAGAGAACCCTTATCTCCGAAAACCCATTTCTCAGACAGTTTGAAGATTTGTTTTTTCGGAGATTTCGATGGGTTTTCTAAGATTTGGTATGTAGTCAATCGAATTGCGTGTTGCGTGTGCCTACCAAGATAACGTAGGCCCACAGTATTGCTTCAATTTGTTCACTTTCTCAGAAAACTATTACAATTAATGTGCACTTGGTATTTACTGTACATATAAACACTGTATTCAAGTGTCCCAGGCTGACTTACGGTGACGCGGATTAAACCATCACGTGTGATTCGTATTGCGTTAATTCAACGATATTTCAAAGAGGAAAGTTCGTGAGAATACATGCAATTTAAACTGAGTGACTTCGAAATTCCTATTCCACATCCAGCGCAACTTTACACGAGATATATTGTTCAATTCTGTTGAGTACTGTAGATTTGAGTTTATGTATAATTATAGTAAATGCTTCGAGTTTAAAGATACCCATTATATATATATATATATATATATATATATATATATATATATATATATATATATATATATATATATATATATATATATATATATATATATATAGAGAGAGAGAGATATATATATATATATATCCTATTGGGTACGACGCATAGTGATGATTACTAAGATCTATAGGCGTCGTTGAAAGATAAACGAGGGGAAGACAGAGAAAATGCATTTTCAATCATGAAATATAAATTTAATTTCCCAGTTGAAACAAATGATAGATATTAACATAGATAAAGGAAGCTCATAAGCTTCCTTTATCTATGCTTGTACCTCAAACCACACATAAAGGAAGATACGCTTTTTTTCTATGCTCAAACCAAATGAAGAAGTGTGTAAAATAGTATGGTTACCAGTTAGTTTGAACATATTTGTTATCAAACATTATTCAACATTACCATGCCAGTATAATGCTCTATTACTATGGAAATAAATCCGGTACGCTAATCTCTTCCTGTTTAGTCAAATAAACAAAATGATAACGCATAGAAGATGGAGTAACATTCAACCCTTTATGCTGTAATTCGCTCTTGCTATGGTTATAGTAAGTATTCGGTATGATTTAGGCCTCGTTTATGCATCTCCCTCTTCTGAATGTGAGCCTCACTACTATTATACTGTACCCCGCAGTACATTATGACGTACAACAAGATTTTCTCTCCATTCTTGTATATCAGTCACCA
Organism: Brachyptera putata; assembly: GCA_907164805.1. Taxonomy (NCBI): domain Eukaryota; kingdom Metazoa; phylum Arthropoda; class Insecta; order Plecoptera; family Taeniopterygidae; genus Brachyptera; species Brachyptera putata. The sequence goes on from OU015463.1 coordinate 52,859,072, forward strand.
GGTATAGCATAGTATGTAGCTAAATAGAGGCATACTCGGATCATAACAAAGATGTTTTCATATGGAAATCTGTCGACCATTTAGGTTTAGGGAAGCTGAACTGGGATGAAGCGAGGGGGAGAATATCTAGGGACGAGTAGATATATATAACGGAGGAACCTGCGGGTGAATAGCCTATACTGAATATGATCGAGGTCGAATAGATTCCATACCGATGGGGTACACATATATATATATATATATATATATATATATATATATATATATATATATATATATATATGTGTGTGTGTGTATATATATGCGCATTAGACTGGGTTATGTAAAATATTTGGGCCTTTCGAAAAATGTGAATTCAGTCTTCTAGAACGCGGATTACGTTCGGGCCTGCCTCGAATGTTGAAGTTATTTTTAGTGGGTCATACATTATTTTACATTTGTTCGTGGCTTTGACTGTTTAATACTCAATTATTCGATTCCAATGACGTCATAAACTGATTCAGTTTATCGGTTGTTGCTATGTGTGTTGATATGGGATTACGCTTTCACTCAATTCAATTTGTTTTCCAGCTGATTTTCTATCGAGAAAATCTTGCTTTCGATATTTTATTTGCAACTCGAACGTGTTTGTATTATGTTGACGATATTATTAATTTACGGACTCTGATTGTTTCAGTTCAGATTGTCATGAATATATATTGTAGGTTTACCAAAATTTATGAAATTAAAATTCTATTCAGTTCGTACTTCCTACCACGGTTGCCTAGCAACCAAAGTGTTGTACCCCTACATGAACTATCGGCTATTCATCGAAGCAACAACAGTTTTCAACCAATTCACACTGATACTGTCAGCGACCACGCTATAGTGTTCAGCGAATTACTCATTTAGATAACCGTTGTAGGCCTATCAAGAACCATCTATATTACTATAACACCACTGTTAAATGATAGATTACTTTGCTACCATAATTACTATCAGCCATGGAAATACGATGTGTTATAGTCCAGAGACATTTCATGTATAATACATAACACACATGGCTTTTGCTCTTCAAACTCTTCTTCATTCAAAAGACATCGCAAATCTGAAACTGGATTTCAGAAATTTTAATTGATTCTTTGGTCCTCCAGAGACCATAAGTCATGACGTAGACATTACCGATTTTGTATAGAAATATGAATAGAATCGAGTAATGTCTACGTCACAAGTCGGAAAAATTGCCAAGTCCTAGAGGAAATATGAATTAATTATAATTTCTGAGATCGAGATGACGTTTTCCAGTTTTCTCTAAAATAAGGTGAAAAAAAAATGTTGTCAGTATTCGTTGAAATCAAATTTCAGGGTTGTGATATCCTTTAAGAACAAGTTTCCAAAGCACACGAACAATAACTCCCATCTGGATAAAAATGTTTCAATTACAAAGCCTGAAATCCTGCCAAAGTAGTTGAATTTATTTATCAAAAGTAGAAAAATCATCGGGAGCAAATTCATATGTCTTTGAAATGGCTCAATTCGTTTGGTCGTGTAAATATATCAGGGCTAGAGAGGTACCTATCCAATAATGAATGAAAAATTTCTATTTTCAGGGGCAATTATGCAAAATTATACGACAACAATTAAGATATGGACTAGCTATTATGATAGCTGCACTCTTTAGTAATACACCGCCAATCCCGGCATATCATTATTACCTAAAATAACACTTTCACTTTGGCGGTGGCTTTGATGTCCACTAAACGTAGGTTCTTGTACAATGAACAACTTTACTTGTAGAAAATAATATTGGAGATAATTTGTTCATTTCAATAGCATTTATTCTGTGCTTCAAATATAAAAGCACGCAAAGTGTCTAAAAGCTATTTAAACGAATTCGATATTTGCAATTTTAGATTTGATACTTTCAAAGGGTATAATATATAATGGATTTACGCAGAAAAACAATGACTATATAAGCCTATACCTAAAAATATTCCTTTAAAATAATAGAATTAACATTAGTAGGCCTACAACCAGATATCCAGCAATGAGAATTCAAATAGGCCTACATATACACTGACTACTAGTTACGAATAGTCGAGAGAACTAAACATTATAAATTGAGTAGAAATCATCTGTTTCTGATTTATTTCAATATTCCAACACATTCAATGAAGCATTATTCATCATTATCTCCCGCTCATTCGTACCCACAAACAACTCAGCTGTTCATGGGCACAAAAATAATCCGCGCAATAATCATAATCCACTATTCTGGTCCTATGTTGCACAAATTATTTTACTAACTCCGTTATCCGTAAACTATCCGTGATCGTACTATACCTGACTATGACACTCGAAGTATGAACCAACCTACTGATGCCCAGTATAAGGAAAAGTTCTCTCTGTGAGAAACTATTCTCAAAACTTTTCAACTTTGTCAAACTTTTCAACTTTTATTGACTTCTTTATCAGACAGACGGTTATATCCTATACCAGACCATCGTACATTAGACGTAATAAGTTCAGGATTCATTCTGTTCCGAATTGAAAATCAAACCCACATTTTTTACTATTTTCATTATCTTCACGGTACAAATGTCGAGTACCCCTTAGTCGTTGCTAGAACCCAGAGCGGAAAAGTTTTGGCCATGGTTTACATACTCGAATTAACCTAAAACGTTCAACAGTGCAAGAAACGAGGCTGATAAAAATAAAATGAGTAGTTAGATGCAGATACTATTTTCGTCGCAAAATGCCAATGAGTCAAATTCGTCAATAATAATAATAATTGTAATAATGATATTAATGATGATTGATCATAATGATGATGATAATAAAATAATAATTATCGTTGAAAAGTTGTTCATTTCATCACATAATACAACTTGAAGTTCACATACTTCTTGAAGAAGGCATCTGTGGATAGTGATAATAATAATAATGATAATGATATTAATAATTCATTAATTTCATTGCCCATTGGATCGAATACATTGTCCCATGTCATTGTCAATATGCATATAAATAATGACAAATATACGTCATTACAAATAGAATCAACTCGTGACGAACAAGTCTAACGATATAACACATAGGCCACATATAAATTGTTCATAACTGGAAGATATAACTTCAAGACATGTCACATAATATTACAGACAAACGAATCATCCTTTATTTGTAGTAATGTTAGAATAAATCTCGTTCCTACTTTTACTCAGTCTACTATTTCACCACTCCCTTCTGAACACTCACTCTGTAGCATCCTGTACGGTTTACGTACCCATACCGCTAGAAAGCAATACAAACTTGCTGGATTGTGGTCCACGATTGGCTATATACCTAAACGTAGACCCCCTTCGTCAGTGATCTGGGTAGGTACTAATTGCGGATGATGGCGAGGGGGATGGAGGTTTGCACGATAATTTATTTCCATTGTGCCATAAGAGTGGAGCTCCTTGGTAGTATGTCTTTTGTCCATGTTATAGTGAAACCGTATAGTTTTGCCAGCTATTTTTACATTATCATGGATAGTTGGCCTATAAAACAAGCAAATAGAATGATTATTCATGGATCGAAATGTTTATAATAGATTGACATTATTTCGAGGGGCTTACAACTCACAAATTTGGTGTTCACCTGATTTCAGGTGATTTCAGAGATTTCAAGAGATTTCAGGGGATTTCATACGGATTGCATACGGATTTCTAGGGGATTTCAGGTGATTTCAGAGATTTCAAGAGATTTCAGGGGATTTCAAGAAATTTCATGCGGATTTCTAGGGGATTTCAAGTGATTTCAGGGATTTCAATGGGATTTCAATGGGATTTCATGGCAAGTGTACACCGGATTTCTAGAGTTATTAACCCCTCGCATTATTATAGAAGATTTTTCTGTGAAATGGTATAAAGCAATTTTCTCGGCAATGCATTCAAATAGAAAGTCACCGCGAAATATTACGCATTATATTGAAACTGCAAATGTTGAACTGTGCTTAGGTTCCCATTAAAATTATCACCGTTTCGACTTCAGCCATGTGACGAGAGTTATTGTAATTGAGGATAGTAGTCGTGGTCTTTTGTACAGATATACCATAGTTCATTAATGCTGCATGGGGTAGTTGTAGAGCAGAGCTTGGCAGCTCTGGCTATTCGACTCTTTTCCTACTTGATAATCTATGCATGGATGCACCCGTCGTGAATGACTCGACGCCCTACAAGGGTTTATACGGTGCTACGAACGCATGCATAAACGTTACTAGAACGCCTTTGCATTTCGGAGATAGCTTCGACGCTTTTTGAAAAAGAGCTACTGTGCGAGGATGTGATCGGGAGAGAAGGGTAGTATCTATATATTATGCAAGTACGGCATCTAATTTATATCTATTAGTATATCATTTGTTTTATGTCTGAACGTGGTATAATAATTTTCTCCTCGGGCAAATGGAAATAAAATGCGTCCTTGATGTTTATACACACACACACACACATATATATATATATATATATATATATATATATATATATATATATATATATAAACATGATATGATGAAAACAAAATGCGACCTCCCACGGGAGTCGAATCCGGATCTCCAGATTGCCGGTCTGACGCGTTATCAATTCCGCCAGAGAGAAAGATCTTCTTGAACAGTTTCAAATTTGTTATATCTTTCGTACAGATACAAATTTCGAGACTTGCGATATGGCCACTATACTGGACAAGAAATTGTACTGCTATTGTTGCTGATACATTTGTTAAATGTATATTGATTACATCGTGGTGTCTAGCAAGGTTGGGTGTACAGTAAACTTTTAGGAAGCTCTCCCAGATACTATATAGTTGGAAACTCTTCAAAATGAGATGGTTTTCTTTTAATTTTCTATATGGATATTGGGTATGATTTCAATGTTCTATTTTAGAGTGAGTACCTAATCAATGAGTGAAACGCAGATAAAACAATAACAAATCAAGTGAGAAGATAATTCATTCAAATTTTATGGGAACGCCGTTTTGCAGATCAGTTATAACTGTGTGGCCATTCACGAATGAGATAAGTTACTTGTCCATATTATATTCTATGTCTTCGTAAAAAATGTACTTTTTTCCTTTGCTTCTGGATGAACATCATGTAAGCAGAAGCTTCTAATTAGTATTCTCCCACTAAACTCTGTGAACTCCAAAAACGATGTGACCGAGGCCAAGTATTCACTCCACTTGACGTTCGATGTATGTGCAGTAATTGTAATTGTAAGTGTATTTATATCTAGACACTAGACAGTCATTCACTTTATGCATCCATGTGTTTGTATGCTAGCTCGAATATGTGCAAAACAGTGTTTGACTTTTGTTAATTTCGTGTCATAAGTAAGTGCCATTTAGATTTGATTTGATAACTTGCAAACATTTTTCCATTTGTAGAACCTCAACCACAAGTCATGCTAATAACTAAACACTTATGAATATTCCATGCTGTATGTACACCAGTTCAGCGATAACTCATATATCTAATCGTACCATGACAAATACTTTCGGCACAAAAAAAGGAGTGAAAGGAAATTGCAATGAGTTTGTTTTTTGTTTGTTTGTTTGAGCGCATTTAACTGTTTTACGCAAAGTCTTGAATGAAGATGTGTTCTTGAAAATGAAATCTGCTCTACATATGATTGGACGGATCATAATGTAAACTTACTAGAACATCTCAAGATTTTAATTCATCGATCCTATATTTTTGATGAAAAAAGGAAAACCTGATGTCTCACTACTATTTTAATTGAAGAGCGAATACCGGAATAAAGATACTCGGTCGTGTGACATGGGCTTCGAGGTAGTTTTCAATGGAATGTGGTTAGGATTCAGGTACGGTTTATTCCCGTATTCGCTCATGGGGCGCCTTTTTTTAAATACTTTGAAACACTCTACTTGGGAACTATTCTACACGGAACTGTCAGCTTTTTTTTTTTTTAAATCCAATCTTATATGTTTATTTCGTTGCAATAGATGTTGCATAATAGCAAAAATATCTATGATCATCAGGAAATGTAACTTCGGGTCAAAACCAAGACCCTCGGGTACCTCATCAAATGAGCTATGTATTGGTCTTTTTACCCTCGGTCGTTTGTTCCATTCGATAATCTATCAACCGTTGACCTTAATTAAGGATGCCTTACAGTTTACAGATGTACTGCACCATAAAAGGTAGCCCACATGACTTTCTTATTGCATCCTGTGGTGCAGTATTCTTATAATTCTCCATTATTCTTGGAGAGTAAATCTTTTGCTGATCAGTTGTTTAGTCAATTAGCTACGTGCTTTGATTTTCTTTGATGCATATAGAAACCGCTTTTACACTGGCCAATAATTCTGACTAACCTCAAAGCTAGTCAATCGCTGAGTCGCGTAGTTTCCTGGCCTCCCTCCGTCATGAATTTCATTTTACTCCAAGCAATTTGAAAATTTTAAAGTGACTTCTCAAAAAACCTAACCTTTTGTGTGTTTGTTTGATAACTGCTACAAAATAAAATTATACAACTGAGAACCGAAATTGAAAAACAAAATATGTTTTCATATTTTCTCTGGATTGTAAATGTTCACCCAAATGCTACGCCATTGTGGTAGGACAGATTGTGTGTTTGAGAAATTACCAAATGATTTCAAATTTCTTAGTTTGACATATTTGAATGAATTCTCGGGTTCTACAAAGATTCAATGATCCATTAAAACAGATACCAAAATCATTGTCAAGTACGGTTATTGAAACTGCTGTATTAGTTCACAAACTTTAATAAATATTAAATTATAACTATAATATAGCCATCACAAAATTAATAACTATAATTATGTTAATTATTATCACTATTGTTAATGTATAGCGCTATCAATTAGATGGAAATTAATGCATTTGTATGAAGGCCTAACCCCATGATTACCTATAATACGTATATAACATCCCTATTAAATTGACCAATCAGTGGTTTGCCTCGGATGTATCACAGACAGGTATGAGTGCTAATTTTCTGCTTTGCATACACATACAATCAATTCTGTCATGTAGTAAAATTACAATCTAACTTCGCAATTGTCATGCTAACAATAGCAGAGAATATGTGGATGAATATTCTAAAATTGTACTCAATATTCACGATCATTTGACCCAAGTCACAAAAAATATTGCATTTAAATTCGTATTTAAATATTGTATTTATGATATTATTCGTGAATAGGCTTGTACTAGTAAATCAAAAGGTTTCAACGAAAAATTATGACATCTGTAACATCAGTTATTATGATACTGGTGCTGCACATATTTGCAATTCGTATTAAATAGCATACGTAATTATAATTGTTAATGTAGTCAACATTTCATGTAAATGGGTTCAGTATAATAGAATCATTAAATTATTCACTTACTGTGCATTTTCATGTTAAATTTGTAAACTAGGATTTTCGAGCATTGAATCTAGCCCAGTTGAACATTAGCTGCAACATATCAGACCCACGGTTCCTGCTACTGATATGAATTCTAAAATGAGTTCGGTGTGGAAATTGATATCTTTACTAAATCAAGGAATGACATTATAAAATAGTTGAACTGAAGAGAAGGAAAGGAGAGTTGGTTGAATGGTTATTGTGTCAGTGACCCATTTGTGTTTGTTGTTCTGTTTTTGTGTTTTTTTTCGTTAATACTCAATTTAGCTCGATTCACTATCTACACGAGTTATTTTCAAAGCAATGTCTTGGCTCTCATTTTCATGGGTTTTTCTTATTTTTCTGAGATTCAACGTGCCTATACCAACGTAGTGCGTAGTGGAACAATTTATCTGGATTTTGTTTGGCCGTCTCCAATTTCAGCCAAGTATAGTGCTACTGGAATGCCCATGTGAGGGTGCTAGCGAGGGGTTTATAACTCGCAAATTTGGTGTACACCTGATTTCAGGTGATTTCAGAGATTTCAAGAGATTTCAAGTGATTTCAGAGATTTCAGAGATTTCAATAGATTTCAGGGGTTTTCAAGAGATTTCATACGGATTTCAAGGGGATTTCAAGTGATTTCAGGGATTTCAAGGGGATTTCAATGGGATTTCATGGCAAGTGTACACCGGATTTCAGGAGTTGTTAACCCCTCGGGTGCTAGACGGTTAGCCTACAACACCTAAATCGAAAACAACCTAACCTAACTGACCAAAACAAAGGCCACCCCCCTCCTCCCCGTATCGCATTAGGATAATCACTGACTTGAGAATATGGAGTCAAGTCGGGCATGGGTTCGAGTCCCACATAAGACATGGGTTTTTGTAAACATCTTTCATCTATCATCCGATTATTCGTACCTCCAATTACCTGGCTGTTAGTGAGGTCGTTAAGGAAACAGTAATCATTACCATCACCTGAGGTAACCAATCTAAACTAAACAAATTCAATCTTAGCTGAAACGAGTTTGGTAAAAATAGCATTTAATCGATTTGGAGTCACATTTCTAAGTGAGAATAGTGAGTACTGCATGCCATCATGTTTATATGCAGGGGTCATAACAGCTTGAAACGTTTGAAGCCATTTCCAGGTGTTACGGTTATCGTTATTCATGGAAATGTTTTCTCATTTTACGAGGTATTATTTTTTTCTATTATTCCTTTCGCCTTCTATAATACATGCATAACTAGATTATGCGCTCAGGATTTTGTGACGGTAATTCTATGCACGAGGCAAAGTTTGCTCCTTGAAGAAACTCTGGATTGTTTATTTCTGTTTACCCATGCTAGTCACGTGGTCTAATCAGGGTAACACCAAGAATTTGAGATATAATATAATCATGGTTTGCCATACACCTACTTCTAGCCGACGTCTCATTCTGTGTGAAGATGCTCGAGGAGCTAGACGCTGTCCTGACGCTGTCTTGTCGTAGTAGGCGTCGTTCTTTGCTTTATAGGCTCTTTAATAGCGCCGTCTTGGTATTTGTAGCTAGCTTAAAGAGTAGAGGACCGTTTACGTTAACACCTGTAGTTCGCTAGAGATAAGACAGTAAATGTGAGAAGTGGCGTGCGATAGCGATGGCGGTAAATGCTCCGAAACGACTTGGCTCAGTGCCCGCGCTCATGAAAAAACACCGAAAGCATTAAAAAAAAAAGAAAACAAATTACATCGTTGGACACACTGATCTACTTAAATAACAAAAATATGGTCTGGGTCATTTGGTTTTTATGAATTTAAAAAAAAAATGGTGAAATGAAACTTTTTCCAGATCTAATCATCTAAATTCTCTTGTTTGTTTCTTTACTTCCGCACGGAAAGATTGTGAAATTGTTGGACTTGATGAGTCTTCTCGCTCACTCTCTCCCTCTCTCTCCCTCTCTCCCTCCCCTGTTTGACAAGTCGAGCCCACGAGAAAAGATCAAGATTGTGTGTATATGTATGTGTGTGTGTTTGTGTGTGTGCGCCTTGATAGAATTCGGTAGTGGTGAAAAAGACATCTTATTTCCTATACGTTCTTGCTATCGAGTTTGTCGTATAAGGAAATTGCTTTGCGACCATCTCTATTTGCAATGCTATTTCGTGCATGTTGAAAACACTCCTCATTTCGTTCAAAGGAATCAATAGAGTAGTAATACAGATTCTTGTAGAACTTGGATACAATTACAGTTCTTTATTTCTGTGTAGGGAATTGATCCGACTAAGACCTTATAAGTGTGTGTGTGTATGTGTGGGTGAGCGCGCGCGTGTGCGTTTCTGTGTTCATGTGTATTTGTGCGGTCGAGGCACATGAGACCCGTTAGCCAATTATTAGCCAATTATTCTCTGTGGAAACTAATTTAGAGCTGGAAATCGAACCAGCCCTTTGAAGTTTTACTGGTGTATAAGTTCATGGCTGGGTGACAGGCTACGATCGCGATTACCTCCCTCTTACTCTTTATTTCTTTGTCTCTTTCTCTCTCTCTCTCTCTCTCTCTCTTTCTCTCTCTCTCTCTCTCTCTCTCTCTCCTCTCTTCCTCTTATATACTCGGTCTTCCTCACCCAAGTCTCTGCATGCCACCCCTTCTTCCCTTGGATCATCCAATCAGGATCCACTTTTCCAAAGGTTTCCCCCTTGCTCACGCTGAATTCATTATTGGCCCGCATTGTTTTCAACTGTGCAGAACCTTAGAGTTAGGATTTCTCTTCCACAAATTGAGTACTACCATGGTTTGCTACGCATCCTAACTCCTACCTTTAACTTCTCTAGTGAACAGACGCCATCCCTTCCTAACCACCACTGGCTTGTAAGTCCTCCCTAGATCATTAGGAGTTGGAACTTGTATAGTTTCATCAAGTTTCTTTTGAATCTAGTTGAGATATAATCAAATGTTTCCCCGTCCAGAATGACCCTTCTGTACCAACTCCCATCATTTCAACTTTAAAACATGCGAGTAATTAAATTATTGTATTTCAGTGACTCATGATGGGTTGGTTACTCAGCAACTAGATTATCTCAGTTCAGATTAATGTAATTTAGGCCTCAGAATAGTCAACTGGCTTATCGTTTTAATTGAATCGATCAGAATGTGTCACAGAGTAATTAGATTCCAATGATAAAATTAGCTGCACTATACCATATACGCATCTCGTTTTTGCGTCAATCTCTTGATATTGTAGGTTGGTGTAGAATTTGTATACCATTTACAATAACTGTAATTTGCCAACGCCTCACGTGATGTTGTTGGATGAGCATGGAATAGAATTACTACATATTTGGATTTATCCAGTCAAAATGTCATAGAATATATCTTTCAACTTGAAAACTAGGCTATCGCAGCATATTCGTTTCAAGATGAAGCAAGATATTTTTCTAGCATAATATCGAAATTCTTCACACTTTGACTTGAGAACTATCACGTTTAGGAAGCCCTGAATTATAGTGCTGTGATTAAAAATAATTATTGTTTTCATAGCTACAATGGTCTATGAAAAATTAGATTAAATTATTTTTCTCGAAGTGGCTGGTCTGAGGTCGGTGACAATTTGCGATCATGTTTATATTGAGAGTATTTACATTCGGTGAAAATTTAAATATTGTCAAGAATTTTTCATTCATGATTATATCTTTTTTTTCATAAAATGTTACACCTCCATGGCTCAGGTACATTTTTCCATTAGCAGATTCGTACTCAACGAACGTCCTGCCTGTCTCATTTTTATACAGATTTTGTTACGAATTTTCAAATATAATATAGGCCTATATGTATATACTCTGTGATTCATATATTTCGCTGCATCAACTGAAGTGTAACGATTACCGAAGTTTATCTCTATGTCACGATTTTTATTAGCTCCTACCATAAATTGTATAGTAAGAATAATATCTGAGCGGAGAAGATTATTACTGTAAGTGGGCTCTAGAACAAAACGAGTTGCCAATACCACTATCTCTACCCTTTGACCACCACATGTATGTATCACACCCATAATAGGATTCAGTAAGATGGGCAATCGTCGCACATCTCTCCAATGCATTGCATTCTACATTGAATAGAATCGAGTTTTCTTTTTCGCTTTCAAAAGTGTTTCCCGGAAGAGAAGTATATTTATATTTTATATATTGATACTGTCAAATTCCCGAGAGAATCGCGTCGTTTCTTTGCAATAACCGTGTAAGGTGGTTGTATTTTCGCTCTATAGGACTAGACGGTTCTCATTGTTATTGTGTGTCGAGTCAAAATGCATCTTTATACTAGCTACAGAGGAAGAAAATAACGAAAGCATTTGATGAAAGTTTCTATTTAATCTTCAACATTGGTATACTTCATTTGTACCAATCATGCTAACAATAACTCTCTGATAATCTGCCGGATTAAGTATACCGTCTTCAGTTAACAACACGATACGTTGTGCCATAGCTAAACAGGGAGAAATAAAGCTTCGACGCTCTGGGGTTGTCGTCTCATTAGGTGAGAGTGCACGAAGTAAGTATATCTCTCTCTCTCTCTATGTATATATATTTATATATATATATATATATATATATATATATATATATATATATACCGGCAATCAGACGGTCCCGGGTTCGAGTTCCGGTCGAGGCGAATCTTCCATGGCGTGACTATAACATCCCGAATATACCTCGATATTGGATCGTATTCAAGAAAAGAATTATATAATATACATATATATATATATATATATATATATATATATATATAAAACTGCATAATATATATACCTATATAGGCCTACAAATACACATACACACACGCACATGCACCTCTCTTCTGGGGGATTGAATTACGAAGATATCACGCAACCATTACACTTCTTCATCCTCGTCGTGGCAAGTACACCTTCGTTCGTTCTGTCCTGTTCACTTGCCTTTTCTCATCTCCAAGTTTCTTCCTTGTCGTCCATCATCCTGACCGCCCATTACGCAATCGTTTTCCCTCCGAACGCTCTCCCGACGATCATAGACGACAGTAAGTGATGGGCCAATCCTAGCCGTCGTATTTATTGTTGTTAGTTCATAAGTTTTGGGAAAGTAGTATTTTCTATTATTTTTTATAAGTTTCAAAAGGGCAGGATTGATATCAATCAGAAGCGAACATATTATGAAAAGTAATCTGATAAGTAATCTTCATACTATATATGAATATATCAAATGATATAACTAAAAGAAAGCAATGAAATTACTCAAATCTCTGGTGTGCTACAATTTACAACGCACTTTTGATGAGTACAAAATGATCATGAGAAATATCTTCCCCCACTTCTGTCCAGGCAAATAGAAAATACTAGAACCTATATATTATATGAAGAGGTTTTATTTGATTTCGTATGAGGTGTAGAACTGAGATCGGGACGCGCAAAATTGACTGAAAATACATTTGTTCGATCATTTCGAAATGTCAAAAAGGCAGGTGCTGTGTTCTTCCTAACGGGGTGAAAATAGCTCTTAGATGTATTAATTATTTTTTATTTTTCATCCATATACAATGCCACTTCTCGTAGAATGATTTTTCTCCAAGTTATTAATGTAGGCCTATATATAGTAGCTCTGTGTATGTACCTTCATACGGTTATACTTTATAGTACCACGGAGTTCAAATATGAATGAAATGTTTTGACAGCCAGTGCTGAACATATCTTTGAGTCGATGAATGGTACACAGGAATAGGACACAATGTAAATTCATACTCCATAGTACATTGCAAAATTGGATTTCCGACATTGCCATTACCAATCGTTATTGTTATTTCGAGGTGAAAAAGCCAATAGTACATATACTTGATAGACAGAATATTCGAGTAGAGTTGTCACCAGGTCCTATAATAGTATTATTGTCTAAATCTAGACTTTCAGAGTATTGAAATGTAGGTTCAGAGTAGATGGGAGTGGGACAAAGTGCCAAGTGCTCTTCTATAAACTGTTCCAGTATTGATAGATCGCTGAACATATAGAACAACAGTACTACAGAATTATATCTGCTTATTTTCTCTTTTATCGACGGGTAATGTCAAATCCTAATTACCTTTGAACTGTTTTGTGAAGAGAGATATATGCGGTTACCCGTGCTAACATAGTCTGAAACGAAACTTGTGATGTTGGCAAGTGAGCCAGCGAGCCGAACTCAAAACTCTTGCTCCTTAGTAGGAAGGTAATATGATATGAGACGAAATGTTGAATGATGTATCTTAGGTTTAGATTATTTGATCCGAACGTCAATTATTGTTAATTAAAACATAATTACCGTATTAAATTTGACCCAGTGGAGCATTATATTCACGAATAATTATATTCTATACGGTTTGAAATGTGCCCTTTCAATTTGTGTTTGAATTTTTGTTATCAACTGATTCTCAACTCTGTTGTGAATTGCTCTCCCATTAACCACCGCAGATAAATGCCTCGATTGAAATATTCATGTCAGATAATTATTATTGTAACTATAGAGATTACTTCTTGAAATTTTGCATGGCGTGTAAATTGAATTCCAGCTTCCATATATTCATATTACATAGTCTTGGCATATTTTATGTATTGCATTATAATTTAAACTGTGATTTGAGATTCAAATCGACTAGCATGTACCACTATCATACCACCTAGTTAGTTCATTATATTCCATAACGTATTCGAGCAAACATGTATACTGTGCGTTTACCAACCAGCCTTCTAATAAAAAAACATAATTTAATTTTTTATATTGGTTTTCTGAGCCATGGCTAGTACGTATATATGGGACACAACGTTTATGATTTATTTCTCATGTAAGCGCAGCGGTGTTAGTCAATGCACTAATGCCTTGCGAACACGGCATAGTTGACAGCATGCGAGAAGTAAAATGGGTTTCTTTTTCCATCACGTGGGTGCTAGTTTCATGCAGCCTTGGGACTCACTTTCTGGGCTGCCTTGTATGGTCTGAAATATTAATGAGGGGGAAGGGGGTTATATGTAGGTGCCGCCGTTAGGCATTTCCCGCAGGCATTTCGGTGAGGCTTATATGTTAACCACGTAGAGTTTGGCTTGGTGTGTAGGAACCGAGGCTTGTAATCGTAAAGCATTCGTCACAAGTTTGGGGTGGGTAGAGAGTGGTGGCGGGGTTGGCGTGGAAAGGAGTTGGGCGAGAGGGTAGTTTGCGGGGGGCGGTTGCGGGCTACGGAATAGCCAGATAAGGAAGCGCCTTCCGGGTCTCGAGGTCATAAGATGAACGCGGTCCAGCGCACTCAATCACTTCCTCTTCTCAATATTAGGGACATTTCGCCATGGGGGATAATATATAAACCTTGTGCATGCAACTTCTCTAAGAAGAATCATCATGCTCTTTTGCTAAAGAGTGGAAAGCAGCTTCTCCATCTTTCTCTCTCTCTCTTTCTCTCTCTCTCGCTCCCATCTCTCTCCTTCTCTCCCTCTCTCTTTGATGACAAGGTTGTTATACTTCGATAGTCTTGTTGATATACACTTGGGAAACTTGCAGCATTGATAATAGGAGATTTAAAAGAAGTTGCTTGAGAAGCAATGAGCACAGCTATGAAAAGAGTCGTCGGATATCTTGTTGACCCGGCACCTCTACCAATAAATATTGGTTGATCGTTCGAAACGTTCGCTCGTAGCTGGTCAATAATGGGACGATCGACTGTTCCTTTCAGTAATATCTCTGTAATAAGTTTCTCGTGAGTGAAATAGAATATGGAGAGCTGTAAGTGTGTGGCGGCCACAAATAATCTGTCATTCTGTTTGTGATCGTCGAACGTAAGTGCTTCTACCCACGGTCGAAGGAAGCATATAGATGTGACGACTGATCGCTAGTTCCGCTATATTTGGACAATTTTACCATAATGGCTGCACTTAAAAAACTGTACATGCCTTCATTTTGGGATTATATTTATTTTTTATTGGATGATGAATAAATCAGTCTTTTAACCCATAAAAGGCATCCGATTTAATAAACCATCCGAATTAAAATATCGTTTTATCGATCGTTCGTCTTAGACATTTACATTTATATATTTATATTTCAATTCTGTTTTTAATTCTTTATTTAAACGGGTGAACCGAAGAGTTTAGAGGATCTGCACATGATTCAAGAACACAAACGCATAATCCCGGTATAGCGGTTCATCCCTCGGTTGGCTCTTGAATGCCAAACACATTTATCGTATATTATCCAAATAATTTCCAAATTATTATTATAACAGAAGTATAGATATAAGTTCAAGTCCAGTTCGTAGTTATTCCCAGAATGAGCTAGACACGATTATGGCAAGGCGTCTCTTTTCCGTCTAGACCTAAGACGCTCCATTTGAATAACTACCGGAGTCATTTCGCAGTGTGCATATTTCGAGGTAGTTATCTTCACGGTGCTATCCTGAGACAGTTGGAACCTCGCCTCAGGCTGGTGGTTGATGCAATACTACCGAACCGACGCTCGCAGCTCGTAATGTCCTCTCACTTGATGACATCAAACTAGATGGTTGTTCATCAACGCAACACCGGGTTGGGCAGAGGTTTTATACCTTTTATAATATGAAATTGTATCCATGAGGAAAGAAGGTCGTCAATAACTACATAATAGTCAAATTTTCGATTGTTGCAGAGAAAATCACTTTGCAGTTTTTGTTATTCAATGTTTTCCATGTAATGAGTATAGAACATGAATACATGAATATCATTATATTAGCCATAGCGAATATAATTATAATACATAACAATATGGTCTGAGATTGCTTGATTAGTTCACAATAATAATAATAATTGAAATCAAATGCTTGGAAATATAATAATTTATTTAAATTTATGATATATTATATTGTATTATTTGAAAACAGAACCCACTAAGCCGAAGCTTATGTGTAGGAAAGGAGAATTTAATTACATTTGAAAAAAAAATGGCAAGAGGGAAGGTTTTCAATAGAATGTTGGTACATAGATTTGTAAGCTGGGTAAATTTCATGTATTTAGAGAAAGAAAAGTTGAACTTGTGAAATTGTGGCTTTGAACATGCAATGCTAATTGAACTTTCATATTAAGGATGTAGCATAGTTTATTCCTGATTCCTGTTGGGTCTGAAGTTTGTTACGTACGTTGTATAAGGGAAGGGGGGTTATTTTGAAATGAATTTGATCCAATATCTATAATTCGTGACCATGCTGTCTATCCTTGAATCTTCTGTCGAGCCTGTAGGCCTACTGTAGACGCCATCGCGTCACCGGCATTGGTAGCTCAGTGGTAACACGCTGGCTCTATGTGAATGGGAGATGAGGTTAGACCGGGCCTTGCTTCGATTCCCGCCCCCGTCCATCTTTACTGAGTTTTTTTGTGGCTTTCCTCTACAGCCTGAGTAAATGCCTGGTTCCTCTAATATAGGTCAGGACCGCTTCATTTCACTGTCCGTACCATTACCTAAGAAACCTTCATCTCATCATTTCTTCATATCATTAATCATTCATTCGACGCCAATAGATCTTAGTTATCGTTGCGGTGCGTCGTAAAATCCACTCTGAATTGCATCCGTCGCTCGGGGTGCCACTAGTTAACGACATGTCTCAATAAAATTCTGCTTCGAAACCAATGTTGGAAGTCAGTCGAATCTAACTTGATGTACCGGTGGCATCAGCCGATAAGGTCTCTATTTTGTGTCCATTTCCGTAATTACTAAGAATAATCAAATATAATAATCAATCGAATGAATATTGAATGTCGAATAAATAATCAGTGCCGTGTAACTATAGGGTGTGCGAGCGTTCACCGCCAGAAAGAGAGAGTCGAAAAGTAAAAATGTTGTGTTGTATTTGAGGATCCTTGGAAGATTTTAAAAGAATAACAGTTTTTTCAAATTGAATAATACGATAGTTTGAAGTACACGTCACACGGGACTACTTGAGGGTCGGTTGCAATGCTCCGTGTTGATCCGTAGCCCTAACCTAACTGATACTAATACAATCCGATTCTGTATTCCTGTACGGAGATAATCTTTGTATCGGAACTTTGTCTAGGCTATATGTTCTATATGTATTGTTTCAAAGACAGACTCACACCTTTTTTTTTATTTCGGATTGATTTGTGAGCGCTTTGGAGGAAAAGAGGAGTAAAATTTAGACTTGCATTGGGCACCGAAATCCCTCTAATTAGACCTACGGCACTGGAATATCGCTCGTGGGACTGTTGGTAGGTTTAGATGACGGTCCACAATGCCCTCTGATTCTATAATCAGTATCAAGGAGCGATTCAATAAATTCGTTGTTTTCAATTTGTTACATAACATGGGCCGTTTTTATTACATCGAAACTTGATACAAAATCATTGTTCCCCCATTAAGGCCAAGGATGAAAGTAGGATCGTTTGGACGGGGCACCACAAGGGCGATCTTTTTTTTCAAGAATTTGCACAATAAGTTTAACGTTTCAAAGCTCTTCATAATAAAAATGATGTCAAATTCATTGTGAGATCGGTTGACGAGCATATGACGATCGGATATGCAGTCGTACAGCCGATAGTCAACTAGTTGGCTTTTGTTACAACTTACAATACACTGTATGACATCAGCAGTGGGCGGGACCATAATAGTGAGATGTGACTCAATTTACATCAAGAATTTTGACAGACTTCTAATTTTATTTTCTAAAATCCTGGAATAAATTACTATGTTCACTTTGATAGTTCCGTCGAGTTGAGACTATTTCTTTAATCCAACGTGCCGTGGATTTAAGGAGGAAGAGACGTGGAGAGATTTGGGAGAGGGGTTGCATGGGAATAACGTTAGTACTGGGATAACGCGTGAGCTCCTGAATGTATTAAGGAATTGATCATGGATTTACGGTATTACACAGGTCTACCAATAGTAAAGTATATATATAGATAGAAGGCTATGGGGTTTTGGTTCGATAGTTGCCTAGCTGGATTTACGATGGTGTTCACATAGGACCTATATTTTTAAGTAGAATTCACAAAAGTTTCGTTTTTCTTGTATAGGTATTGGTTTATTTTCTGAAACTGTGGTTGGATACTTCTACCGTCATACGTTTTAAATTGAGGCAAATTATATCACATATAAAATGTGTACCAATTTCCCCATATGATAAATGACTACATACATAATAGTAACTTATCAATAAGTATTATATGAATATTCTGTGCGCATTTAGTACAGCATTAAACTTTTTTGAATGTGTCTGTAGTTGTTGAATGTTCAACAAGCTTTTTGCCATATTTTATAACAGTATTTTCGAAAGAACAAGGCAAATGAAACATGTCATGAGTTGAGAATATATCAGTTCATTATGTCGACACGACCCGTTACATATTTAAATGGCTATTCAACAGATTAGGTGCGATTTTTTCCATTCACATGTTTGCTATAGGTTACAGCAGAAGGAAAGATCGACTGATAACCTTAATGTCTCTCGGTCTTATGTACATCCATGTACAGGAAGGCACATTTTGAATAATTCATGAACAAGGAAAAAAACGTTTCGTATTTTTTTTTCCTACCGGCTACAACAAATGTCGTAAACCATTTTTATCTTGTATTTATGTATATATTATATACGTTTCGTAGTGTATACTTCGTTATTTTCATGTTACCGACATATTTAGCAGTAGAAAAACACATTTTTTATGCTTCGGATCAATTTCTATGACCTTTTTATGTCGTCCATTTGTAAGTGATTTCGTTGCTAAACGTAAAAAAAAGCGTTCACATCTTGGGAAAACTCATTTTAACAATGTTTTCGATTAGCGTTGTCCCAGAGTAGGTTGTAACTGCTAATCAGTGCATAATGTGAGTCATTATGATCTTGATCTACTCACGTGAGTAAATTTAGTAACATCATCGCGTCAAGCACCTTCACCACCTCTCTGATCAGACATTCCATCACCAGGTCTATCAGTAGGTTTCTATCTGTGTTTCGGATTGTCTCGATATTTACACATTTGAAATGACATTGGCGTCATATAAATATGTGTCAAATTATTATTGCTCTATATTGAATACCGAGTGGTACCAGAATAATTATTTTCCATTAATTTTTTTTTAGCGTAAGTACATGCTAAAATAATGGTGGGTGTATAAAATAGTATAATAGTGGATTCATTTTTTTGTGATGTGACAGTCAACTTTTTGATACACATTTCTTTGAGTTAATTTGATACTCATACATTTTCATACATTTTTGAATTCGTTCGATTTTCTTCTATCAAATAACCGCAGCAGTAATCATAATTCATTCTATCAAAATCAAAAGTGTAAACTCAAAATCCTCAAAATTATTCTCCTTCGTTTTTTTCATATAGGCCTATAGATGCCTACATTAATATATTTCAATTTGGAAGTCAAGACATGCGTGGATACATTTCATGTATGAAGAAATAGTAAACATCGTTTTATTGTCTCATTCCATGCTCTATACGCACTCAACATGAATAGTGTCTGGAATCATGTTTCTATATTTGATCAAGTTCGGATTACCTATATAGGCCTAAGAGCGCATGGGAGTCGATTTAGCGGAATAACAGTTTTTTGATGATAACTTTCAAACGGTGTGAGGTATCAAACTTCTTACAAGAAAACACAGATACTTTCAAGACGTTTGATCAAGATCATGTGAATAATAGCTATTGTCTCATATTGCATTATTCTCAAGCGTATGCGCGGTCAAACAATGTGTTTTTAACTTATTCGCGTGACAATTGTGTTGTATGAGATGAATAGTTATCACTCATAGCCTACCATTTGTAAGGTATTGAAATTACATGTGTCGCATTCATTTAGAATTTCGATATCTCATACAGTTCAAAAGATATCACCAAAAAACTGATTTTCCGCTAAATCGACTCCCATGGCCTCGTAAGATTAACCGTTTGAAATAACTTTATACCAAATATATTTTAAGTGTTGGTGACGCACGCGTATCACAATTATTGCACACCACGAGTTTTTGACACATTCGAAAATGTATTTTTTCACCACATTCGATATATTTATTGTATTTATAACAATCCACATTCATGCATTGGTATCACAGTCTGGTATAACACTTCTTGTACCAAGATTGTCTGATGCTCTGGCTATTATGTGTTTCTTCGTTATTTCATGTGGGTCCATACAGTTATTGTAATCATTGAATTGTGGCATTGAATAGAAGAAAATCATCGGAACAAATCTTTCATTATGAGTCTTCTCCATTTGTTGTCTGTATCTAAAACAATGATATTTTTATCACGTTTCATAAACATTATTGAAAATGAGAAGAGCAAGAGATTATTTTCTCTCTGCTTTTCATTATTCTCTCTATCAGCTAATCAGAAGGCTTCGTGGTTATTTCTTTTGTTGCATTCATAATCTAATCTAAACTGGTTCCACTTATCCGGATTCCTTATGGTTCTTTTAGTCAAGCAAGTGGACGAGAGAGAATATATTAAAGTGTAATATCGACGTAAGCATACATATACAATACGCACTTCTGTAAGGGTTTAGAATATTAAAATTGTAGTTGAGATTTATTTCCCTGTGGGGCTTTTTAACCATTTGTGTAGTAATTTGATGAAGGCGACTCGGTTTCTTCATTTCGATTACGTACAACATTCAAAGAAGTTGCCAAGGAAGCTAATTCTTGAAAACGTAGCTACAATAAGTGTTTGTCTTTTCAGTTTCTTGTCATTTGATGCAGTGAGAAATGGAAAAAGAACATATTTCATGAGAATTCTCGACTCAAACTGGAAACGGGTTGTCTTGAAAATGTTCTTGTGAGATGGTACAAGAGAAGAGTGGAGCGCTTGAGAGCAAGGGACAGAGTGACCTCCCGTCTAGCTCAGTGCATTTTGGAATTTAAGTCAGTTCGGGCGTGAGTTTGATTCTCGCAAAAGGCACGAGTTTTTGTAAACATCATTCGTATATCATCTGCTCACTCGTAGGAGTACTCCCAAAATGCTCAGCTGTTAGTGGGGTCGTTGAGCAAATAATACTAATCATTATCGAGTCAGTATAACCTACATAAATGAATGAATGCATAAATATGTATATATATATATATAGGCTTATGTATATATTCCCCGATGAGGTGGTGTTTTTCAGTGATAATAATATCCATCTTATCAACATCACGTGCTGTACGTTTCAATAGAAAGCCATGTACGTGTAGGCCTATATATATATATATATATATATATATATATATATATATATATATATATATATATATATATATATATATATATATATATATATATATATATAAATATACATAAGACATTGATCGAAGGAGAGAGGTGGATGTATTATGAGAAAACTCACATAAAAATCCTCTTTGCTTTTGCTATAAGTGTTTAATAGTCGATTCCTTCATCCTTGTACTTATTTTCATATAAATATAAAACACAAGTTTGAATTTGCATCTTGAAGACAAGACCCTACACGTTCAATGCTTATTTGAAGCGAAAATATATTTTATGCTCACTAGATTTTGCAGTCAGTCTATAATGAGACTCGGAGCGTATTTTCAAGTGAATAATGCTAAATATTGAAATTAAGCTGCTGTTTATTCTTCATTTCATCTTACAGAACATAATGGAATACATTTTCTCTGACGTACAAATTGAATACGGGTTCGTGAAGTCAATTATTAGAGTAGTATTCAGGACAAGAGGTAAATGTACAAACACCACTGAACGATTAAAACGAATAAACGATTGAACGACCTGGCGACGAAAACAACGATCGTTTCATGAACGACAGAGCGATTAAAAAACCACCTGTGTAATGTATTCTGAAAAGTTTCTCCTCTGTTTTTTTTACTCCTGACTGGTAGTTAGGTACTTCAAAGGTGGAGGTGCCGGGTATTCTCTACAAACGTATAGGAAGAAGAAAATCAATACTTTTTGTGTGGGGCTAACTAAACCTAAGGAGCGTAATATGTCTATTAGTTTCAGCACTATTGCACCTAATGGTCTCATTTTGGAATGTGACCTCAGAATGAGTTCATGGGTCAGATTCTCATGAGTACCCGGTACAGGCTTATCAATTATGCTCGAAATTCTGTGACTCATACTTCAATTTTAATCTCTCTTCATTGTTCAAATTTGCTAGAAAATGATAAACAGATTGTGTATCACTTTTTCCGAAACTTCCCGTTCATTTCTTCGCGTTACTATTTCATTTTTGAAACATCTTCATTGCAAACGAGGTGGTTTGTTTTTTCTTGTATCCAATGCGCATACAAATTGTTTGAAACATTTTTATTTTCATGAAGACAACATTTCGTTTGTGGTTCAAATACTTTTAATACGAAACACTCAACTTTTAAACTTCGAAAGTCTATCTGAAATGTTATTTTATTCCAGTCCATTGTTTGTCACTATATACATGTAGGATATCCTATATCTTCAACTGGAGCAAAATGGGCCAAAATATAGAGAGATCTGAATTTCCAAACCACTCATGTAAGAGACCCAAAGAAAGTAAACTAGCCAGTTTCGTGATACACTGGCTGGGATATTCCCCTTTCGTGTAGCAAGCGAATGTAGTTTATTGTTGAACGGAGATAGCAAGGTTCTGGATACCGGATATATAATATACGAAAGTCTTGAAGATTGTGGCTGAAATCTGTGCTGTGGCGTGTAAAGCCGGCTGGACGGATTGAATAGTGAAGAGTTACTGTTGCCAAGAGATGGGTTGCGGCGTGAGGATGAAGAAAAACGGGGTAGTGGAGGGGGGAAAGTTGGTTGAAAATGTGAAAACCTCTCTGATGACAAATCTTCACCATCCTTTACAAGTAAAGGCCTTAGCTGCCTTTTGACTTCGTATATCTTTGCTTTGAAGTCTAAGCTGTATACAACGGGGAAAGAAAACACGGCTAACTCACTGAGTAAAAAGAAGAGTATTATGATAGATACAAACAACCTGGACTAATGGACAGAGGAACTAGAAAAAGGAAAGAACTGTGATCTCAAGAAAAGGAAGGAAACGCTCGTTGATGATCCTTGAATGCAAGAGAGAAGTAGCTTGATATGAGAAAGAGGATTGTACGTGCAATTGAAATCGGGTGGGATAAGATTGCAACGATTCAACGAAATGATTCTAGATAATATCAACAGCTCTTCCAATCCCAACATGAAAAGTGAACCAAATGATTTATCAGGTAATAACTTGTTACGTAAGCTCATATACAACACTTGTAAATTAAGATGTTGAAGATTATAGTTAAATATAAACTCTTTCTTTGTGGTGGAGATTAGCTTTGCCACATCGTGTTGTTCTATCATTAAGTCGCATTTCTTTTGTTGGACGAGTTGTGCTTTCTTGTTCCGTTGAGCTGTTGAATGATGGGCCACCAAGTCACGACTGAACACAATCACAATTTGTTTGAATAAAATGTATGTCTGTGAGATGGGATTTGCGACGACAACGGGAAGAATCCGGTAGCATCAGTCTGTCGTGTCCACTGGCCGCGTGATGAGCGGTTGGCTATCCATCCTAGAAAACCTCGACCTAGGTAGAAGGATACACGAGGATGAGAACTAGAGTCGAGTTTCGCGTGATATGTGTTTCAAGGAAACAATGTCACAGAAGTAGATTCCATTGGCTTGTTAACGAGTTAATAAGAAACGAGACAAGTCGTCGACTGTACGTATATAGAAACAACCTCCGAGGTTTGTTGAAATGAAAATAAAACCATTCGTCACTTACCGTGGAACATTGCAGAATATGTCACTCTAGTGTTGTGGCACCGAATTGCTTATTTTTCGCTCACAAAAAACCTGACTTGGGTGCATTCCTGTGCGAATCATTCATTCGGAAAATGAGTCAACTTTCCGTATATTATAATTATTCTTTCCGATTGTGTGTTACTTGATGTGGCATTATTATTCGCCATTTGATTATTATGATGTACAATTTCGTACGAACTACTTACAAGTTTCAAACTCAAATTACCGCTGATGAAATTATCCAGTAACTATATATTATATATATTCGACTAATTAGTTTGAAAATTGGAATATGATGTTAGAAGACACCTTCATTCAAAATCAATACCAAGTAGTTCAGTTTACGGTATGTACATAATTTGTCCAGTCTGTGAAGTTTGAGTGAATGATCAACTCTCTCTCTTTCTCTCTCTCTCTCATTTTATTTCTGTATATATATATTCCATAGTTTTCTTATTTCAATGCTGCTCAACGACTCCACCAACAGCTAGGTCATACGGGGGTACGAATGAACGGGTGATAGTGAGAAGATGAAGTGATGATAGGCTCGAACCCACGCCCTGGGCTGACTTCAGTTTCTGGGGGCAGCTATACATGTGTATATATATATATATATATATATATATATATATATATATATATATATATATATATATATATATATATATATATATATATATATATATATATATACATATATATATGTATGTGTGTGTGTGTGTATATAACTATACTGCATCGATAGTGATACCCCTTCTGTTCCCGACTCGACATGGAGCCAAAGTCACTACGAGTGAGGGTACTCGAGAGAAAGTATGTTGCAAACATGGAGTCCAAGGAGCAGAAGAGTGGACTGGTTAGCAGGACGTGATGTGACTACCGATACAACACGAAGATAACGACGAGATAAATGAGAAGAGGGTACATTGAGCAGATTTAGAGGCGCAACTGTCAAGCTAAACAGCTTCAACTATAGAGAACTGGTCAGACAAGGTCAAAGCTTAAGAGCAAGGGGAGTTTTGATCTTCATACGCAACCGTTGACCGCATTCTATCTTATCATGCAGATAAGTTTCGTACTAGTGCCTCTCTCCTCAGCGTCACTTTTGGTGGTCGAAGTCAGAGACGGTATCAGCTTGGCATCTCATCGTGTGGTGGCAGCAGATGGAACTGGAGATAGTTAATATTCCACCCACACGTAGCGGCTTGTGCGTGCGAGACTAAATTCCATAAGCAATGTTACGTGGGGCTTATGTCAGACTCCTAAGGGAATCACCTTTGGACATTTCTTCAGACGTGGATCCCATCGAAAGTGAAACATGATACTGAATTATGCGATGAAATGAAATACAAATAATACCTGTTTAAATTTTCGTGACGTTTCAATTAACGTCAACGGCTAATATGAGATAAATGTGAAGAGTTGAAATTAAAAAAGAGTTGAGTGTTTCTCACTCTCTCTTCAAGTTTTAAGTAAGTGCGGTACCTGATATTAATCTAATCCGGTGTCGGTTTCCGTCCTACTAAGGCAAAGGGTTTATAAGCTACTTGTTCGCTTTAATGTAACTAAAGTTACTCGAGTATTGCCTTGGCCATGCAAAACAGATGTGAGACTAATCAATATCTTTCCTGGCATAAGTTATCACCGGGGGGGTGTTTAGGAGTACGGGGCGTGGGGATATAAGTTCTAGTCTATTTGGCTGAGATAGGGGCTGGTATACGTCAGTTATGGGCATATAGAGAACCGTTTGTTTTGTCATTTATTCCCGTTGGCCCATATCTGTCTCAGCGAAAACTTGGACAGATGTGTATGGGGATGATACCCCATCTCCTCCTTTCCCTCCTCCCATCACCCCATACCAACCTCACAACTTCACCGTCTTCTAAACTTTGATAAGCATTTGGAGTCGTCTCACTGACTATGACCAATGACTAGAACGATGCGATGGTAGCACACGTACCATGTCAAACACCAAAAACATTTACTTGGTAACTTTGTTGTTTCTGTTTATGTGTTTTTCCCACTGAATGTGTTTTAATCTTCCTGTGGCTCACTTATAGAGATGGCCGCACGGCAATTACTTGAACGAACTGAACAGCAAAGTTTAACTTGTTGTTTACTCAAACGTAGCCGGATCTCGATTGAATAACGCGTCTTCCGGCAGATAAAGGGGTTTGAGGATTCATTATGATATAAGCGTGAATTGTTTACTCCGCCTACTACCACACTCTTCATTGTATTAGCCCCCAAGACTATGGGTTTGGAATTTACACCACAAGAGGACGAGACGGATGATTGATGAATATATCAATTATGGGTTATATTGTTGCGGAGTATGGGAGGAATATACCATTAATCTTAGCTTGCCTTACGTCCACCACACGAAGTAATCTGGATTACACGTAGTAATTATGTTACTCAACTGGTTGATGTAATAACGCCGTCTGATTGATAAAACTTACGTGATCACACAACGAAAACCCTATAAATCTAGCTATTGCACAATTCAATATGATGACGGGCAAATATATCTCCTACCATGGCAACCCTCCTACAGGCACATGCCGAACAGGATATATATTGTTATATTACTGTATTGATTTTCAATCTTCCCGAAAACAGAATTGATGTCGTTTTCTATTCTTGCCTTCTAGTTTGTGATACGTTGCATATGCGTGTGACGAGTGAGACATATAGGATAGAAACCTGTCTCCGTATTATGACTCCCTTTTCCAAGGAACAGGGCTTCTTCTCTTGTACCCACATCTCGATTCCAACCACCCATCAAACTATATGCTCATGTTCCCTTTCATCGAATTGCTGTGCGTCCTTTTCTTACGTGCACCACCCACACATGTTTGTGCTTTGTTTGTGAATATCAAAATATTCTTCAAGTCGTTGGGGGGTGAATCTTACGTAGAACAGGGGCGATGACATAAATCTATGAAAGGAAATAAAAAATAATGAAGGGAAAGTTGTTGAAGGGGGGGGGGGGGATTTTATTTTGCTTAAGTTCAGGATGGGCTTTTCTAGTTCCCTTCCTACCATTAGAGATCCTTCTCGACATTGTTGAAGATTCTCTGGAATTGATTGATGTATATTTGATGACTTGGTGGGTCCCACCCTATTTCTCCTCTAAGCACCCCCCATGATGCTATGGCGTCTGCAGCTCCCCTAACAGTCGTTCGACATTTTGATCACACACACACACATATACATTACACACACACAAACATACACATCACATACGTAGTCGAACGAATTCGTAAGCAATGTTATGGCAAATGACATAACATAAAGTAACACACAGTTGATATGTTATCATGAGTATTCATCATTTCCTTTCAATAGAAGATTAATCAATTGTCGATGTTGGTGGTCCTTTAGCCCAGCAGTGATCTGCCATATCCTTGTCTTGCTCTAACTGACCGCGACCCACAGTCATGAATGACATCGTAGGAAATTGAAGTATGATATGATATGGACATCAGATGTTCTGGACAATACATTGCTTTCAGCAGAGTTGATGAGAAAAGTAGTTTGATGTAACTAGTCTGTGGGCATCAGTCTGTCCTCATAACGATGATTTCTAAGCAACTCCGGCCAATTTCCGGGCGTCGCCTGCCTCTACATCCGGCCAGTATGTTAGTACGGCGTCTATATTGCGACCGGCGCCCTCACCTCCAACCCTCCCCTTCTTTATCCTACCCCATACGTACATTGTGGTATGGAATATTCAGGAAATGAGGCACTTCTGAAGGACATCGACATACCCTACTACCATCATATCCGACTTTGGACGCCCACCTACAGGCAATATCTACACCTCCCTCTCCACTCTTCAACATTCTTTTTTGTATTTTCTCACATCAAAAAACGTAGTGATAATAGAATATGACTTCAAACATTCTTCTCCCAATATTATTTTTCTCTCGCACTCGTTCATTTTCTTATTTCTGTTGTGCTATTTCTTCTACCATTGTGGTTCGTATTCGAACCTTGATTGGCTATTTCATAGACCAACATAGGTTCATAATACATGAACGTGCAAATGTCCGCGTGGCGTATAGCAGGTCTATGGATAAACTTGAACTCCACGCAGTGGGAAATGATGATCGTGTCCATGTTATTCAGAGTTCTGTGTCGTGAAATAATGAGATGGACCACTCGGATGAAACCATACAAGTATGCAATTAAAACTGTTGCGGTTAACTATGTGAGAAAACCGCCGTCACTTGTCTTACGTGTATGTCATGATTTCGCCGACCTTCTCAAAAATACACCCGGATCTCCCAGGGGCGGTAATTTTTATATGGTATGCCATAGACACACACATACACACATATATATATATATATATATATATATATATATATATATATATATATATATATATATAATTCATACCCATTTTTATAATGTGTATTTTACGAACTCGATGTTGATCGTAAGAGAATCATTCTTTGTTATAAAACCTTTCATGTTATGTTATTCAATTTCATTGGATTCAACGACGCACTTTAATGATGCCCAAGATATATTGGCATCGAATGAATAATTAATGGTATGATGGGATGATGAGATGAAGCTTTTTTAAGAAAAGGGAAGGATATATAGTGAGAAGGAAGTAGTCGTGGTCCGTACTTTAGGAACCATCCCGGAGAATACATGGGCTTCATAAGGAAGCCACGAAAAAATCCTGTAACAATGGATGGTGGTGGGATCGAACCTAGGTCCGATCTATCACCATCTCCCGTCACAAGAAGCGAGCGCATTAGAACTGAGGTACTTGTGCCGGTAGCAGTTTAGGCATTACGTAGTTGAAAAGTGTTTCAAGTTGAATTGATATTGATTTCTATTCAAATCCGTTTTTTAAATGTGGGCGTGGTCTGCAGTATCTATGTGTGGTCTTATTATTTATTGCGTGCTAGACTAGATCAATGTGGGTATGTTTAGGTCTACATAATTCTCTTCAATACTTCGAATTTCCTCAACATCAGTATTCAAAATTCAATAGAAGCTAATATAGCAAAAGCAATATAGTATTCAATAGAAAACATGCATTCGCAATATCAAAAAACAATATTGTGTGAAATAATAAAATATGAAACATAGTTTGCATTGCATCATATATATGTCCCTATATATATACACGTGCAGAGGACGTTTTTGATGCACCATATTTCCGTGATTTTTTCGTATTTTTCGCGTGTGTGGATGTGTGAATGTGACTGTGTTTTTTTCAATTATCTTGTGTCTGTGTGTTGTGGGGAGGAGGTCACTTCGGTAGATCGAAATAATGCTCGCTGTTGTTTTTTTACATTTTTCACTTTTAATGAATATAAGAACGTCATTGTAAACATGACAAAAGAAGTCTCAAATTGGAAAAAAAAACAATCAAATTGGAATCAATAATCAAAGGTCTTTGCGTGATCATTACATTACATGAAATATCATTACATTCTTCTCTCGAAAGTTCTAACAAACTTCCAAACATCTAGCTAACTAAGAAGGTATTTCGACCTTCCGTGTGACCTCTGAATGCTCAGATGCTTGTATAGTGTTACCAAGAAGTGCATTATTTGTTATAAGTAAGAAGGTTTGGTACGGTTCTGGTTGGTGTACAAGATGAAAGGCTTGTGTAGTACTAGTACAGGCAAATATCGCTGCATAGAATCGTGAATGCTGTGCAGTCGGGTACATTATACCAACCGCTTTCAGTGGTGTTACGATGCACAATTGGTGCCCATGTCACATTATACATTATTAAATGTACAGCCAGTGCATGTCGGGTGCATTCAAGTAAGTATAACCTTGGCGTGCATATTTGATATTATCGTCCGAAGTTGAAATATACTTTTCACATCATTAGCTTAAGAGAGCTATGGTCTATGTAAGTCTGTTCAAGCGACTCAAATGTGGAATTAAATTCAAGTACTTGACAGCAACCGTATAATAATATGTTTTGTTCATCTTCCACTGTTGGAAATAAAATTCAATATATAGGAAATAGCAATTATATGAATTTTAAATAGAAATGACAAGTAAAATTGAGTGCTCGCATAATCATGTATTCATTTTTTACAGAATCCGTAATTACACAAATACAGAAAGTATATTGTGGTGAATTGATGAGAGGATTGAAATAAAGATTAGATTAGATTTCTGTATTGATCACAGGCTTGACATTTACACAAATGAAAATATATGGCAACTATAGGTTACTATACTATAGGTACATAAGACAGACGTACATAATGATATCAAAACTATTGTAGCAACTTTTGAATTGTTACAAAGTCGAAAAAAATACAATGTTTCGTAAAAAACTTCCATCCTATATTTTGGTAACAATTTCAACAAAAACGTGTTATTTGAAACATCATTAGAACAGGAAAAATGCTTGATAACATGCTAGTTCACCTCGAAAAGAGGATCTGTCAACTAAAAATACAAGTTACGAAGGAGTCTTATTCTGAATTTGTGTTTGATGTATTAGGCTATTAGCATAATAAGTTGATAGACTTTCAACTACAATGTACTCAGAGATTTAGCCACACATCATGAAAATTAGATTTTTTTTCTATTTACCATATGTAGGCCTATGTTAGTTACATATTTGTCACTTTCTTACTTATCAGCTGCCATGAATAATCTCTGCACATTCTAACTGGCGTGACTTTCAAGATGGTCAGGCCCCGTTAATACATCCTAACCGTTGTGTCAATATGAATGAACCCTAGTCTGATTGACCAACTTCATAATAACAATTCTCAGTGACGTTTTGCGAAAGCTCATCGCAGAGTAGCTTAATCTGAAGCGAAATGGTCTGCCGGTCGGTCGGTCAGTCATGCAGGTTTCAGTTCGCTTGTCTTCGTTTGGTTTGCTTCTGCAAAAGACTACACGCGACGGAGCTTATTCATGTGCATAACATTCATCTACTGGCAGTGTAGAGTGGAGACAAATGTTTCCGCCATATGTCACAATTGTTTATTAGTTGCTCTCGTGTCATAACCATTGAAGTTCGCGTCTTTAATTTCCTAACAACAAATGGAGAGCGCGCTTGCGTACTGGAATGGAATCCACATCATACCACAGATGAAGGAACATAACCTTCCCTCCCCTGTATGTGCCATCTTATTCGATTTTGTCATAGAAAACCGTATATGAAACCTAGAAACTTGGGTCAAATCAACGGTAGTTCGTGTACTTCTTCACGATATATTTACTACATCTGTAGGGTTATACTGGATAGATGAATTACTGCGCGAAGAGAAATTTGTGTTACCTAAAATAAGCGTAATAAATATAGATCAGTAAAATAGCTTGGAAATATTCCAAAGCTTCATTCAAGCAGCGTGATAAATCTGCCGTTTTACCGCCGCGACAAGAGTTGTACATTAAAGGACATCATCACCCTGAAACTAACTTTGATTGAATAATTACGATATTCATATCCCTAATTCCATAGAAAACTAGGAATCATCGTCTCAATTTCAGAAAATATATATTTTTGGATGTTTCCATTCCATCATATATACCTATAGCATTTGCGTGTCATCTGCTCGTTTGCAAATACAATTATTGTTACGTTATTGTACATTACAGTATTGTTAGTATTGTTATGTATTGTTAATACAAGTACGTTAGTAAAGGTACGTTTACTCTTCTGCTTTGTGCTACATGCAACATGCTTTGAGCAACAGGCAAGCATGCGTTCAGCGCACGAATACGTTTTGACGACGCCAAACTTGGACTTCATATTGTGGTTATGTTACCGCGGACAATTTTTTAAACTTTCATCAAATGTCTTCAACCAAACTTTATGAGCTTTTTAATATTATTGGATCATTAATTACCTGAAAAACATTGCCGAAAACTGATATAATATCTCCTGCAGAACGGTTTTTGAATATCAGTAGACTGGTTAGGGCTAACAGTTAGGTGATCCGAAAATTCCCGTTGCATTGTGGGCCCAAAAGCGCACTTTGCACGTAGAAAAGACGAACCTCGTCCATCTCTCAGTGCGCCTAGCAAGTGTTCTCTGATTGGTTGATGCACGTTGCAAGTTGCTCAAAGCATGTTGCGCGTAGCACAGAGCAGAAAAGTAAACGTACCTTGATGCGCCAAAAAGTGCATGCTCTAATCTATTGTACCTATGTGATGTGATACAGGCCAACAAATGTGTACCTATTTCGTTTTATTAGCCTCCCTGTATCACATTACAGAGGCTAAATAATGGTCTTGTTAACCATATCGATGTTTCAGTGGAAATCAGATAATGAAATCATTCATGTGAATGAAAGTCAATATCATTAGTCCATTGTATTGTCCAGTCGACTGGTGATGTATCATCGTCTGTACATCATTTGCTTTGAATGTATATGTATGTATGTATGTATATATATATATATATATATATATATATATATATATATATATATATATATATACACATACATATTATAGACGAATTTTTGCGTCAAGATCACAGAATGAAAATATCATTTGGACAAAGAGAGGGGTTTGTTTTATTCTTTCTGTGATTTGGTTGTTTGTAGTTGACTACATTCGAAAAGTGAAGTTTTATTGGGAGATATATCTTTTTAAATGTGACTTCAATATGAATAATGGTTATCGAAAATGTCAAATTGGTTGAATATCATATAGTTGGTATCTATCTCGAATCAGCGATACATAATACGACAAAGTTAACATACTGAATAATATTATGGATGAGATAATGCTCCATAGTTGAAATAACTATATTTTCAATAATTATGTATTGTAATTTTTTTCGTGTGTCGCGTAGATTTGCTGTTCATTTTCTGTCACCGAGGACTACTCGTTCAGTAGATAATATCAAGACAGTGGCATCGTTTTTGGAACGTCTTAAATTTGATCGTTTCTCCTATATAAGAGTTTCCGTTTGGATAACGCAGATGCCATCCGAACAACCGCTCGTCTCTGCATTGCACTATCGAGGTTTCGATCATTCTTCTACCTTGTTAGCCAACATGATTTACACCATTGTGTGACCATAGCATTCACGCTCAATAATGAGGAATGGAATGCATCACAACTATCCATGTAACAACTGTTTTCTACACAATTGCTCATGACATGCTAACAAGAACTAGAATCTATTAAACAGTTGATGCTCTTAAATGTTCTGTATTGATGATTTACTCGAGGAATAATTTGCTGGCTTGAATTGCGTTTCTTGCGTTTGTTGCCGTGCGAGTGTTGAAGTACCCATGATTCAATAATAGACTTTGTCTCGGGAATATAAGTACTAAAGGTGTGGTCAACTCAAACTAGACCATTTCATTCTCTGTAGTAATAAAACCAAGTAAAACGATATTACGACACGCCAGTCTGAAATGTGAGTACTAAACTACATTCGTTTACAATAGGGAGATTGAATTAAAAGTGTTATAAAAGATAATCGCTGTAATACGTCTTATAAGAATGATACAAAATGGCAATCAATATTAAAGTTTAATTTAACGTTCAGTGATACTGAAAGTGAAACTACCTGGTTGAAGAGCCAAAGGTTCATAATATTTCATCTAAAATGATGATTATTATTCGTCAAAAACAAAATTCCAATTCAAAAATGTGATAAGTCTGCCTATTCAGATACTGTTTTTGATTTCCGTTTGTTAAATTAATTTCAGCGTAGGTTTGCTTATACATTATTTGCGAGTATTATCAATCTTATTTTGACGTCTGAAAATATTCAGAAACTTTTCTCGCTTCTTATTAATGACCCACAAGGCGGACTTATTTATCTCATTAATAATTCTCTCACCCATTTCCTTCCTCTTTTCTTTAAACGCTTCTTAACTTTGTGAAGAATTTGTTACACAATAGTTTTCCATCACATAACTTTTTAATATTGTAAAAAAAATGCGTTGAATGGAAATTGAATAATGAATTGTATAGTACTCCGCTATGCTCAATAAAACTGTTTTATAAAAGCTCAGCACATCGTTGAAATGTCAAAGTCATTCAGCATTAGTCTACAGTTAATTAGTTTGATTTAACATTTTGTTCTCTTCCCATGGGGAGAAAGCCAATCGTGGTGACTTGAAATGTTTATAGCGGCTAGTGAATTTGTTGACCACTTGCGACACAGTGCAGGAAAATGTCAATTCAAGAGATAGGCGACATTGTCACTAAACTAGTAAACTGCCATTAAGACCTTTGAGATTTGAAGACCAACTAAAAGAGAATTGTGACCTCATTCAATTCCCCCGGACATTTTTACTTTTATTTATGTTGGCAGAACTCCTTTGACCTTTCCTATAGTAATATACTCGACAACGACATTGACAATCCACCCTGTTGCTATATAACCATGCAGGCTTATTCGAAATGCTTCCAAGAGGGACAAATTTCCGTTTATTAGGGCGTGAATGATATAATTCTGAATTATTCCTTCTTTTATCAATTTCAAATCTCTTCAACCACTACAAACCTTCGCTTTGCTCACCGGAACTCTACAGTGTTTATGTGCAGCGAATGTAAAAGGGGGGATATAAATGCCTGGTTCTTTAATATGGTTTTAATCTATCTTGTGTTAACCATTTATCGTCCTACTTAATTTGCTCAATGTAATAATGCCAGGGGTATGACGATAAACACAGCGCACAGTACAGTAGGGCAGCGATTGCATGACTATATAACACTTCGAAGTTGGCGCGCTTGGGATGTATGGCCTATGTGGTGTGGGGTGGGGTAAGTTGAGGTGAAAGCTCAGCTCATAATACGGCATTAGAGAAGATGGACTCTCTGTGAACATGCTGAATCTAAAACAGAAGGAGTAAACTTTGTCTTCCAGTTTGAAGTATATGATAATGGTATGATGATGAAAATTGAAACTTATTAGTCCTATTTTAATCAACATGGAAATACAACAGTTTATTTCCGAATTTGATGCCAATCTGAAATCACAGTTGACATTTTCGAGAATATATTGTATCAATTGGGTTCATGTATATTATAAAAGTAGCACATTCACCAACTGTATCAAATGGAGTTATATATTACATATAGTTGCTGATCGATGGTAATGATGAAAAAGACGAGAAGTCGCGCACGACGACGAATAATAACTATCGATTATTTGAAGCTGGACTATATATGTTTGATTGTTTCTCATTCATATCGTATTTTTCCATTTTTCATCATGTTACACCAAACTAAAGGGTTTATATATATATATATATATATATATATATATATATATATATATATATATATATATATATATATATATATATACACACACACACACATATATATATATATATATATATATATATATATATATATATATATATATATCTCGCAAATTGTTTCTATAAACCCAGATACGGCAGAAACCCTAGTTATTGTACCCTATGAAGTTTGATAAGTTAAACATACTCCGACCATACTGAAATGAGTGACTGTTATTACCTTGCCTCCATTCTACATGCATCGATTGCGTGCACAAGCCAAATTTTCACTTAACAGTCACGCATGCCCCTTGAAATAATAGCTCAGCGTCACGATGGAAAATCCTTTAGTTTAGGCCTATTATAAGTTATATGGTGTTCGGTAGCGTACAGACCCCATTCTGAACCTTATAGTATACATATTAGCTTATTCAAACTCGCCCTGCTACGCGATTTTTAATGATGCTTCGTTACCAATATAATTTACAGACTAATTTCTACATCGTCAGTGTTTGTTAAGCTACGAATGGTATATAGTCCATTTAGAGGCGATTTAATTTATAGGCTCACCCCTAAAAGCAAGCTTTGATTAGTATCGGTTTGCCCTATGGATATTATTCTCAATACTTGAACCTAATATTGCTACGAGCCCGAGTCCAGGATCAGGTGAACTTCTTCTTTGGGGATTGTTCTGGATCCCTTGCCTGTCATTGCATTTGAGATAATCCAACCCGCCCTCGGTCCTTCACCATGCTAACCACCATCTATTCCCTCAGCCAACGAATATACCCTCACAGTCACAGGGATAAATCATGTACATACTTTCAGTGAACTACTAGTTTTAGGTTGACTTCTTATCATCAGCTGCCTACGGGTTATCGTGAAATAACTTTTTCGTATTATTTTTCATTAAAATTACATCAAGAATAAAATTCTCACCTTTCTTCCAGACTGAGACCCTGATATGTGTATACATCTATTGTACTGATCCACAATATTTTGCCAATGTTAAATGTACTATGCAATATTGATTGTTATATTGTGTTGATGGCTGAAGTGAACTCGAGCGATTCAATTAATAACGAGTATGAAAATTATTCATTTTGGAAGTAATTCAATTTTTGTACAAGGCATAATGATTATTTTTCTGTTATTGTTTATGCTTTTCAATCTCGACTGAACCACCGTGCGTCATGCAGGCCGACTACATGCTCCATGATTACGATCTACGAATCATGTCGCACCCTCTAAGATTATAGAGGTGAAGTTCGTTGCGTGTCCATATGTGTTATTGTCGATTTCCTCGGATACTTCCTCCACCCCCCTCCCCTCCCTCCCCTCCCCACCACCTCTTTCCCCGTTCTTATCCACCCCCTTCAGTATGAAGTACAATTGATATTAAATAATTGAATAGAAAATTGTCTACATTTTGATAACACGTAATGACAAGTGTTTCACGTCACTCACTCGTCACTAGACTCAGCTTATCTGTGATTCCAGTCTTTGATTGACATTTACTCAACTCTAGTCAACAAATGTGATCGATGAGATTTACATAATCAACTTCATGAACAATTTAGTGAATGCAAACAGTGTGCTCTAGTTTTATTACATTCATTGGCAACAGCTGTTTAATACTATACTTAATTAGTACCGGGTAGGTTTCGATAAATCGTTGTTCACGTTGTATGAATAGTTTTTAAATAAATTCAACAAAAACATGTTGACTATATTTGTTGACATTCTATGTGAATATTCAAAATCGTATATTTGCAAGTTTATAATAGAAATTCTGTTGTCGATGTCCCATAGTGGAACCACATGTATTACATTTCACTGGGTTAATAAATCCACCAGAACCACCGCCAACTTACAATATTGTAAACGTCCCATTAATTCACATAAAACCATCTTCTTCACCGCTTTATGTATGTATATAGGTACTAAATAACTACTTCACACTGAGATTGTTTTAACGTAAATTATATCTGTTTTATATGTATAGTTATTCTAATTTGCTTTATGTATAAGATGTCTTACTTGTGGTATCTTATGTACCCAGTATACATTATATGAGTGGTTTGGTCAGTCTTTGAGTTATACATTGTGCATTTCTTGGATGCATTTAATCGGTGATGGGACAGAGGAGTGTTGAGGAAATGAAGACACTTTGCATGGAAAGGGTTTCTGGGATTTTTTTCGCTGGAGGATAGGTGTCATTGGAGGTATTTTAGTCATGTATCGGACGCATACATTTCAGGTCCATCGCTCGTTTACGTCCGTACAGACAATTCGGTTAGGAAGCATAGCGTTTCGATTTTTACTTTGTATGAACGGCTATGAATACATGGGTGAAATAGCTAAATTGAAATAGCTGAATTAGTTCAAATAAAATAGCTAAAATAACTGTACAACACCATAAAAATAGGATCGTATGCCTGTCGATCAAGTGATATCACAAATTCACAATACATTATCAACAGTTCTGTGTTTGAGCCCATGGGAGTCGATTTAGCGGAATATCAGTTTTTTGGTGATAACTTCTGAACGGTATGAAATATCGAAGTTCTGAAAACGAAGGAATACAGATATTTTCAATACCTTCAATACGGTGTAAGTAATAACTATTGATATCACATTGCCTAATTGTCAGGCGTATACGCTAAAAAAATGTGTATTTTTAAGCGAACACGCCTGACAATCAGGCGATTTGAGATAAATAGTTATTATCTACATCATCTTTGAAAAGGTATTAAAAATATTTGTGTTATCCGTTAAAACTCATCACCAAAAAACTGATATTCAGTTAAATCGACTTCCACGGACTCTTAAGATGTAATTAGTATATATCTGAAGTTTATAATCACACATGAAGTTAATTTTGTTAAAATAATGAACGGGTCCATTGTTGGTGCCCTATTCATCCGTGTATTGGTCCTCCATCGCTATATAGTTACTACGCACTCTTGTATGCACTGTAGGCCTATTTGAATACGTATCAATGGGCGGGGACAATTGAATAATGCTATTATAACAAACACTATAGACCACGTTTGTAGCCATCACGCAATATAATTAAATTATATTTGAAATAGAAAGGGTAAATGAAATATTGTATACAATGTGAAGGCCTATTATCAAATATTTACAAACAAGGTTCATGTTCATACCAATATTCAATAAATATGGGAATAGATTTTAGAAAATTGTTCATACCATATAGTTACCGGTGATAATTGTCTGAAATTGTTGAAGCGTATAAACACATTGCATAATTAGTTCGAGCTATCACAATCGCACTGAGATTGTTACATATTTGTATTGTTCTACTGTCTTCTCTGTAGTACGTTCGTCAGAATAAGTTAGGGGGGGAAGGGGGGGGGGGTAGGCAAGCTCAAAAATTGAGACCCGCGCCGGAACAAATAAGTTGATGAAGAAATAAAAGTTTTGAAAAATGACAGCTTATTTGAAAAAGGGGGTTCCAAAACGAAACAACGAGACAAATTGAGTCTTGCATGACCTTTTTCTTGCCTCCCCCTTGCCCACCCTTGGTCAAAAGTTGGGGGGGTTTCAGTCGGGTCAGGTTCAGTTCATTCAGTCGGGTTGAGACTGAATAGTCAAATAATACTTTTCATGATGAGAACATCTTTCAAACAATTCCTATATTGTCAAACTAACAGTCGAACCTGTGAACATTCAACTGATCTATTTTTTGATAATCTAGTACAGTTTTAGTTCCCCATCTTGCGTGACTAATGTTCATAATGTAACGGACCAATTAAGCATTAGTTAGATAAGCGTTTGAATGTCACGTCTGAAAAAACACTAATCATCTTGAGCAAAAGAAGGGTGCTTCATTTATATGGAAGTTAAAGTTATCCTCAAATCATGTCAAAAGATATTGCATCTGGAAACAAAAACAGGGAAAAAGATTAATGGCTATAGCAATAATTAATTAAAGTATTTACATTCATTTTTCAAGCTTAATTATTTGAAATATTCAACTGCGAACACCTCTACGTTTCATTGCATGTTTCACAGGGGGTTTCTTCTAATGTCGTACAACGTGACGACGTCGTAGCATGAAAAGCGTCGTTACTCGCCACCTGTCATCACCAGATGATTGAAAACAGGGCCGGAAATTATGTGGTTTAGCTGAAGGGTCTACTCGGGGCCTAACATGGCTGGATATTGTGGCTTTAACATACTCTTGGCTTGACCAAATCCAAATGTATACCTGACTGTAGGGATATAAGGTTACGAGTCGGAACACCAATTCGTTGTATCGTTTAATTGTGACCGATGGCTATTTCCAGCTGTTAGCACTTGACTCACGCGGTATAGCTACTATCAAGCCGTGCAATTTAATGGTTAATGGTGTAGCGAATTTGCACCCCAATTTCTTTCCTTCACCCTCACATGTAGAGCAATGTTTTTTTTTCATTTCGAACTGAATCACTAATCGATTAGTAAAATGACGACTGGTTTGGATCAAAATGTATTGAGTCAGTGCTTAAGCACTCCTCATTTTAATGATGATACTAATTCAATATATTAAAATTCAAGATTCTTATAGTGTTAGGTTATAATAATAGTAATTCAATATAATTACGATATTTATTATTCATCATCAATCCGGTTGGTTCCGGAAATGCAGTTAATGAAAATTCATGGTAATTAATTGCACACCTCATTATTGGTGATTCATGAATTAAATGTTGATTTGACGGTAACTTCTAGGCCTACTTAAATTACCTGTGCTGTGGAAGAAAATTGTAAAAGTCTGAAAGTTTTGACGTACCATGCCAATTCGCGTTGTAATGTTTTCAATATGTGAGCTTCAAATTGACCCTAATCCTTGTATATGAACAATCTTCCAACTCTTGATTCATGAGATGAAATTATTTTTCATCAATTACAATTAGGTAATCTATCACCGACTCAAGATAAGCTTCGTTAAACAATGCATGTCTTGTTTTACACTGTAAATCACTAACTCATGGCCGTCATATTTGTTACGCTCTAAAAATTAATTTTAGTTTTGCACTTGGTGTTTGGCAACGTTCCCTGGAAGTTGCTCGTCCTTTTTAATTATTAAAACAACAAGAGAAAAAAGAACGCTGATTTCGTTGGCTCGTATTTTCGTATTGAAGTCAATTAGCAGCTTTTGCCTTGCTAATCAAATAAGGATTGTGCATGTGTATTTATAACCACGCGGTAGGTTTTTGGTTCCAATATTATCTATCTCTCCCTACCCCAGACCATTCACACTCCCAAAACACACGTTTCATTTCAATAACATCTGTGTTTGACTTGCGACAGATACGAAATACGTGTAAAGCATATTGAACATTTTGCGCATGCTAGAATTTCTAACAAATTTCTACTATAGAGATAATATTTTTTTCCGTAACATTCCCGTTCCTGCTCCCCCTCGTCCTTTCTTTTCCCTTGAGCAACTGTGATAGTGATCCGAGCCTCCAAACGCAACAGGCGGTCCCGTACTCGGGTCTCTTATGTGCGATGCTGGGAGCCTGCCTCTCATCTCATCAGTATGCATCTCAGCTAGAGGCCCTCTCCTCCTCTCCCGTCAGTCACCCCTGTGTGACACCTAAGCGACGAAGGTAACCAGCAGTTCGAGGAGTCACCGTGGCTTAACACCTAGCAAGACTCTGTTACCTAGTAGGCGGACTTGTCTGTCGGCTTGTTTACGTTCCATGTACCTCAATTCACGAGTGATGTTGGTTTCCACTGACCAAATGATATATTTACTTGTATTCGGAATCAGAAAATTCAACCCTATGTCGCTTCTGACTCGACTTCTTCCGAAATATTCCCGATTAAGAGAATTCAACGTACAGATTGATGTCGTATAATTACTTGTTGCTCTTAGAAAAACAATACACTTCGTTACTAAGCTTCCATGTGTTTTCAACAATACTGTTTTTCCTTTGTCTGCATGTTTTTACTGTTTTCTTCTAATTTCTTCTAATATTATACTTTTCTTCTAATTACAGCCAGTTTCACGCCAAAATATAATGAACATACGTTCATATTCTTTCTTGACACTAAATACGTATAGTGTTTTAATTGTGTTAATTTAATTTTCTTACAGTTGTATCTTCTATGGTTGTACTAATTTTATTGTGCTTTTTCTCTGTGACAGAGTCTACTCTCGCTTTTTCTCTTTCTTTTCTCTTTCACTCTCTCTCTCTCTCTGTGTCTTTCTCTCTCTCTCTCTCTCTCTCTCTCTCTCTCTCTCTCTCTCTCACTCTCTCTCTCTCCCTCTCACTAGTCACTTCACTCAACGCTGTCTATACCGTATACTGTCTTATTGTATGGCATCCCTAAACTTTCATTAAAGAAACCCCAGAGCAATATCGTTGCGCCAATGTAGTATAGCAGTAGGAGACGTCCATCGTCCGAATAAGTAAGCTACGCAAGGCTATACCAAATGAAAGAAGGCACTTGCACGTTATATAGCACTTCGGTGTGGACGAATAAAATTCCTTGACTTAATAGATGCTGAATTGAAACTCGGAGACGAGAAGAAGCATTAAACACAATGAACGAAATGAGCATACCCATTGGCATCGTAAAACACCGTGTGAACCCTAAGGACGAGTGCACTGTTATTTATTATACCAGGCAAACGCAGCATATGCGTTGTAAGATGAGCGAGATATCTTTATAAAGTAGAATCGAGAACTCTACACACCTTGACTCATTTAAAGAACACTTCATTCCGTAATTATTGAATCTAGAAAGCCGTGAATCTCGGCAACATGGTTCTGCTAATTTTTCTATATATTTGACGAATGGAAAGCATTCATTGAAATATTTTCTACAAAACGGCAGGTCCCAATTGCATGAAAATGTGTGATGATGCGTATCTTGTATATATGTTCACATTCATTGAAACTGATTTTTCTGCGAGAGATTTTAATTTTCAATTTTTCCCGCCCAACCTAATCTCATGAGTTTTTTTTTAGAAACTTTGTGACGGTGTTTGTCAAAAATGTTCCAACCCATCTGATCAAAAACTAGACATCTGCGTGTGCAGAACAGTTTCATGTTAATCAGTCAAACCGTGCGACCTGTGCAGTTCTTGCGAACAAAAACAGAAACAGACAAAGTTCCATAATAGTGGGATGGACTGCTTCGCTATCGCTTATCTGATTATGATATACTAGCCAACATGAGTTGACGTCAATCGGCAGCGTGGCTCAGTAAGCTAAGTCACTGCGTTGAAAGCAGTAGTTCAGGCTGGGCATTGGTTCGAGTCCCGCATACGGCATGTATTTTATAATCATCGTTCATCTTTCACCTGCTTATTCACACCCCTAATCAACCAAGCTGTTGTCGGAATCATTGAGCAAACAATCAATCATTCGAGTTGAAGTCGAAACACTCAACTGACAGCGAGAAAAATTGCCGTGACAGTGAATTTCAATTCAAATCAGCTTAATGTTGGGAGGCCTACTGTAATACGATGTATTTTCGAAACGAGAAATAAACAGTACGAACAAATCACAAACAAGAACCTATCATTATCATCTGCTCATTCGTATCCCTAAATAACCTGGCTGTTGGTGGGGTCGTTAAGCAAACAATAATCAATCAATTGGATCCACACCCGACTTGAATCTGTTTACAAAGCAATGCCTAGAAGGATTGAGCTAGAAAGACGCAATCTGTCGTGGGAGGAAAAGGAGGAACCATTTCTTTTGGTTCACAATTTGTATTCTATTTCTCTAATGACTCATACAAAGAAAATACATCATCAATAACTATTATGTATCAATTCTTACTATCTGCCATCAAAATACTGAGATGACGTCTGAGAGATGAAAAGAGTAGGCTCAGGACAGATACTTGAATGCCGATACATTGTGTACAAGGTTGGCATGTAGCACGTGGTGAATGTAGCTATAATATTGATCTCTGAAGGCTGTATATTCATGATCTCAACCCTCTTATTGTTTGCATTTCCTGTTGGGTTTGAGGGTGCCAGAACCTAAGCATAACATCGAGCCCGCAGTCGCTTGTATCACACGCTACCATACACGCATGCATGCTTCATTGAAAAGACCAACTGCGACTCGAACATATATACAGGAGTGCTGAGTTGATATTCCGATGTAATGTTTGCATAATTCAAGACTCATAGATTTACTAACGGGGGTATAGAAAGGAGTGACACGGGATTTCGTGTCTTATGATCATAATCGAGGCACGAGTTTCCGTGCAAATTGAAAAGTGTCGGTGTTTTACAAGCAAACACGCAATTCTTTTTTACTTTTTTTTTTCCTGTTTTGATTTTTGTGATATATTATAGGTTCGAAGTTGGGGCTGTAAAGTCGACGTCACACCTCGAAGTCTGTGCAGTCTTTCGTGTTCACAGTTAAATAATCTTATGTGTATTTCTATTGTTATAGGTAAGTTACCGCGCGCGAGTCGAATGATTATCTACAGCAACAGTTCATGTTGTTAAGGGGACGATGGTCTTATCAACGAATGAGGACAGATAAGGAATACAATTTATATTATAACTTTTTTTTTTCAAGGTATATTTCTCAGTAATGAGGTGTATAAAGTGTTGAGGTTTATTGTTAGTTCAAGAAAACTCAACAGTATAATAGGT
The DNA here is from genome assembly GCA_907164805.1 of Brachyptera putata. Taxonomy (NCBI): domain Eukaryota; kingdom Metazoa; phylum Arthropoda; class Insecta; order Plecoptera; family Taeniopterygidae; genus Brachyptera; species Brachyptera putata. The sequence continues at coordinate 52,903,085 of OU015463.1, forward strand.
TCGTGACTTTTTTGAACAAAAAAAGTGGCACCTCCACCAAGAATTATTGGAATACATTTTATTTTTAATATTTGTTTGATGTTATGTTATGTTACTCTATTATTGCCAATTTTTTCACCCCATAAGACTTCATCGATTTTTCTATCAGACAAATCTTGATTGCATTTTGAACGAATTATAGCCCAAGTGTATATTTAAGCACTTTGCATGGCGTATTAGTAAATTATCATTATATTTTGTCGTCTCTATAGTGCGTGCTCTTCATCAAGAATATATACTGTTTTCAAGTTTTGCGGCATTACGCTTAAATATTTATAGAGTTTAAAAACAACATTCCAGGAGTAGGCCTACGCATATTTAGGCAGTGTACAATATTGAGTAAAAATCATATGCCACACTGTTATATGTGTTGTGGGAAGTCTGCCCAAAAAGCCCAATCTTGAAATGGAGTCAACAATAATCGTCAATTGTGTATTTACTCCCTCAACATTCATGATACACAACCTAGACGAAAAGTTATACTTATATATTCTACAGAAATCATGCAAGAAAATGAACTTGCGTTTTATTTATACACCGAATCTATTATTTGAGCTACGTTCTATTTCACGGCATTATACAGTTCTATGTTGTTTAATTATCGTATATTGTTGAACATAAACATTCAATTGAATATAAGTTATCTATATCATTTTATAAATTACCTCCATCAATTTCTTCATCATATAAATAATCCTTCTTTACGCAACATTGAAATTTCGCGAATTGCTAGATGAATGTAAATTACCTATACAGTTACCGGCAGCTATAAAGCAAAAACTTATTGCGTACATTTATAACATCAAATTCTCCAACAATGCCGACCTATTTATTGTTTCGCTGTCATAAATTCCTACAGACGTGTCTAGCTTCTCAACCGATTTAATTGGATATTTTGTCAGTATTCTGGAAAGCTTTAGATAAGTGTTCAACTTCACTTGGATTCACAAATTCACTATGATCAAAAGATTATTATATAAGTATAAATAGATTGGTGATGGCTATCAAAGGGGATGGAGTATGGCCCACCTTGATTGTTACAAACCAACTAATATACGCCTATAGCTAATTGTAATGATTTGATGGAAGAGAACACAATCTTTTCAAATCATCTGGTTTCGAACCCTTGTCCTGATCCTTGACTCAACGTATACCCTTATTATAAATGTGATTGAAGAAACCGTTTATACCTTGTTATCTATAATATATTATTATTGTGCGTTACTGTTTATTCATAGTTGAGTCTCAGCCTCACCAATATATCGTGTTTATTTGCCATCAGTCGTCCGATGGCGGGTTGATAATCTCGTCGCATGTAGGAGGAAATTAGTAGATAAACTTTCCGCTGGCCATGCTGCTTATTATTCGTCTTCAACATGCACTATTATACTTCTTTGTAAAATGTTATACAACTGATGGGTTTAAGTGAATATTAGAATGCTAAACCACAATCGATATTCAATTTGCTAGCGCTTAAGAATAAAGGGGAGGGGCATTTGGGTCATGAAATGGGGTGACCTGTCCGGTATTACCAGGAAAAGTAAAGGCTATTACGAAGGGGCCAAATTCACGGGGTATAATGGCTCTAAGCATGGGAGTTGATGCTTGGTCAGGAATAGCACTGATACGTTCCACGAAGGATATTTAAAGAATAATTTATCTAGATAGCAGATCTTTGGAAATAATTTCTATGTGACTGTGGGCCTATATTGAATTTATTTTTACAAATCAAAACGTCAATATAGGCCTATGTTATGAATGAAAACGTGCGACCTACCTGTAGTTTGTGATGCTTATTATTGCTTGCTTAACGACCCCAACAACAGCTGGGTCATATGGGGATACGAGTGAGCGGGTGGTAATGAGAAGATTGAAGTGATGATGAAATGAAAGGACGTTTTACAAAATCCATGCCTTATGCGGGACTCGAAATCGCGCATATAACGGTGACTTCAGTTTCTAAAGCTGTGCCGTAGTTGGCTGAGCTGCCGAGGGCGGATGTGGTTCATCACAATAGGCAAGCGAAAACTAATGCTGAGAACGAAAATGTGTACAGGAACTATAATGGATGAACAATCATACGCAAGTTGTAATTGTCACTTTGTTCAGATAGTCTCACACGGCACTTCCACCAAAACATTGTAAAATTCGTGCGCCAACATATAATTCACATTCATATTCACTTATAGAAAGCTGCTATTGATGAACGTTCACTAATTTATTTTCAAGAATCATTAAAACACGTACACACACCCACACACAAACGTATGTTCATATATAGGCCTATATATTCGATTCCAGTTCACAGATGAGAAGACTCCAGAAGATGACCAGCCGTAGCTATTGGAAACGTCGTGACGTTAGGCTATTTTCAGAACCGCTGACTGTTTCAAAGAAGGGCAATCCGCAAAGTGTGACATTATACCATGTATATATATATATATATATATATATATATATATATATATATATATATATATATATATATATATATATATATATATGGGCCTATAAATATATATGAATTAATCAATAAATCGATTTATCGATACATGAATGATCTTTCATTGATATTTGATATCCCCCTCTCTCTTCTCTCACTCTCATATCTCTCTCTCTCTCTCTCTCTCTCTCTCTCTCTCTTTCTCTCTCTCTCTATCTCTCTCTCTCTATTTATAGATTTTTCATAGTGGTCTAAACCCTATTGATTTCCCGTCAGTTTTTATTGCCACGGTATTTTTATTTTCTAATTTATATTTTATATTTTATATACGTCCATTCTATTCTGCTGTAACATTGATCCACCGCGGATGATAATATATCATTCACACTCGACAAAATACCTACTACACAAATGGCTTGCAGCCTCACAAATTTCAGATCAGCCCCAGCAAACCACCACCAAGCTTAGATTAGCAAGTATTCAGTATGCATAACGTATATTCCACAGTAAATGTGACTATAAACTTCACAGTGGACTGTTTTTCTTTTTTGTTTCTGATTCTTAATTCTGGTCTCGCTGGACAAAGTTTGTCTATTTTTGTTTGAATGTCTAGAGGTGAGTTTCTTCGCCGGTTTGTGATGTGGTCTATAATCTTTGTGGTTTTGGTGGGTGTTTTTTGGGGTTGTTAGGTGGGATGTATGTGTGTGTGTTGGGTGGGGGGTTGAAGTGGGGATAAAGTGTGTGGCGGGGGGGGGGGGGGGGGGGGGGGGATGGATGAAACCCCGATCAGTGTGATCAGCAAGCATATCCACCATTCATATAAAGAAATAATCAGGAAATTTCTCTTTAACAAAGTTTCAACTGAACAAAATTGCTGGTTACATAAGAGTGAGCAGAACACGCCTCCATCGCTGGGCCGCGGAATTAAGATCACTTAACTGGATTTATTAGCGATGTCTGTCTTTTGTAAGACTCTAACAAATGAGTGAACAGGTTAGGGTGAACAGTCATGTGAGGACGTTTATTGCACGTGACTCGGGTTCACGACTGACACGAGAAACGGTTTCAAATTGTCCAGAGATGTATTGGTCAAGATACTTAATTTCTTCGTAAAGTAGGAGTTTGTATATCCAATATTTGGAGCAATCAATGAATGAATCGAGTTGAAATGCGCTTCAACGACTTGGGTATAGTGCGTCGGCTCTCAAGAAAAGGTATCAAATAAACACATTAGATTTCGAATGAATGTGGTAGAAAAAATAAAATTTCTAATTAAGTAGCGTTTCAATTCCGGGTTTGAAATGAACGTAATCTAGTACTCGTGCATAATGTCCTCTTTCATCGATCTTGGTTTTTGTTTGTAGAGGCAGTTTTGAAATCATGATGTGCTCTTCCTGATTTTTTTGGAAGCGTTTGTACCGATCTGTCAGGGAACACAGCATCTTTTCACTCTTGTTTGTTTGTGTAGTTGTGTTTTTGTGAATATGAACCTGTTTTTTGATAAAAGTGAAAAAAGAATTAGAATGAACACTGTGTATTCGCTTGAATGAAAAAAAATCCCCGGTCCTGTGTGTATCTATCAAAATTCATTCGTGTTTTTATTTCAATTGCTCATTGCACGTAGATCTATCGATATGCATATCACATTGCAATCTGACTTTAGTTCATATTTTTCGTTTTGCTCTGAAATTAGTATCCTCAACTACACAAACCAATAAAATAATGAACCATTACTTTTTGTGCACGAATCTGGAAATCACACGGGATATTACTCAACGAAATGCCACATCCTCTGAAACTAGGATATTTTTCAAAAGTATGCAAATAAAGCAATCTATATAATAGCTATCTACATTCGTGCTCATTAAGTTTAGAATTTGTTGCCCCATCGAAGCGTAAATAAAACGGTAGACTTTTTTTAATGAGTTATGCGTTAATCCGTTAATCTGCATAGTCTCATAATTTTTTGGTTACATTTTTATAAACTACCATTTTTTAATGATCTCCGCATGATGCTTGCCTCATCAACTTGACAGCAATACTGTTTTTCCTTGTTTTTTGAAATTTGTTCCCTCTTAATTCCATTCGTTTACAAAATAACAAGCTCCGATATGGGAAGCCATGACATTTGAGCCTTTATCAGCTATGTATATAGTACTACGATGAGGCTCAAGTATTCAATTTCAGCGTTTGTTTTCGGAAGGGGAAGGTATATCTTGCCTTGTCTTGTTGACTTATCTCACTTGTTGTGTATAACAGGCTTTAGGACGTGGCCTGAACATGCTGCAGAAGTAACCAGATTAGACGGGCTACGTGTACATTCTAGATTGTTACACATTAGTACACGATCATCTACATCGCAAATGAGATTCTGTCACATGGTTCTTAATTACTTAGATCTTCTGCTCGAATTTACGAAGTAATGTTGGAAGGAGAATAAAAACAAATGTTGCTATCGTCTTGTTGTTGACTCTCTGAAATCGGTTAGATTAAAATACGTTTCGAAGATCCCGTTGGTGTCAATTGTACGACGTCGCTCCGTCTGGACGTCGATAGCCTTTGATTGTTTGAGAGGTCACAAGAGAGCGACATTGTTTACTGTATAAACAGCGACAAACACTGTTCAAAGTCCATTCTGTCCAATGAGAAAAGTGATAAACTTCGCAATGAAGAGCAATTTCAGTCTAGATAGATATATCTAGGTTTTATTTTTACGGCACGTTACGTATTTTGCTGCACAATGCATATATATTATTGTATGGCGCTATAAGTATAGTATTTATGAAAAACTCCGTAACGGCCAACTTAAGAGTATCGATGTGGTGCAAGCCACAATGTTACAAATTTTATAGGAGATCATAATAATAAATTATGGGAATATTATAGCTATTCTTTCAAATTCATTTTCAGTAAGACGTTTTATGACTAAAATTTAATTTTCCCGAGGATTGGCGTTCATGTTCAGCTATTTCCATTTTTCCGACGAATAAATTACTTCATTTCATTGAAGCTGTGTAGAGTGAGATAGAAAGTCGAGTCGAAACATTCTCCGATCTTCGTTTTTTTTTTCCGAATTGATATTCGAGTTGATATGATAGTACATATGGCATATGTCTCGTTACAGTAATATTATTGTAACATACATTGAAACGAGAACTTGCGAAATCAGTTCATACGTATACAGAAACGCAATACAGTTGATTTCATCCAAAGTCAAAACGAACCGTTAAATTGCACAATAAAATGTATAATCTGATGAATAATGCGTGGTAAATGGAGTGGTGGGAGTATGGCTTACGGCCGGATTATAATTCTGGTTTGCTAGCAGAAGGAATTAATGAACTAATTCCTTAGTCAATTAAATACCATCTGGTGAATATATATATATATATATATATATATATATATATATATATATATATATATATATATATATATATATGTATATTTATATTGATATGCGTGTGTGGCTGTGTGTGTGCGTTCCAAGAAGAAGAATTCTATTATCAAAATGAGGTGTGTGTTTACTCAATGATATTATAATCAACTTGCGTGGAACCATGTTTTCAATTTGTCTTATGAGTGACACAAAGCGTTTTACTGATTGAAATACAGGTAGTGTCCACTGTCCAGTATACTCATGTGTTCAATAAAGAGGAAAACGCACATCTAGCTACTGAATACTAGTTACCTACTTAGCATTGTTTTTTTATTCGTGTAAGAACTACGGAAATAGTTCCACATACTATTCGGGTTATGTAATATATAATAGTTTTGAGGCCACGTGTCTCTGTTCATGATAAACTCGGGAATAAACGTCAGCATATTACAAACTTTTGAAAAATGACGCACTAAAAAAACTTTTTTGCTAGTTTCTGGTAGTGTGAAATAGACGCGATGATTTCTTGAGAAGTTTCCATAGCGTAAGTGATGTGTTTCCGATTACTTCGCTCGACGGCGAATGGATTTTCTTCAGACAGTCATTGGCAGAAGATAACCTCATAAAACATAGGCAGAGACATTAAGTTGGCAGAAAAGCGTGGTTCAAGGGGTGAGATATTGCCTATACCGTCCGTCATGCGAGATAGAGAATTGTCGATTGTGGCCTTGAGTGATTAAAAAGAGCTTGTCGATTCGATTGTAGTCGATAACAGAAGTCTATCCTGGAAATCATGTTCCCTGTTTCCCCGGCAATATATGGGTAACGTAGACAGCTGAACGAAGTTCAAGTGATGAATTAACGCTAAACTTAGATATGTACCAACCAAACTCGGTGGAACTGAAAAGGAATCATTCATTTTTGCCCCGAAGCGACATCGCTTTACATAGACGCGAAAGAGTAGCGCGAAAGAGGGAGAGAGAGAGAGAGATACAGATAGAGAGTGAGAGTGAGAAAGAGAGAGAGAGAGAGAGAGAGAGAGAGAGAGAGAGAGAGAGAGGGAGAGAGGGAGAGAGAGAGGGAGAGAGAGAAATAAAGAGAGAGAGAGAGAGAGAGAGAGAGAGAGAAATGAAGAGAGAGAGATGTTGAATCGGATAAGAGATGGAAAGATAATTTGAATAACATATTTGTCCTTCGCCTCACTCATTTAAACCCTGTGCTCCAGTCAGTCTTTTCATAGGCTTTCCCTCACCTCCTCTCCATTGCTTGAAAGGTTTAATTTTACAAAGATCTTTAACATGCCATAAACTGCTCGATTTACCCCCCTAGCACCCCCTCTCACTTTTCCTTCAACCCGACCAGTCCCCTCTCCCCCGCAACACCAATCTACCGAAGAACAGACGGCTACGGCATCGTAAACGTCGTTCTTTCCTTTGCTAGTTTTCTTTTCCTGAATTTTAAGCACCATTTTCTTTCTTCTTTTTTTTGGCGCAAGCCTCATTTAATGCGCTAAGTTCTCTTTTTGTAAAAAAAAATGAGTTATCTGAATGGCTCTTTCAATCTCTTGTAAACGAGATGAGAAATCTGGCGAGAAAAAGAAAAGACCACCTTTAAGCTACCCTGTGTCGCATTAACAATCAGCATTTCAAGTCTTTTATACGGCTGTCGATTACATTATTCCAAAATAAATTCACATTATTATCATAAGACCTATATGTATATAAATATACACACACATATACCATTGTTCTCCAGCTCATGGTCTGTATACAATGGAATGTACCGATATATACCAGCAGACGTTGCTGCTGAATGAAATTATAAAAATGTGCCATCTAACTGGCTAACCCCGATCAATCTTGCTTATCACGCTCTTTAGATTGAGAGCAGAAATGTGTATACTGTATATAATATATAGGCTCAGTCGTTTTCGCCAGCCCCAGTTGGGTTCATTGTGACTGGTGAAAGGATCCAAATAGATGAAGTGGGATTACGATGACTTAATTATACCCCCATCCTCATAATGCCTGCCATGAGGGTTGATTAATTATTGTAGTGTTTATTTATAATAATGCAAGGTAGAGATGATGTGTATACATATTCTTTTACTTGATATGCGCACGAGAGTCATGGAAGGTGATGACATCATACTTGTGTTGCTAGCACACGCACTCTGAACAAAAAACAATTATCCTCAATTAATAGAATTTATCGAATGATGGGAACGATACATCTGATAACACTATTTGCGTGTCTCATGACAGCTTATAGTTATAATGTCGGATATACGCTGCTGATAAATGACATTCTTATGTATTTTGTCTTCTTAAGTTTCTTGAAGTTGAACTTGTACGTTATTTTGACACATTATACAATGAGTTTATCCTTTCATCTTCAAAGCGTTTTTTTTTAAAAGAATGGTTTGTCCATTTCCAATGTACCATGATAATTCCTCGCCTTTTGTCGAATAATCAAAGGAAGGCGCATTATTTCTCTAATCGTGGATACTCAAAGGATATATATATATATATATATATATATATAACTTATATTATACATAATAAATTCGGTATTATATCCTAAGCTTTTATGTGTAATATACTCGAGTCATAAAGATGAAAACGAAGGCGAAGTGAACTAACTCAGGCAAGTCAAACAACTACTCATCTAAGATGAAATCTAGAACGGTGATTTCCTTTCAGAAAGTTTCCCCCAAAGGTTTTATTGTTAGGCGTCAGTCATCTTGAAAGTGGGACCATGGCGCTCGTCAAGCATGGAAGTCCTCAATGGCCCGCTTCCGCTTTTCTTTTCTATAGCCGCGCGCGTCTTCGTAACGCCAACACAGGCAAAAGGAATTACCAAAAACAAAAAACTACTCCCCAACTTGTTCTAGACTTAAAACTTGTATAATATGGACATAACTTCATAATAAACCCTACAACAAATGAGTAGAAATTAAGACAACGCTTGGCTCTCATTATTTTCGCTCCAATAATCATCAGCGTTCAAAGTTTATAAATATGAACACCTATATTTTGTCTTATACGATTATCACTCTTCTCCACAATGAAGAAGGGCTCCTGTTCAAAACGCGGTGTGTTCTTCTCATTTTGGCTCACGGTAATTTGTGGTCCATTTCTTGACGTTGATGATTTCTTCGTATCTCACTATAAAAGATTTTATGTTCTCTGAGAGTAAATTGCAGCCAGAAGCAACGGAACACATTGCCGAAAGCGGAGTCTGAACTCGAAAAACAGGATAAGCTGCAGCAGATTCTTACTTTGGGGTCCTATAAAAGACAACAGACAGACAAAAGAGTGGGGGGAGGAAATGATGAATTACAATCTGAAATTGGTGGAAAAGTTTGCGAATATACAGTACCTTATAAACCAGTATCAAGGACTAGAGCAGAGCAGTATATATATATATATATATATATATATATATATATATATATATATATATATATATATATATATATATATATACACATATATATAAAGGCAGTGTGGTTCGAGACACCAGATGGGTGGATGGGTGTGTTTACATCGTAGAGAAAGAGAAAGAACAAAAGCCACGTCGTCCCAATGTCGTTACTTGAGCTTTTCAACAACATCAACTAGGAAAAACTTCGTGAACAGCACAGCAACTTGGTTTTGTGCAATGCCAGATCTTTTCATCAACTTTGATGCAGCCTCTTAACGCATTGCTTTATAGCGCTGCATGAAGTGTTCCATATAAATACCTGCCCCCTAAAGAGGGAGTGTAAAAACACACCATAATTTAACGCTATAGTTGAAATTTCTATTCACATCGTCGACGTTATCATTATTGGTATCCATTGTAATTTATCTGAGGTGGTTGTATACGCTACTCTGGTTTTATTTTAATAACTCAAGCTATATGTATATCAAAGGATGTATTTTGTACTAAACTGAAATCATAAATTACGTTAGTATAACACCTTTATCTCGAGTTCTTCAATAATTAAAGGTTGCTTACCGCTAAAGTTCTTACAAAAACATTTTAATGAGCGTTTTAAGCGCCTGCGGAGTTTGGGTCACGCCAGAGGCACTCGTTACGTCGTCGTTGGCCTAGCCGTTGTCAGGAGAAACTCACGTGTAACTAGTAACACCGACATGGCGTTCCGTGTGCCTCGTCGTTCAAATGACGCAAGGTGGTACATGCTTAGATTTAAAACCTCCTCCACAGCCGGATTGGAACCATAATTAAAAGCTGGCACTCGCCGCTTAAAATGGTAATTGCCAGCGAGTTGCTCAATAGCATGTGGGAACGAGAAATGATTGATGACTCAGTTAAACTGAACTAATCGAGAAAATGAATAGGAATTAACACGTTGTGCCAATGCTCATGGCCGTATCGTACATACATTCCCAACTTGGCCTACAAACAAATCAGATACCGGGTTTTTATGTCTACACATATCAGTTATCACAAACGCGAAAGAAAAATGAGAATTTAATTACAAATGTGAATGCGATACATTTGACGTTATTATTGTTACTTTGAGCAGTAGACCTGTTCAAAGTAGATTATAAATAGACCCCCCTACGCTATAGTGACATTATTCAAAATATACATTTTCAAATAAAACATTTCTTGAGCTGAAATAATGCATGCTCACTCACGTTGATGCTCAGTCACAAGTAACAAACCACAATCTGAAGTATCGCACGTATATAGAGTAATTCATCATATCTGCATGTGTTTTCTATGAAACGTATTAAATACCGAGGCTGATAATGATGTGTGTTTTGTTCACGGAAATAACTCGAGCACGTAAATGAACGACATGAAAGCCATAATAGTGCTATGAGAAGTGTCTCTCACTCCAAACCTTATGCACATACGATTACGTCGTATACACGTTATCAAATGTGAGCTGGGTGCTCGAGGAAAATGCAATGCAAACTGCAAATAGTGCAAACGCATGCATTAGGAGAGAGCGATGGTGGGTCGAGGAGGTAAAGGGGGGGGGGGGAGGGAGTAATTAATTCTAGTTGACATGGTTATAGCATGATAGTTTACGCGCCACAGCATTGCTTAAAGCAGTAATGACGAAGGTGTAGCCTCTAGCGTTTGTAGGGCACATGTCAAATGCAAATAAAGAATGTGAATTTCAAGAGAGCACATAAGCTAGCTCTCAGTTGATGAAGAAAAGTGTGTATATGTGTGTGTATATGTATGTGTGTGCCTCTCGGCGTTTACGATTTAGTCTCACTTTCCCCTTCCCCAACCACTGGCTCCACCGCTTACAACCCGTCTATACTTGACCATATTATCCTCGACAGTGCTTTTGTGATCTTAGTGGAGGTGCCGAGTTTGTTTCGAGGCACAGTCGAAATGCCGTCACACGTACAATCTTGGCATTCTCAACAGTGTGAATAATGATGATCGTTCGTTGCTTTGAGCAAACTTTTTGAAATTGAAAAAATCGTGAGTAAATATCGTATATCTGTCACAAAACATATAATAAGAGGTGCAATTTCTATTATTACAATTAAATTTCAGTATTGCTTGGATCTCGCGATATATACATACCTCATGTATGAACAATTTCTGAAGGCATTTCGAAGAAAATAACGTAAAATTGTACATCTCGCTCGTGCACTTATTGCATTAATATCGACAATTTTAACAATTTTATGTCATTAGAAAATAGTAACTCGTTACGAAAATCGTTCGAATGTTTTTCGTATTTGTTCCTTCCATCTTGGAATATGTGATACCCATCACCTCAAGTATCATTCGCCGATGCCAATCAATCTAAGTTGTCATTGGTGTAACTGATGAGGCGGTTGATTGAGTCACTGACGCGCTGAGCCGTCATTCAGGGGACCCGGGTTCGATTCCTACCATGATCAATCAACCTGGATCCTGACAAATATCTTTCGTGGTAAACCCTATAGTCAACAAAGTATTGTGATAATTCCTCAAAAACAGTCCATGACCGTTTTCTTTCCAAAAGAGTCCAAAACTCCAATTAAAACATACTTTCATATCATCTTCCATCATCTCATTCTTCATTCACCGACGGCAATATATCCTAGTCATTATTCATGGACAGTACGTCGTTAAACCCAATACAAATAAATAAAATGAATAAATAAAGACATATTTGTATGTGACTTTGTTAGTGAGTTAGTGTAGTGAGTGAGTTTGTTAGTGGTACTACTAACAGGTTACGGCTTTTCTTGCTTCATTGGTCTCCAAAGACAACGTGAAAATGTAAGACATAGAAGACAGCCACGAGAATGACGACTACACATGCACGTACTGGACAATCAGAAAAACGGGTTCTCCACTACCGGTTCGGTTCGGTACACCGAAACCGGACAACTTTGGCTACCCGTCATACACCCCGTTTACGTTAACATATTATTATAATCCTTGTCCTGCCAAGCATTTTATTCGTCGTCCCTTCAATGTACTAAATTCAACCCATCCCACCATGTAGACAGGAGGCTATAGTGGTAAACTGATATACCACTGTTTTTAGCTACCTGTACATCAGGCTTCAACTAGGTAGAGCGGTAACCTGATATCGTTCACTTTATTAAAACAACACACACTTTCAGAGAATGCGCATTTTCAAAAGTATAATATTCATACCACATATGGGAAAGGCAATACATATATTATGAAATGTGAAAACATCGTTCTTTATTGCAACTGCGATATAGTTTATTACTTGTTCTTGATTTACTATATTTATAATTGTGACCGTTTTCTCTATAGTAACGAAAATATGAGCTGACTTCTCAACATTGAAGACCTAGTCTGGTCATTTGAAAATACATTTTTGATGTTGTAGAAAACACTGTTTTGTTATCATTGGATCATCATTCAGAGTGTCAGCATCCCCATTCAGAATTGATATTTGATATTTCTTCACATAACACTTATATAAATGAATAAATATGAATACATATAGGCCCCTATATATAAATATATATAAGGACATGATAGAATGTGCTGAGATGAACAGCTATCGGAAAGATGCATAATATAATGGTCGCCATAATTTTCTTCAAAGTAATCACCATCATCATATATATATATATATATATATATATATATATATATATATATATATATATATATATATGTATATGATGATGGCGATTACTTTGAAGAAAAATATGTCGTGCATATTATGCATCTTTTTGATGGCTGTTCATTTCATCACATTCTATCATGTCCTTTTCCAAAAGTTGAAAATCATGTGAATAAACATGACAAAATGATCAGTATAATGTTTGCTAGCATGCATGTGCGCTTATATAGGGTAGATAATACTCTAGATACACTAGCACAATCTATAAGGAGCATAGACTTTGGAGAACAGAGTCATAACGTAAATAAAATATAATGATACATTTGCTCAATAAAAATGGAAATAAAAATGAAAATAAAAAGTGTCTTGTATCGACTGTGGTAACATAAAAATCATCATGGCCGCAGATCGGTAGGAGTATGTTTTCTGCTCGACCGCCATCACGGTACTCACTTGTATTCAATGTGATTGTTTTTGACATTGAATGTGTGGTCTCATTCGTTCAATTCTTTTTGAAGATGCGAGAGCTGTGGACCAACTGGCTGACGGAGAGTACTCGCCGTCTTCGCCGTTGAGATTGTGGGGGTGTTTTTTTGATCTCGGTCGACTGCTTGGATTATTTGTCTCGCCAGGACCGTTTCACCTGCCGATCCACAACTTTCGCACTTTTATACAGTTAATGATTTCGTTCAAATTCAATTTCAAATGTATTTTTCATATCAGGATAATCGTTATTCTTTTCTCTTATTTGTCATCATATTTATATAACTGAAGTGATCATGGTCCGATGATTTCACATGATTGTATACATTGTGAAGAATTTTTTCACCGGCACATGTAGTGGAGTGGTTGACGCGCTCGCTTCATGTGATCCGATAGGCGAGTGGAATTTCGAACCCGGTTCGATCCCCGCCGCCGACCATCTTTACAAAGGGCTTTCGTGGTTTCTCTGTAGTGTAGGTTAATGCCGGGTTCCCACAACCCATAATTATCTTCAACTTCCGAATCACATCGTTATTGGTATATAAACAATAATGATTGATATCTTGAAAAACAAAAATATAGGCCTATATGGATCAGCAGGACAAACTGATGTTTGTTTGTGTCCATCTGATCTTAGGCATTTCAATCAATGGAGCAATGCCTTTCTTCTTTTTTGAATACATTTCATTTTACATTTCTTTTTTTTGTAGATTCATGAGGTGAGCCACATGACTGAATGTAGTACGTATCATTTTTCTCACGCGGTAATATTCGAAAAAACACATTCTAACCTATTCTGTATTTCAATTAATTTTCTCGTATTCTAGATTTGTCAAGCAACGTATTACGTATTATGGACATTTTGGATATTATGCAGGGATTCCCATTCAAACACAAATTCACATATTCCGATAAAAATACGATAGATTATTCTGGCATTAATTTTAATCGGATCATTTCTATTACTAAATCTGATACCGAATATAAAAATACGACCTGCAAATACGTCAATTAATATATCAGTATTGCGATTGTAGAAACGGAGAATTATTTTTTATGAAAGATAATTAAGTACCGGTATCAAATCATGATTCTCTTATTCACGAAATGTAGTAATTCAGTACTACATCCAACATGCACTGTTGCACCAACAAATCTACAGATTTAGCGGAGTCTATATAAATGTACTGAATGGCATTATTTCATGATAGGCGTATTATTGGTAATGATAGAAACTCGATAAACACATGACAAAGCGGGATGCATTTTCGACTGAATCCAAGCAAACAATCGGGTGCTATCTTTCTATTGAATCTCACAAACAGTGGTATTGGCGAGATTGAATTGATAGCTGGCAATAGCACTGCACACACACACACACATATACAGGAAACACACACACACATACATATATATTTATATATATATATATATATATATATATATATATATATATATATATATATATATATATATATATACTATATATATATATATATATATATATATATATATATATATATATATATATATATATTTATTTATATATATCATATATACATATATAAATACATATATGATATATATATATATATATATATATATATATATATAATGGTGTGTGTCTGTATGCCTATGTATCTGGATGAGTCGCGTCACAGTGAATTCGTCGCGTCAATTCTATATTTTCTGTATAATTATGCGTACCCCGGTGATGCCCATTCATGTTTTGATTCGTTTGTGTCGATTCGCGTATACGGCGATTATAGATTGACGTCAAATGCTGTTCGATCATGGTACTTCGTTTTTATAATCAAGTTGATAATCTATCTGTAGATGACTATGGTGGTATGACATCAGTTTTAGTCGGTGCTACAACTGGGGAATATCATTTATGGTTAATGGCTTTCTACCGAATAGCTAGGGGTAGTAAAATATTTTCGTACATTCTGGTACAAGTTGGATTAGACCAAGTGGTTCAGTGACGCAATTACTTTTGATTGAAATCAATGTTCGAAGTGCACAATGTTTTCGAACGTGAAGTACAATCAACATTGCTTATTTCACACGGACGAAATTCAAAGTTCGATAGTAGGTTTTTACATTGTCACAAAAAGTTTAATTCATTGAAAGCATTATTTGAAAATGAAATTCCAAATTTACTTTTCATTTTTAACTGGAATTTTACCTTGATGAGGCTGATTTTTGGAATATTTCATCAGGTAAACACCAATAATATTCATTTTTACAAAAAGTCTATTCCAAGAGCACATTGTATTTTTTTGTAATTCTATATTTTGGAAAACATAGTTGTTCCTATTCAACAGACCAAAAAAATAATCGACGTATTACACTCGTTATATCAAATGTCCCGTGTGATGAAGTTTAGTTGGGTACCCTTGTTAAATCGAGCATACAACGAAATTGTACTGATCGCATACAGCATGCACGAGCTATCAACTTATTGGCGTACTGCATTCAGTCAGCCAATGATATTATACGACACTACGTGAATTGACCTATTCCAAAAATTCTCTCTCTCTCTCTCTCTGTCTCTCTCTAACTCACTATCGCACGCGCTGAACTCGCACGGTTTCCTACATCGAAATCTTGGTGGCGTATACCTCATTCAGTATTATTCTATATTCTATAACCAACCGTCCGACCATGTATGCTGGAAATTAATGTTAGGATCATTAGCTTATCTACAGTACTATAACTGAATCTAACTGTTGGTGGAGCATGCTATTAGTAGCGCTCCCAAACGTGGTGTGCAAATAGCTTAGTGCTCGCGGTAACGTCTGACTTGTGGCCTCCGTTGTCATAATATTGCTCATGAGCAAGGCAAGGCATACGCAGAGGAAACGTGGATAATATATTTACAAATTGTATGTTGAATAATGTTCGAAATATAAATTGTGTTACTGTCTTGCCATCCATCTGCGTCGTATATTCTGAATAATAAACGTTTTTTTTTTCATTTATCTGGATTTTTATGTAAGGTAACGTACGAAATACAAATTGTGTTATTATCTCGCCACAAATTGTATATTGTGAATAATAAACATTTTTTCATTCTTCAGATTTTTTTGTAACATATGCACGAGGAATCGTTTTTTAGAATTCGGGAATAGATTCCATCTATGGTTGATTATCCTGTCAGGTTTTACGTGGTTAACCCTGTCATTGGAGGTGACAATGGAATGACTCCTTTATAATGTGCGACAACCGTTTTCTCCCCAGCTTCTAGAACTCATAATAAAATAATCTTTCATCTTATCCTCTTATCACGTCATTCATTATTCACAGACTATTTACCCGAGAGTGTGGTGTTAAACCCAATATAAATGAATAAAGAAATTTATTCATGAATATGAAGCATTATAATTGAAGTGTTCATCAACCAGGCACCGAACAGGAATCGGGAGCCAGAACCGGAAAGGACCATATTTTTTTTCTGGAACCAGAACTGGAAGCTTTTTCAGATTTCAGGTTTCCAGAAGACTTTCAAATTCTTCATCCCATCTCATGAATTTTAATTAGTAGATAGAAAAAGGCTTTGTGCACTAACCAGTGAGAATGATTAATGTGAGTGATGAATAGTGAGAAGTTTCTATCTTACCTTCTATCCTTACATACCACTTGGAATTGAAACTGTTTGGAACCTTTAAGAGCCGGAACCGGAACCTAAATACTTATTTAGGTTGGTACTGGAATCAGAACCCTTATTTTTGTATAGGAAACCGGAATCGTAATCGAAAAAGATAAAGTTTCGGATCTCTGTTTTGAAACCATGCACATGAATGCGCTGATGCACCCTTGCATATCGAAAAGAGTAACCGATCAACGGTACGCTTTGAGTTTACTGCTGGGAATTGTGAATATGAATATAAATCTGGTATATATTTGATTATAAATTTCCAGCGAAATCTGAATTATGTATGTAATTGCTGTTTATTAACCCCATCCAACATCCAAGTTACTTCGAGTACGTATGAAAACAATTATTTCTCGACATGTGAAGAGTTGGAAATACAAAAAAAAATGTATTTTTACATTTTTATGTACAGTATTTTATGTTTCCAATAAGCCAATTTCTATACATTATCTGGTTGGATTGAATTTGTATCTTATTTATTCATCAATATTGCCTCACTCTATCAGTGATAACTGGAATCTAATGGGCGAGATGAAAAACGAGATGAAATGTTATTTTATTATATTTTTGGGACGGTGGGAATGAAGTGGCCGTGGTCCACTCTTAAGTAGACATGCTCTTATTGACTTTAACTATAGCAGGAAACAACGATAATCTTCTTGTCTGGATGGTCAACTGAGAAGGAATCGACCCCGCCTCCTGAGCGATGGTTCAGTGCTCTAGCCACTGTCCACCCGTCGATATGCCCTGTTTTGATAACATCGCGAAATTCATTTCAACTATTGAAAAGTTAAATATGAATGTCGATCGCACCATTGTGTTTTGATACCCTTAATGTATGCGTTAAAACTTAAACATGCAAATGGAATAAAGTATTCAATTGAACTATTTTTTTTTTTATATCAGATATCCAAGCACTAGGTCTTTAATGTGTTTGTGTCTCCAACTTTTGAGATAAAATCATATTCTATATTTTACTAGTTATCAAGTTGTAATCTTTCATCTGTATTTTGATTTTTAATACGAGCCAAAGATGCATAAAAGATGGAAGGGTACTTTTTAGTGATTTCATACGATACCCCCCTTTGCCCAAAATAAAACTTTAATGCACGAACGTCTATAAGCAGCGAGAATTTAATGGTAGCATTTAAAATCCTCCTCAGTATTTTAATAGCTGACATTTCTCAACTTAGTTCGTTTGGTTCTTTCGTTCTGTCTTTACAACCCATCAAACATTGTATTTCCGATTAATTATCAGTAAAATCTCCACAATTGTTCAGTCATTGGCGTATTATCACTCTGTTTTAATAGCCTTGATGTACGTAGATCATTAATCTTTTTATTACTGATTCACTGTTTTATTAGAAGCTATCTGTTGACTTAATATACCAGACACCAAAAGATAGAAGTGCTGGTGGGGAGGGAGGGAGGAAGGGTGGTAGGGAGGGAGGGAGGGAGACGTCCAAGTTATCAAAGATGTTCAACATTCTACCCCTTTATTTGTAAACGCACGCACTTCTCTCAAAAAGCAAATTACTTTTGTCCTTCGTTTTCACCGTCCCCGATAACACCAGTCAACTGCTTGAGCTTCGTCTGTACTGAATGGTTCTGGAGGTATACCTTTGGCCAATATAGAACCATGATAGAACGTTGGAACTTACTTTTCTTTCGTCTAGAATATGCATTTCTATCTTTCGAAGCAATTGCCATCACCCATGGTTTTATGTGTGTCATTTTGAAGCGATCAGATATTCGAAGACGCGCTTCTTATTTTCAGGCTCATATTTTCCAGTATGGATTCTTTTTTATCTCTACGCGGACTGTATATTATATCATATATATATAGGCCCCTATATATATATATATATATATATATATATATATATATATATATATATCCTATTCTTTACATCTACGACGGATTTCTATTTGAATAGTTTGGTTTTGGTGTGTATACCTTGAACTCCCAAAGTTCTTTATAGCATTGTCTTTATTGAAAAAAATAGGAAGATTCTATTGCATTGTTCTGTGAAAATATTTTCTGGTTACTCCCATAATGAATTATATGAGATATTTGTTTTTCCCTGTCGAAGGTAAACCGCGCACGAATGGTGCATGATGTCGAATGCGGTCGAAAGTTATTGGCAATAACAAAAGAACAGTACGTACATACGAACGAAACCTATAACAATATAAATATGGTGTAATTTTATTTTAGAATTCAAACTGCATGAAAACTTTGTTTTCCCCCGAGTCAGCTTTGATAACAAGTGTTATTGGAAGAATATCAATAAGCTGCACACACAGCTTATATAAATAAATATAATATAATATATATATATATATATATATATATATATATATATATATATATATATATATATATATATATATATATATATATATATATATGGATATATATGTGTGTGTGTGTGTATTTATCCAGAAATAGTAACGTTGTTCTAGAATCTAGATCTTTAAACTCTTGAGATAATGTACATGACATCGACTGCCTTGAGTGCAGAAATACGTTTCTACTTCCTACATCCGTGATTTTATTATTATTGTGTACAGCTTGAAGCAAAAGTAAAAGTCTCTTTTTTTCTGAGGTCTGGGGGGTAGGCAACTTGTCAGACACTCTAGAAACCGGTGAGGGCCAGGGTGCAAAGTCTCATCACAGGTATACTGACTGATTTGAACGATTCTGTTTGAAGCTAACATTCAGTTTGATCTTCGTACTTGTAAATCATCGTATTATCAAGCAATGTTGCCATTTAACTAGTTAAACAGGTTTTAAGGGTTGTTGCCATTGTTGTCAATTCATAATGTGAGTTGAAATTATTTTATTACGAAGTAGAAGAAAAGAACATTCTGCTCTCAAATGGTCAGAAACGCAAATTCTTAAATTCTCATAAGACTATTTTTTTTGTTTCAGGCGAAATTGTTTATGAAAAACTCTGAACAAATAATCGAATTAAGGTTTTATGAGTGCATAGTTTCTGACAATTTTATTCACGATTCGATTCAAGTGTTTAGTTGATTTTGAGAATCTCACCTCGAAATGGTGGATTGTTTTCGAAAATAAAATGTAGTATGGAATAAAATACAATATAGTTATATTCTCATCACATGACATTTGAATGAATATTTTTTATTCCTTTATTTAAGCCAAATTTTGTATGTAATGCTACATCTTTCATAACTTATTGGGAAAAGAACAATATGATTATGAACGTGAAACTAGTTTGATATATGAAGAAAAATACAAAAAAAAAATTCAAAGGAATCTAGGGAATATTTGCATAGTTTGACTCTTTGATTTGATTTGTATTCATTAATCATAATATTTGAAAAGCATGGACAGAATTATTGTGTAATTTGATCTGTAAAATTTCAAATATTTGGATGAGCTATACCGAAGACCAGTCAATGTGTGTAGAGTTTTCGACTGTATTTCATATAAATATCTCGCTCATCCTACCACGCAAATCCTGTGTTTGCCAAGTTTTTCAGAATACAATAGTTGGATGAGCGATTTCAGAGCCCTCATCCATCAGTCCAAATCGAGTCGAAAGAAAACATGATAATTTTCTAGGTATCATTCACCTTCCGACTTTTTTTTCAAACATCGAAACTGTATACATACATCATCGTTTCCCAACTGAGACTAAGGATACACGGTAGGATCGTTCGTATAGTTATAGTTTCGTTCGTTCGTTCTTACCACCCCAAAACAATCGTTTGTCATAATGTAACTCATGAACAATACATCCAAGGTAATAATTTTAGGGATAGTAAACAATTCCAACGTTTGCATTGGCCAAACTCATCAAATTGGCCAAATTGAGAAAAAACTTATTTGACCCACACATTCTTGAAATTGATTGTCATAATCATATTCCTTATTGTTAGTTATTTACCAACGATTTTAGATATTATTGTCTTCCATGTCTTATAATTCTGTATTATCATTATACTCCACATGATTTGTCACTCATTTATATTTGATTTTTTATTCCGTGTCCGCGATGTATCTGTTTTGAAACCATAATTTCTATTTTTCATGAATAAAAAGTTCTCTCCAAACTTTTTTTTTTCATTATTCATTGAATATAGATAATAAACGAAAATGTTGCATTGTTAATTCACGGCTCTATAGATTCGCTGGTATCGAATGAAGTATATTTTATATGATCAAGGTATGTAGAGTTTTAGATTTTACTTTCTAGATATCTCGCTCATCACACAACGCATATTCTGCGTTCGCCTAGTTCATTGAAAAAAGTGAAATTTGGTTCGTTGAAGGACGATAAGAAATTTTCATTGAGTCGGGGGGTAAGATCTGACGTAGGTGTGTAGATCCCCATTCAATCTCAAAAGTGATGAAAAGTGATGAAATTTGAAACAGTAGGCCTATATGCATATTAAGATCGAGCTATTACATATATATATAGTGAGTTTTCTACTTTTTTGATTACCATTTTTTTGTAATAGATTCAATAAATAATCAGAGTCAAGTATTTGGTACTAAAATTCTTACAGGTTGGGAGATGATTTTCATACTTGCACAGATAATGTATATTTCAGCCTGTCAATCAGGCTAGAAAGGACCCGAAACAATTCAAAAACCGAATGCACAATTAACAAATATGATAAAAATATACTAGCAAAATTCAACAAAAATTCATGATACAAATTATTCGTTAAAATAGAACTTATGATAGGCCTATCGGATGTTCCGCTAAATTGTGATAAAAATGATGGAAGAGGAATAGCGTGTTTGTGTGTGGGTGAGTAGCATGCATTTTACTCTGATGAAAAGACACAGTCGTTGCTCTTGACTAACAAAAAAAGCCTCAAATGTATTATCCAATTGGGTGATATATTCAACAAAATACGGAAAATCGGATCGGAATTTTATATTTTTGAGATAAGATAGATAATAATCGATTTAAAAGTGCGAAAGAAAACCATATTCTCATATTTCTAAAATGGCACGCTTGATCGATTGAGTTTGAATTTTGAAGAATTGTTTCTCATTGACTTTGTTTTTATAAAAAATGTATATATATATATATGGATATACTATATACCATCTCTAATCAATCACCATATTTAACAGATGGCCTATTTCAGATGTAATACAGAACTACAATTTTTTGTACAGAATAAAGTTATTCGAAATTGTAATTGAATTGAATGTGGATTTGTTGTTGCGTCTTGTCCAATGTTCTGCAAGTATTGCATTATCTCACGAGCAGAAACTATACTAAAATATATCTTCAATTATTTTACTTCATATTTCGAACTGTGATACATTCGATCAATGCTATTCCTATTTCATCAGTATACCTGCATATGGACTTTGGATCCTGGCCTGACCCCCCCACACCGGTTTCTAGCGTTTGGCTGGATTGGCTGACAAGTTGCCTACCCTCCAGTCGTCAGAAAAACAGACTTTTACTTTTGCTTCAAGCTGTACATAACGGATTAAAGATACATGTTGAATGTATAGAACATGCTAGTGAAATGGATTGGAGCTACGAACAGGCTCCATACACCATTGAAGGATTTCCACGCAAGCTGGATAATACGTGCACTTTCTATTACAAATAGTGGGGGGTGCAAAACTCGACTGTCTTTCCATTATAACATACGACGGTTTCACACCCAAGATAAATAATCTGTAAAATTCACGTCGACTAGAATAATATCCATCATATCCGTAGGAAAAATAATAAAATAAAATCTATTTCTCCAAAGTTGCATCTAGTAATAAATGTCTCTGAGAGTAGATGATGTTGTGGCGATGACTGCGCGAGTCATGGCAGCAGGCAGTAGAAGTGAGAAATGTGTGGACTGTGGTAAAGTCATCATCCAATGTCTCAGGTGGATAGTTTATGACCCTCAACCGTAAAGTTCACGACTTTTGTAAAAGATGACAGTCATTTAACAGCTACCAAACATGTCGTCAAGTTTGTCGCGACATTTCAGTCCGACTGATTAAATTCACTTCTGGGATGTTGGCGGCATGGCGACACGGGTAATGAGAAGTGTGCCTATTTGTCACATTTCACCTCTCACAAATCACAAGAATATGGTAATAAGACGCGTGCGGATCCGTTATAGAAAACATTTTGCTAGTTTTCAGAAGAAAAACACGCACTTCAAACTAATGTTCCCGAGAAATTCGAATAATCTTTTCGACTAAGGTTTGGACACATTTTCTTCTGAAGCTTCTAATATATTCACCCCCCGTGCGCGTCTTTGGAGAACGTCCAAGGAGATGTTCATAGAGATGTGATCTCATATTCCAACAGCCTTTGTATGTCAATCATATGATTCATAAACTGTTTTTTTACGTCGCATCACTCTCAAAGTGTTTTCGGCTTTCTATATAGTCATTGTCTAGTTTATATATTTTTTTCTACGAATATCGTACTTTTTCAACCGATATACGTCTACATTGTTAATGTTTTCAATTTATCGTATGCTCTACAGAGATTGATGTCTGAATAAAGTTCCATTTAATAAGCACTTATTCTGTCTGGATGTTTGGCAGTGCATACCAAGTGGGATACAATTCCAACAACACTAATTGCAATTAATAGTCACACTTCGAACTAGCGTCTACTCATTTGGAACTTCTCCCTTCCTTTCCTACTCATGGTGTATTTCGAACAACACAGTGCAACTAGAGCAGTTTCCTAAGGCTCCATCAAATAGTTCGCACCAATCGTATTTCTCAGTGTATATTCAAATGAACTTGACAAATGACTAAATTGCATTGGAAATCCTCGCATCGATTCTGATCAATGAATGGGTTTGTTTTTAATACGTGGTTGTCTCCAAACTTAATCATCCTAATGACTATTTTGTCATCCACACCCCTCCCCGTACATCGTCCTCCCCCGATCCACCCTAACCACCAACCCTTTCATCGATCGAGCATTTATACTCGAGCTATATGAACTTTCGGACCATTCAAATCGTGAATATTGACTGCCTTCACTGCCACCTATTACAAATTCAATATTGAAGCGTTGAGGTGTCAGTTTTAATAATTAAATGCGTCAACAAAAGCGAGAGAAATTTCATTGACCATGGTGCTAAGCAATGTCTATATTATAACATTGATTATTCGAGACCCTCCAGGGAATGTCGTTGTTTATACCGTTAATGCATGATTATTGACAAAAAGGACATTAAACACAATCCAGGTCATATATGGCATATCTTCGATGTTTAAATTAGAGATGGATGTACCAACTGTTTGAGATAGTTCAATGTATTGAAACTAGTCGCTTGAACCAAAACTCTAAAACTAGCTTCAACTCGAAGGTATTCTGGTCGAGTGGTCGTCAATAAGCTTTACCATCATCTGAATGGATGTTTTCACGTTAATCCGGTATAACTATGAACGTTGTTGAATATAACAAGCCTCCAAACCAGAGCAACCAATAGTTTATTGTCTCACATTACATAAATCATATTATGACAATCTGATTCAAATCCAATGTCATATAACGAGCTTGATCGCATCTTACCTCGGCAGTTATTATAGAGCACTGTGGCATTGTCTGTGTAGTAGTACTACATCAGACAGTGTAACGGCAACGAAGAACTGACTTGAAACTTCGACTCCTAGTTAGCATTCTCCCCCTATCCTGTCAACCGTCTAATACACCATCACAAGAAGGAATATACTGAAATATTCAAACCTTTAAGTGGTTCACCGTGTTGCTGATGATGAGATGAATAAAAGGTTAAACAGCTTACTGCAATTCCAAGTTACAATCAAGAGCCTGTACATAGAGATCGGATAGTATAGGGAATAAAATAAATTGTTGATGTACTTACTGCAAATGATTGTTCAATTACGTCAGCAATGCGGAACGGGTATTTCGAAGATTTTTTTGGGGGACAAATCAGGCGATCCTTTTGTAGAAGTAGAGTGCAATATAGTCTAATTGCTTCGATTCTTCATTTTTGTTTCTGAGTCTAGACTGAACACATCACAAATCCATCCTCGTTCGAGTAGAGTAGACAGCCTTCGTCGACTACATCAAGAATTAACAGTCTAGATCCAGTTGTTTTTTGACTACTGAGTACTCTGTTTAGTATCATTACTTAATAATGTCACCATGTATTCTTACAACGCTAACCCAATTCCTTACTGCCATAGAGAAAGACATAAGGAACCCCGCAAATAAACCATTTCGAATAACATTTTACATGGACTATTTCGGATTTGAATGTATGATTATGTACAATACACGTCATGGAAGCAGATTATTTGTATCATCAGTCAGTATGATAAATGATCAAAGGGTAAGCTAAGAGATTTACTTTAAACGACCGTTGTGGTTGGATAGAAGGATAAGCTGTGTGGAATCTTTTTGTATCTGGGATATTGTTAGGTCACATTCTTCCATAAATCCAGTGTGTATATAGTTGATCTGTCACCAGTTTTCTAGCTTTTCTTTTTTATTTTTGGCTAAGGTGGAGCTGTTGGCTGATGTAGGCCTCTTGAATTATATGTTCGCCAACATCACGTGGCCTATTGAAATAAAACACCACGCGAATGATTAGCTTGTGTACTTTGGTTTGATATATTTCTTCTTTTAAAAATAAATAGGAAGTTCTATGTATGAGTCTCTGATGCATATTAGATGTGAGGATGATCAATCAAATCCTCGATTACTCTTTTACTCGTTAGGGGCCACATCGGTTTCAGAGCCGAAGATGATGTTCGCTTTTTGGCCAACAAAAAATATAAACGAAATTGAACGTTTTTTTTATTGAGATCCTTTTATACAGGCAATACACAACGCTACATCATGCTTTATCAATTGTACTTGATCTCAAGGATATATTCTATTATTATACTAGACACATTAAGAAGATTGAGACGGGAGTATTGATTCTCGTGTCCGAATTATTTGACTTCTCGAGTCGCGTGCACTATGCTTTCTATTCCGCGTATTTGCTTGTCTTCAATCTATTTGAGAGGATGCGTGGCTAGGCTGGATTATACACTATTGTGCATAGAACGGGAACGAACCAAACCGGGAAGTGGGAACAGGATATGGATTCTGTGCAGGAATGGTCAGGACACGGGATTGGACGAGGAAGAGGAAACCGAGTAATGTAGCGAGACGGCTAGCTCTCTCTTTTACATCCCCCTTTTGTGGTATCACATGTTTGAGATGATAGTCATTGATTGTAACATGTGCAAGTGAAGATTGATCAAAAGTTTTGTTATTTCCATTCAGTGTGATATATTTACTTGCAATATGTGGAATATGTGGATATTCAGCAGTGTCGAAAGAATAGCACATCAGTAAACAAGTTACAATTGACTTACTTCGATTATAGATGCTTTTGTTGAATGCTTTCTGTGACGGTAGTTCGTTCTCCCATTCTTATTCAGTGTTCTCACATTCCATTTTTAACCAAACTGTAAGTTAGTGGGTTCCGAAAGAATAGTTTTGTGTAAAGCATTCAAATTGAACGCGGAACGGCGATAATATTTCGTTTAGACTGACAAGTACCTCCATCACGAATTATTTGTTCCACTGCTTTCTTTATCAATAGATCCAAAACGGTAGTTATATACCCAACACACATTCATGAAAGTGAAATGTGATTTCCAACTCAATATTAATGGAACATAGTTGCGTTATATTAGAGTTAGTTGAACTTAACACTAAGCTGTTGAATGTTAGATGAAGTTTCAAGTGTGAATATATACAGTTCTCCTACTACCCCAATTTATTGTAAACATTAAATATTCATACTATCTCTAGGTCCTTAAATAACGTTTCTAGTTTCTGCATGAAACATCTTGACTCGCGAGTATAAAAACATACATTAATAATCTGGTACAGTAGTGAATGTTTGTCATATAGAGTCATAATGGGATGCTTAGACCAGTGCTGTGTGCATTAAACCGACGCCGTGGCTAACATTGACCAAAATGTGATATGAAATCTACCTCTTTTCACCAGTACATCTACTATTGTGTATTGTCGCCTACGCCATGTACCGTGGCTGTGTGTGTGTGTGTTTGTGGATGTGTATATGTGGTTCTCGAATTCAAATCGTGGTGAAATTTGGCTGGCAGAAGTAAGTTTATTGCTTTGTCTCGTGCTGTGCTCAGAGTTCACTCATCTCCATGGGGGAAAGCGAAGTTTCGCGGAGGATAAAACCTCGTTAAAACTAACATTCTGGATGGCTTCATGCAAAAAAGAGAGTAAGAGAGAGGGGAAGGACGAGGAAATACGAGAGAGAAAGAGAGAGGGAGAGAGAGGAGAGAGAGAGAGAGAGAGAGAAAGGCACACACACAGGGAGAGTGAGAAGGAAAAAAGGCAAAGGAAATCCCACTATAATGTACTCGCGAATACGTTTTCATTTTGAAAAGCGCGCGTGTTAAATGGGATGAAGCCATACCGTATACCGTATAGAGACTCTATAGTGTGGTATACATGTATTTCGACTCGACATCGGAAAACATCTTGAATTGATGGTAGATCACGGAGTTGAAATGTTCGCTTTTAGATAGAACACTGAGTTATTAGTCAACTCGTATAAGCTTGTTCTTTTCAAATGTCGTTCGGAAAATACACCTTGAGCCATAAGAATTGTAAAAACAATCTCGAACTTGATGATGAAGATGCTAAGATACTTGTAATATGAACAAGAATACCGGCTGGCGAGTTGAGACCGGCCCACTCTTGCGATGAGCTTTATGCCATACAATTATTAATTGTCGTTTATTCATTTATTGATGTAATCATTCTTGCAATGATCCTCTCATTTGTTTATCCAATCATTCATTCATTCATTTACTCAGTCATTCATTCATTCATTCTCTCATGCATTTATTAATTCATGTATTCATTCATTCATTCATTTATTCATTCAAAAATGTATTCATATATCCATATTCATTTACCATATCCATATTCATTCATTTACGCCTAGATTGGTGTGCATCCTAATAATAACCAAGATCGATTATGGTTCCGAGAATTATCAAGGCAATAATGGGTAGGCGATCGAGAATATAGGTTTTAGACAGTAGGTCGTGAGTAGTAATGAGTACTAGTAATGAGTTTTAAAATGTCAGCCGCTGTCTATGGTATTATTTGACGATTTGTACCGGTAATCCCACATGTAAATAGTGTATTGTTACATGAAACTGCACTTGATATTGTTCGAATAATATGATTATGGAAACTCTGGTAATATACTTATTACGAGTCTCTACTTCAAACAAATTAATTGATGTTACGATAATCTATTTCAAACAAAACATTATATACATATCGTAATGCAATAAATACTGAATGCACAATTCACTTTTCTTCAACAAAGTGCATCTACCACACTCCTCGCAGCCTATGCGATTTATATCCACCATGTATACTAGACTGTAGAGATGGCAAGTATGGACCCGTCTATTATCCATAAGTGCTCATCATTATTCAGCACAACTTTCCCGAACTAAAATACTCCATATACCCCCTTTGTTATTCCTGCGCCTCTACCAAATTCACAAGCATCCTTTACCCGTTCGTTTTAATAAACTGACTACATTTCACAAACGCTGAATTCTAAATGAGAAGCGATTGATCAGTAATTAAGTAGATGCTACATGGAAAATTACTTTTTAATGGTACTTAATTGATATATTACATGGAATATGATATTTTATCCTTTCGCATTTCAAACGTGTTTTGGTACAGAATGGTGAATAGTTAAAAGTGAAGTATACACAACATCTTTCTTCCTATGTACCTATACTCGAAGAATTGAAACTTGGAAGGATATGCATGGATAACACCGGCCTGGATTGAGATTGTGAGTGTATAGTGCTTTTGGGACCCTGCCTTATACAGGCCACAATCTATGATGTTCTTAGTTTTGCATAATATTAGTCTTTTCTCCTTTCTCATGAGATAAAACAATGTTAGTATTGCTTACACGTGTTTATACAAGTTTCTCAAATTAACATATCGACAGTATCAGTTGACTCCCTCCCCCCCCCCCCCTCCATTATCCACTTGGCATAATCATCTAAATTCGAAACACTCTCAACTGGAGGTAAATATATATTCCACTACCTTCAACGTAATAATAAAAGTCTGAAAGAGCTTCGATGCAATCGATGGAAAACCTCACGAATATGAAGAAAATTGTAGCTTTATATAGTGAGTAAGGTTTATTGGCGTCTTCGACTGATAAATTCGAGTATTCGATCATGAAATGGAGTAATACAAAATTATAGCGATATTGTGGTTAGAAATCGTGAGTGGCTTATTTTTTTAGACACTCTCCAACTAGCATGGGATATTACCGTCAACCAAACAAGGATGTATGGTGTTGATAAACCTTGTGTTTCCCGGACCAACGTTGATGCATGCCAGAAGGTTTATCACCATTTCCTTACCTGTGCTGGTTCAAGAAGTTTTATAGACCATGTATTGGGTTTACGACAAACAAAGAATTAAAGTGAAAGGCGATAGATGACGAAATGATATTGATCATATCGTAAAAATACGTTCACAGCACATAAACACACATGAATTGCTATTGTGTTTTCATAGGAGAAGAAGTGACTTTTAATTAAAATTTGGTTAAACTTTAAAAAATGTACTTTGATGAGGTAATTATTTATAGTTGGCAAGGGTGAGTGAGGACTCTCTATGGACGGGAAACTCACGCTTCTGACTTTCAAACATCAGTGTAGAACAACTCCGTTTTTTGAAGGGGGGGAATGGAAGGGGGAGAGGTAGGAAAATATTTAATAACAAGTTGATAATAGTTACAAACGTCGTTTCAACTTACTCCACTCATGTGACAAGAGGAGGCAGTTATTGTATTTTGCGATGCGAATATGTCAAGCTTCGTGTATCGCAATGAATTTCAAATTGGGGTGGTATTTATGAATACATCATTCATGCAAAACTTGATGATATGAAGTATGTATGTAAATTAACTTTCCATAATGTTTTCGATTAATTGACAAAATATTTCGACTGCCATTCCTTAGTATATGTGATGAACTCATAAGGTGACATAAACACTATAGAATCTGTTTCAAGTCCAAAACATTTGTTATTCGGTGAACAAAATGGGAATAAGTTGAACGTATCAAGTATCAGGAATGTCCAAATACTGGCTCCATTATTATAATTTCTCTCTTATTTACTGAAATTCATTCTTTTCTCTGATTAACTGTTAATCTCTATTTGTCAGACCGCTCACCAGCTTTTACTTGTCCATATAACAGAAGACAACAATTTTATTGCAAACATATATTTTTATTTCACCATCTCATTTTGTGTGTGTGTTTTCATTTGAATTATATTGTTATATGCGCTAAACATCGGGTCTTTATTTTGTTTTCAATTTGTTTTGTTAGAAGTTAAGCTAGCCAGGAATTCGTACTTTATTATCATTTTCTTCTTGTT
Organism: Brachyptera putata; assembly: GCA_907164805.1. NCBI lineage: Eukaryota > Metazoa > Arthropoda > Insecta > Plecoptera > Taeniopterygidae > Brachyptera > Brachyptera putata. The sequence goes on from OU015463.1 coordinate 52,933,643, forward strand.
TATTACAATTGTAACATGTAATAAAGGTGTTTTAAAAACAGACCAAGTTCATTAAACCACACTCTTGGTAAAGCAACGATGGCGAGTAACTCGATAATAAATACATCTACTATAAATTCAACACATTCTCTCCCATTACTTCACACCTACCACATAACACAACACCACGTGGTATGTATTTATACATGAGATGTATGTATGTATACGTGAGATGTATGTATCTATACACGTGAGATGTAGGCCTATGTATGCATACACGTGAAATGCATGTCTTGTGAAAAAAAACATCTGTTTTAACACCGATTTGACTCAGGAAGTAAGAAAGGTAGCCATTTAGGGTGTCAATGAACGATTCATAGAGTGGGTCATATTTTTGGCCCAAACAGTGTGAGTACTTGACGGTGTCAACTAGGGCAATTTATTCCCATAAGTGAGTTATTTCCTTACTCCCCGAGTCAAATTGAAGTTGATTGGGTTATCAAAATTACGTCACATACTATTATTATGGGTGTCAAATTATCTTCAAGCTACACCGAATGGAGTCAAACCATAGTGTGATTCAACACCGTACCCGCCACGTTTTGAATAACTGAAGCTGAAAGGAGTTGAACTTGAGAACATACATTTTTATTGTCAACTTGTAAATCACTATACCTGTTCATGGAGCCGATGACAAAAAAAGTACTCTTTTGGGTGTCAAAATGGAAATTTAATATTCGGAAAGCGGTCAAAATTAGGATTACGTACTCTAAAAGGAGTCGAACATGAGCAAATGTGCCACTTTTAGGAGTCAATTTGAAAAAAGCTGATTCTTAAAGAAGTTGCTGACTGAAATATGACTCTTCCGGGTGAAAAATTGGAACGACTCCAATTTGACTCACTTTATGACGATAGCAGTTATGATGCCTCCCAAGTAACTACACACCTGAGTCACACATATATAGATGGGTCATACGGGCATGGTTTCAAAATACATGATTCCACAATGTATCATTGGTATATGTAAATATATTTAACTGGTCAGATTGTACCGTAATTGTAGTCAATCACAAACAGTCTGACACCGATCTTATTTGAGTTAATGCTCCTCTCGGTTTCAACTCACTAGAGTCGTTGAAATATATTGACACCGGTACAAATTGGCTATTGACGTCGTTTATTTTTTACCGTGTACATATTGAACATCAACTACCAAGTACATACATATTGATTGAATTCCAGCACTTGATTTCTGGGACAAGCAACAATTCAATCAATACATGACATTGGTGGATGACAAATCAACTATACTATGCTGGTTTTTTGTCGTCTTTGTTGACGTTGTTGTTGTTAGTTTCATTCAAACAGTTTGATAGCGTGCGCGCTACATTTTCAATCGAAAAGCCAGATGCATACGGATTCCAATTGCCACCATGTCGTTTTTACCCTCTTCGGGTCTTTCAATGGGTGTTTGTACAGCCGACAGTATTGTGCAAGTTACTGATTGGAATACTTACTATACACATAGACGCCTTACTTCAGCAATCATCATTGCAAATGAATTATAATGCAATATATATATATATATATATATATATATATATATATATATATATATATATACTTAGTATATAGTATATAGTATATAGTATAGTATAGTAGTATATACCTGGATATACCTAGTATAGATTTTATCGTAGTTGATTGTGCTATAGTCAATATTTCGAATCTGTTGATAGGTCTATATTTTAGGGTTTCAGTTCCAATTCTGTGTATTAGTAGGCCTACATTTTATTCTATGAGTGATTAATTCGTGACTTATAAAGTGTTGGAATAATTTTTTTTTTGAACTTACTTCTCTTTGTTACATAGATAACACGGTTGTTGATCATCATCAATGATAAACAAGAACAAATATTCACATTTCTTAGTACCCGCTACAAATCTGGAACCGCCACCGTTTTCAATGGCAACTTGAAATTGCATTTAAATTATAAAATGTCGTAGGTTTCAACACATATTAGATACATCATCATGATGAGAGCTATAGTTTATTTGAGGGTACGAATGAGCAGGTGATAATGAAACTATGAAATGATGATATGTGAACGGACGTACACTAAAACTCATTCAGTATACGGTACTCGAACCCACGCCCAGCAGGGAATCCAGTTTATAAAGCGGTGCCTCAGCTACTGAGGGTGGCCATATTATATTCACAAATCGTCCTAGTGACTTTCAAATCAATTTATTCCAATTTCTATTCATCGCGAATCACCACATTCTTAATAGTTATTCAAGTACACAGTTTTATTACTGTTAGGTTATCACTCTTCTTCATTTTCTGCAATAACTGTTAACTGTTGAATAATTGTTGGAATAAACATTCTAATATATTGTCAGATAGATCTTTATAGCCTATGATCTGAATGATTAAGAATAATTGTCTGTCTATTGCTCTTTAAAGGGCTATCTCGCTATTGATTGTTTGAATGATGATCAATATTAGTTCGGTTACATTGTATTGTATTTGAAAGTTATCATCCAGAGAGCGTGGGTGTAGGTCAAACTATTGGAGCATCATATCTGGACTCTCAAATAAGTAGTACAGGGAATGGGGTTTGCATATCTCCGATTCCTTGTACCCAGTAGGCCTATAATTATTCCTGGGTTTAGTTTTAACAGTGACCATTTCAAAAATACATCGTTGTCAATATTAAACGGAATATTATTCACAATCCAACAGTGTGAAGCGAAAACGGATCTCAATTCTTCGTCTCGGATTAGCCGGCGTGCTTTATTATCTGTCAATTCTATGTTTGAAAATGGCTCATATATAATATCATTTCCGCTTTATTTCCGGCTATTTAACTACTCAATTTTTCCGGTTTTTATGCTCTTTCATAAAAGAACCCGACAACCATCATGAATCCTGAATCACATTTGAATCTATGCTCATTCAGAGTGAAGAGTGAGAAGAATGTAAAAGAAGGGCGAGGGTGCGATGCAGATGAACTAGAAATTTAAATAATTACTACCCTTGGAGAATGATGGAAGCTCCCGAGCCTAAGATCCCAATTGTTTCATCTAATATACAATTTCTCCCGCCACCTCCCCCCCCCCACCCGAACCTAAACCACACACACACACACGCACACACATTCATAAGGATATCCCCTCCCAGTCCTTACACATTCCAAGTGTTGTACGCCACAACAATGACTGGGGCACATTAGGTGATAGGGTAAAGAAGTGGGACGGGAGGGGAAGGGGGTACAACTCCTTTTGTCAGTGTTACTCGAGAGAGTGGTAGAATGGAGAAACACTTCACACCAACTGTCATACGGTACATCATGTTATCACTGTTGACAGCCATTGCTAACGGTAGGACTTACTGTTCGATTCGTTTAATATGTATGTAGGCATATATATATATATATATATATATATATATATATATATATATATATATATATATATATATATATATATATATATATATATATATATATATATATATATGAAAAAATAATGACACATTGTGGGTATATTCATGGATACCCTTTTTAATCACTGACCGACGTTTGTTTTTTTTCTGTTTTTTTCCACTTTTTTTCTGTTTTTCACTTTGACATTGATTTTAGAATTGGTTTTATAATAGCTTTGATTTTTTTTAGAATGTCTTGGTAATTTAGATAGCCGAAGCAAGTTTACTATAGAAGGTGGAAAAGGAAACGAAAGTTCAAAAACACACACACACATATATATATATATATATATATATATATATATATATATATATATATATACATTTATATATATATATATACATATATATATATATATATATATATATATATATATATATATATATATATATATATATATATATATATATACATATATATATATATATATATATATATATATATATAGAGAGAGAGAGAGAGAGAGAGAGAGTGAGAGAGAGAGAGAAAGAGAGAAAGAGAGAGAGAGAGAGAGAGAGAGAGGGGGAGGCATATGTACATATGTGTGTATCATGTATGTGTATTATATAGACTGCTATCGCGAGTTATATTCAGAATATCTTTTAATGTATTATCTATGCCCGTCGACTATTCAATCTTTTCACCATTGAAGAGACCAGCTTTTACGTTTAGTTGCTGTACTCAGGGGTGTAAGAAAAATATGTGTTCCATGTGTTTTGCTTTTGAACGATGTTTCTACCAAGGGGATGAGGAAACGACTTGTTGTAATTTTTGAAAATAGACTAAACAAAATGTTGAGAGAAACGGAAGAGGTTTTTCTGATATTCTTGTATTTCGCTTAGCCAGTACGAATTTTCTATGCTTGGCAATACGCTACAGTTGAAAGAAACTTATATTTGAAACATGAATCTCAAAAGTAGAAAACCCTTATCTAACTTCTCCAATTTGTTTGATATACTGCAATTCACAATCACATGTAGGGCGACCGTTCGATTGTCATCTTTTTCCGTCAATTAGCGCTCATTTTTTTTCTGTCATTATATTATTTGTAACTCACCTGAAAAAATCAGTATTAATCGTAAATTACCGGAATAACGATTGATGTGCCTGTTAGTGACCACTGCCAACCTCTATACTTGCGATCACATCAAACGGTTTTTTCCAAAATTGAAATTTGATACCAAAAAACATTTTCATAGCGTGTATATACTACGTGGAGTGCATTGTCTTTCAGTTTTAGTGTTTACAAAATCAGTAATTTTCTTTCGTGATGTAATTCTATGTGTTTTGGCATTTTATGTATAATAATGAAAAAACACATTATAAAATAATAGGCCTATTTAATAAGTGTACCCATTTGCCATAACTGTCAAACGATGTAGTTGACACCCCTGTCTTCTGTAATGCTCATCACATTTCCCATCGTTCTTATACGTATTTATAAAAACGTTTTTTTTTGTATTCTCTTTTCCATCTATAAAAGAAATGTTATGCTAAGTGCATGCATTACGGTGGTCTGGAAATATGGGTGGCCTTCTGCGTTTCTGGATACCGCTCTCTTCGTCTCACTATGAGTCTCAGGTCTCACTCTCATTTCCCTGTTGTTACTGTTACTTACTGACAGTGTTATTGTTTGTTCGAATACACATTGTTCACTTTTTTGAGGAAAAACGTGGCAACTGCTCAATTGACTAAAATAATGTACAAGCAAGTGGATTTATCGACTTCTTACGCTCATTGCGATCGTTTTGAGATATGCGTTCTTCACTTTCACTCTCTTCACAATTATTTCAAGTCTATGTAATTTAATTATTTTGTTATTTTCTCGTACAAAAACACCGAGAAAGATAGTCTCGTGAATCACTGGCATGATATTCAATAAACATTTTTAAAACTACAACATCGAGTTGTTATTAATAATAAATCCACTTTTAATATAGTTTATCTTGAGAATCCGATATGATTCTTCCCTGTTTTCTTCTTGATATTATTTGAGTGTTGAGAATTCTTTATATTTCTCATCAATTGAGATCTTGAAACAATATGACAAAATTACAGAGACTTTGCATGTAACTGTCGATGTATATCAAATAAAAAAGTCGGATCATAATTCCTTTTTTTTCTTCCACTGATCAAATTCATATCATGTCTCAATAAACATCCGAGAAGAATCTTTTAAAATAAGCTATCACACAATATCCCTGAATCTTGTCAGTCTGCATATAAATTGAATCAAATCACATCATCGATCGTTTAAGCTCAAGTTCGGCAGACTTTTCAAATGGGTGGGTCTGAAATGTATAGAAGTATTCGTGCCTCATGCAATAATACGTACCTAATTTTATAACTCATGAACATTTGGGACTTGGTTGAACAGCAACCAGCATTTTTTACATCCGAGTTATTTTTGTATGTACATATATTTTTTGTTCGTTTCTTGGTTTCATTGGTAGGCCAACACGCGCGACATCAGTATCACCCCCTTTTTTGTCTACC